>LR738713.1:576488631-576528926 GCA_902687465.1 Secale cereale | reverse complement strand
GCCGTTGCGCCCTGCAGCCCCAGATGTAGAAGACACACACACACACACACACGTGAAAGAACGGAATAGGGCCTCGCCGGAGAAATCCACCACGCATGGACTTCCACCCCGTCCAAGGGCTTCGTCGGTGAGCCGCAGAAAGCCGCTGAAACCCACCTCACCTGCTAGAAAGAAGAACCAAACACCGTTTCTGGACTAAACGAATTAAGCGGCACTGATTATGGCGGCCGATGCAACTGCACGTGGATCGTGGCGAAACAAACACGCGCGCGACAGCGACAACAAAGCCCACCTTAAGGCTGTGTTTGGTTCGGCTTCAGCTTCCAACTTCTGGGTCCAAAAGCCATAAGCTGAACTAAAGGGGTAAATTTACAAAGCAGCTTTTGAGAATCTGCAGCTTCTTTGTAGTGTAAATTTTGAAGCTGAAATATCCCAACTTTTCAGCTTCTCAGCTTCTCAGCTTCTAAACCAACCATTTTTGCCTGTCCCCTAAAACCGAGTAGTATTTACCCATCAATGCCACCGTTGTTTCACAGCCGTTTCAGCCAAACATCCGTTTCAACCAAACAGCTTCCAGCTTTTTCAAAGCAGCTTTTCACAGCAGCTTTTTCACAGCAGCTTTTCCACAGCAGCTTTTCCAGAATCTGCAGCTCAACCAAACACAGCCGGAGAAATCCACCACGCATGGACTTCCACCCCGTCCAAAGGCTTCGTCGGTGAGCCGCAGAAAGCCGCTGAAACCCACCTCACCTGCTAGAAAGAAGAACCAAACACCGTTTCTGGACTAAACGAATTAAGCGGCACTGATTATGGCGGCCGATGCAACTGCACGTGGATCGTGGCGAAACAAACACGCGCGCGACAGCGACAACAAAGCCCACCTTAAGAGCATCTCCAACAGGCGCTGAAAAAGGCGCGCGCGCGCGTTAAACCGGCGATTTCGAGCGCGCGGGAAAAATAACGCGCTCCAGCGGCGGAGGGAAAGACGCGCGCGGGAACCGCTTGCGCGCGCGCGAAACGGCGGCCTCTCGCGCGCCTTTTTTGCGGCGGCGCGCCCCGCGCGCCTATAAAACGCCGCGCGCGCCCGTCCTCGCTGCACCGCTCTCTCTCCCTCTCTCTTCCTCTCTCTCGCGCCCGCCGACCCCGAGCGCCGCACCGGAGCACCGCCGCCGCACCCGAGCACCGCCGCCGCACCGGAGCACCGCCGCCGCCCCCGACGCGCCACCATGCCGCCGCGCCGCCGTTCTTCGTCGGGCTACCGCGGCGTCCGCGAGCGCCCGAACGGCGGCGGCTTCTACGCCGAGATACGCTCCGGCGATCTCTGGCTTCCGCTCGGCACCTACGAGACGGCGCACGAGGCCGCCCGCGCGTACGACGCGGCAGCGTGGCGCCTAGGCAGGCCGCGTCGTCGGATGAACTTCGACGACGCCCGCACGCTCGAGCAGGCGTTGGAGCTCGCCCCGCCGCCTCGTCTACACACCGCACGAGATCGTGCGGAGCACACGGCGACGCAGAACCGCCTCCTCGTCGCCCAGGAGGACGAGCGGCGCATGGCGGAGTGGCGCCGCCTCCACCCGGAGGACGTCGTCGCCGAGCATCAGTTCTGGGAACGTCGCCGCGAGGACAGGCGTCGTCGGAGGGAGTTGGCGTGTCAGCAGTGCGCCATCCGCGATGCCGGCGGCCAAACGATCTTCGCTCCAGAAGATGACCGCTGGTTCGACATCTGGCTGTCGACCTCCTCCGACAGCAACAACGAAGGCGATGATGATGACTGGAGCGATTAGTTTTTTTTTATGTTTTCGAACTATATATCTATCTATCTATGTTTATTAGAACTATCTATCTATGTTTTACCTATGTTTTAGAACTATGTTTTTTATCTATGTTGAACTATCTATCTTTGTATCTTTTTATTTTAATGCAATATAGTATGAAAAAAAAAGTGTGCGCGCGCTGTATTTTTTGGGCACCGCTGGAGCAGCACGCGCGCGCTGCAAAATAGCGCTGCTGCTGGAGCTAGCACTGCGCGCCGCGGCAAAACAGACTTTGCGCGCGCTGCAAATGATTTTTTTGGGCGCGCCGCTAAACGCGCCTGTTGGAGATGCTCTAAGTCAGCCCACACATGCGCGCAGCCACGGCATGAGGACACACGCACGCAACCAGGTTAACCCGACAGCATGGCCCACACGAACCAGAAATTGCTAGACGCACGCACGGATGTACGTTTCATGTTGAGAAAATTTTCGCCGATGGCCTAGAGTCACCAGGGAAATCTACACCCTGGGAGCCCCAAAAAATACACGTGTTGGCAGCCCACAGGTTCCCAGGTAGCTATCGACCAAATGGTGAAACCTGGGCGATCTCTATTTGACGCTCACGAGCGTCGTGGTGCTGCGCTTCCGCTGAAGCGCTCGAGTGAGTACCGCGAAACGGGCCAGCCCACTTCGAGGGTTAGAGCGCCAGGCAAGCCGGTTTTTGGCTCCCTCAACCGTTTTTTTTTTCTGGCTGTATTTCTTTTAACGGTTTTCAGATTTTACCTCTATTCTTTTTTCCTTTTTTTCTTTTCTGTTTCTGTTTCACTTTTTTCTGTTTTATTTCTTTCCTTTTATTTATCCTTTTTTCGTTTTTTACTTTTATCCTTTGTTTTCCATTTTTTGAAGTTCCAAATTGCGTTCATGATTTCTCAAATTTGATCACAGTTTTTAAATGTGATCTACTTTTAAAAAAAATGTTCATTGATATCACGAAAATGTTCAATGTGTATTTAAATTTTGTTTAGTGTATATCACAAAAACGATCAATGTCTAGTTAAAAATTGTTCAGCATGTATCACTCAAAATGTTCAATGTATATTTAAAATTTGTTCATTGTATATCACAGAAATGTTCAGTGTGTTTTAAATATTGTTCAGCGCATATAAATAAATGTTAAATGTGTAGTTACAAATTGTTCAGCGTATATTTCAAAATGTTCAATATATATTTAAAATTTGTTTATCATACATAAAAGTTCAGCAAATGTTTGACATTTCATAATTGTATTCGTATTTAAATAATTATTCACGGTTTAAAAGCTTGTTTGCGTTTTGAAACTTGTTCAAATAAACAGTATTCATTTTTTAAGGAAGATTAAGGAAGGGATCTACCGGTGCACATAGTACTTTAACTATGGCAATGTAATTTAAAACATACCTAGTGGTGCAGTTGCTGGCAACCTTGTTATCCAGCGATAGGTGGAGGGTTCGACCCTATCCTTCAGTCATATTTTGTGTGATAGTTTTCGTTACGTTCGCTCCTCTTCTGGGAATGGGTCGGCCCGTTTGGGCGAATCCTTCAGCGAACCCTACGCGAAAGCTTCTCCGTTTGACGCTAACGAGCGTCGAACAGGGGCTCTCTGAAACCTGGTAGCCTCAACTTCCCGGGATATCAAGATTCTCGCTCGGTCGGGCCATCTCGTCGCGCCGCACGGAGCAGTTTTCCTGTGGACTGCCTCCTCGTTGTTGTGGGCTTTTCATCGGATGTCCCCGAAGGGACTGTTGTGGGCTTTTCGTTTGGTTGCCTGGGTTGCCGCCTCTCGGGGGCCTCAGATTTTTTTCTTCCTTGAGGAAGTTGCTTTTTGTCTCGAGAGGGGTGGGGGCGCGGGAAAATCCGGGAGCAACTAGTTAATGAGCGCTCCTTCAGGAGCCTCGCAGCGATCAGCGTCACTTGGCGCGCTCTTAGCCATTCGCCACGTGTCGCGCTCTGGACGCTTCCTTCGAATTTTGTTTTTTTTTCGCACGCGTTTTCGGCTTATTAAACGGTTTTTTCCCGGGTTTTTTCAAAGTTTTAGTTTTCCACCGATCTTCCTTAACTTTTTTACAACAAAAAATTTCGAATTATTTTTCCGTGCGAAAAAACTTATTTTTCTTTCGCGAGAGTCACGGTTTTGCTTCCGTGAGAGGTACGGTTGTGCCTTTAGGAAAGGGAATAAAACACGTTTTCTGTTTTTTTTTCTTTCGCAAGAGTCACGGTTTTGCTTCCGCGAGAGGCACGGTTGTGCTTTCGCGAGAGTCACGGCCGTGCCTCTCGAAAAAGGGAAAAAAACATTTTCTATTTTTTTTTCTTTCGTGAGAGTCACGGTTTTGCTTCCGCTAGAGACACGGTTGTGATTTTGCGAGAGACACGAGCGTGTCTCTTTCGGAAAGGAAAAAAACCAGTGCGTCCGGTTCAGTTTTTTTGTCCGTTTTTTCGTGAAAAAAAATTCATCAAAACTTATCAACATGGGATCTAGTTTTAAAGATCTCGACACGATGAATTCAACAGTGAAAATGGTTCGAAATTTGGACGCACGGTTTAAGAGATAAAACGTTTTGAATAAACGGATCTACGAAAAAAGGAAAAACGGCCAGGTTACGACATGTGGCGTACATGCAGCGCGCCACTTGTCGCAACCTGAGGGTTTGGGGTGATCTTTACAATGAGTACTCCGCAATTAGTGATTTCAGGAAAATCCTATTTGCCGCTCGCATCGATTAGGGTTTGGTTTTTTTCTTTTTCTTTTTTTTCCTTTTCTTCTTTTTCCGCTTTTCTGTTTCTCTTTCATCTTTTCTTATTTTTCCTGTTTATTTTTTTTTTGCTTTTTCGTTTATTTTATTGTTTAAGTTTATTTTATTTAAAACCATCTTTCGAAAATTGTTGATTTTTTTTAAAAAAATCCTGTTTTGAAAAATGTTCAAAATTTCAAAAAATATTAGTATTTTAAAAATTTGTTTATAAATTCATAAAATGTTCCTTTTTAGAAAATTGTTTGCATTTTTAAATCTTCGAAAATTGTTCGCATTTTTTGAAAATTGTTCAAAAATTGAATTATTTTCAAAAATATTCGTATTTATTGAAATCTTCGAGATTAGTTCGCATTTTTCTAATCTTTGAAAATTGTTCTGGAATTTCAAAAAATGTTCTTATTTTACAAAAAATGATTGAATGTTTTTCTTTTCAATTTTTTGACAATGTTCAAAAAATGATCCAGTTTTAAAAAATTGTTCATCTATTCATTTTTTTAAGGAATTTCTAAAAATGTTCTGGAAATTTGAAAAATTGTAAACATTTTTAATTTTTTTTCAGAAATTCAAGAAATGTTCACTCTTTCCAAATCTGTTCACATCATCAAAATGTTTTTGTTTTTAATAAAATAGTCGTAATTTCGAAAAATTCGGTTGTAGGTCCTCGGTTCGACCCAATACATGGACTGCGGTTTCTCGAATTTTTTGTGAATTAATGTTCCAGTTTTGTCGCTGTCGTATGTGTCTTTAAATGTTGCGCTGCGATTTTGATCACGAGGCCGTCTATATGCCAGTGGTTTGCGCGCCGGTCCAATTAGTAAGAGGTCGCCGGTTCGAGTTTCAGCAGTAGCTTTGTTAATTTTAGTTTTTGCGATTTTTCATCTCCGGATGCCGCCGCGTGGCACTGTAAATGGGCCGGCCCAGGCGAGCCGCTCCTGTGCGAAGGGTTGAGCTTTCGCGCAGGCGCGATGTGAATGGGCCGGCCCGTTCGATGGCGTCAAAGCGAAGCAGCTACTAAAAAAGAAAGAAAAAAACGTTTCATCTAGGATTCAAACTCATAACCTTGTGCGGCTAGGTGTTCGTGATTAATTGGTAGCGCAAATGTATTTGAACTCAATGCGTTGGCAGATCCAGAAAGTACTAAAAAAATCGACCATTGAACATTTTGGCTACCAATTAATCTCGGGATGCCGCCGCGTGCAACTGTAAATGGGCCGGCCCAGGCGAGCCGCTCCTGTGCGAAGGGCGGGCACTTTGCCGCAGCGAGCGGCGTACTGGAGCTCCCGCGTCAAACGAGAGCCCCTAGCTGACGCTCGCTAGCGTCGAAGGGTTGAGCTTTCGCGCAGGCGCGATGTGAATGGGCCGGCCCGTTCGATGGCGTCAAAGCGAAGCAGCTACTAAAAAAAAAGAAAAATACGCTCCATCTAGGATTCAAACTCATAACCTTGTGCTGCTAGGTGTTCGTGATTAATTGGTAGCGCAAATGTATTTGAACTCAATGCGTTGGCAGATCCAGAAAGTAACACTTACTCGTCGAATAATTTTCCTGCAACATGAGACGTTGCAGCCATGTAGGTCAGTACATTGAATGTACTGGCAAATTCACACTATAATGAGTAATGATGAACAATGCCTACAACTACATGCATATTTGGCTGGTGGAGGCTGTATGACTGTTTTTGCAAAAGCTGATTTTTTCCCTACCACAAAGAATGAATTTTATTTAACTACTTTGTTAAATTTAAATCATGAACAATTGAGAATGGTTCCTCCATCTCAATTCCAAATTAACGTAATCATTAACCCAACAAATTAAATTATAGAGTGATGAGATCAACAAATAATCCACTTCTAGATACTCAAAGATGTCCATAACCGGGGACACGGCTACTCATGAATAGTTTGTACACTCTGCAGAGGTTTGTGCACTGTTCCCACAAGACTCGATCGCCTCCGTTGGATTTCTCGCACTGCATGATGTTTGAGAAACGGATGACCGAGACACAGTCTTTCAAAAGCATTCACTCTTTACCCCGGGTGGACCAGTACACCTACATTCCCCCTACATCTGCTAGTCCACCACTGAAAGAGCTCACACAACTTACTCATACTATGCCAGAGCCCATATTGGCATGTGGCTGCACATGGAAGTTTCTAGGCATGAAAACATTATATGATCCCTTTGAGCCTGGGTGGCATTCCAATAGGACAATCACACGGGACCCCGGGATTTTCTAGGACAACACTGGCATCACAAGGTGTACGGGCAAGTCCACTGGTTCACTCCCAAGGTGCCCCAACCAATCCACCCAGATGTGTATTCAAGTAGCCATCTTAAGTTGAATCCTTAATTAACAACTCACATCTGTCATGGATTTCACTCAAACCCAAACCACGTCTACGAGCATAGCATGGCAACCTAAGCAAACGTAGAAGTAACTACCAGGGGTTTGAAAATAATGCAGGTAATAGGTTCTACCTCAATCTACTTCCCAGTCCCACAAGTTAAGAAATCCTACTCATGCAATGTATTTGAGGATATAACTAATGCAATGAAAACTGGGTATTGGAAAAATATGATCAAAGTGTGAACTTGCCTTGTACTGACGATGTAGAAGATTCGCACTCAGAACACGTGATAGATCTACTCGTCACACTCCGATCAATCTATCGTAAGCAAACAATAGTAACCACACATAAGCAATCACTCAGAAGATCGGAAAGATCGAATACAACACTTCGGAAAACTTCGAAAACAAAAGAGTGACTCTTGAAACATAAAACAATTTCCAACAGTACCAAAATTATGTGAATTTGGCCTTATCAGAAAGTTTAGGTCAAGAGCTTCGATTTGCAAAAAGAATCAACTAAAACGAAGTTACGAAACTCAAGTTATGATCAAACGAAGTTTGAATCTAAAACTAGTTGAATTCAAATTTTAAAATTTTCAAAAACATGTTTAAGTTGTATTACTGGAAAGAGGGGATCGTAACAAAGACGTGGGCGTTGGTTTCGTCGGATTTAGACCAACTGGTAAAAAGTTATGGCCGAAAGAAGATTAGGGGCTAAACTGTAAATAAAATATTTACACAGAGGTCCCTGACCGAAAACTAAACAGAAAAGAAAAACTTAACGAACGAACGTTCGTTTTCTAGTCATAACTAGTGAACGTTCACTAGATAGTTAGATCTAAAAAAAACGATCTAACACAAAAAACCTAACTAAACAGAAATCCGGGGCGGTTTATACCTATGGGGTTTTTCCGACGAAAAACCGCCGGTTCGGCGAAGAAATCCGGGGAGGCGGTTCGGGCGTGGACCGGACCGGAGCTTCGGCGAAGTTTCTGACCGGCGGCGAAGCGGGCAGCGCGGCGGCGTCGCGGAGCAGGGGTGGGCGAGCGAGGCGAGTGGGGCGGCGAGGCGCGGCGCGCTGGGCAAGGCTCGGCTGTGGGAGGCAGCAGCAGCAGCTAGCTGGCGGCAGCGGCGGCGCTGGCAGAAGTGCGCGGCGGCGGCGGTGGTTTGCGGCGGCGGCGACGCGATGCGAAGAGGGGAGGGGGCGGCGGCTTCGGCCTTTATAGGCGGGAGGGGCGAGGCCTTGCGTGCGGGAGGGGTCGGCGGAGGAGTCCGGCGGCGGCACGAGGTTCCGGCGGCGGCGGCTTCGCTCGGGACTCTGTCCCAAGCCGGAGTTGGGGGCGGTGCGGGTGCTGGGCCGCGGCCTGGCAGGAGCTGGGCCGGCCCAGTACGGCGGAGGATATATTTTTTTTAACATTTTTTTCCAGACGACGAAAATAAAAGAAAAGGAAAATAATTTCAATATATAATATAGGCATATTATATATCAAAATTTGCAGAAAAAGAAATCCTACAAGATGGACATTTTCCTACTGTCAAAGAAAATGCCCACAAATTCTAATAAATCAAAAAGTCCTACTGTTGCAATAAAAACCAATAAAAATCATTTTTAAAATATCAAAAAGAATTCAAATTTATTTCTCTCCAATTTTCTGATGTAGGGAATCATGTTACCCTATTTTCCATGTAATTTATTTTTGGAGAAAAATAATTTGAATAAAAACCAAATAACTCAATATTTGAAATTGAGTTGCAGAAAGTTCCAGAAAAACTTCCAAATCATATTTCCTATGATTTGAAGAAGTCATTTTATCTTCTCTCGGGAAAATCATTGAGTCGCATAAAGTTTCTGAATTTGAAAATATTTTGAGGATGAAATTCAAAAATCCTTTCAAAGCCCTTTATCATTTAAAATAAATGGAAGAAGTCATATTATCTTCACTCTAGGGTTTTGTGTTGAAAAGAAATTGAATTCCCGGAGATCAAAATGCAAACTGAAAGTTTTGGGAAAGTCATTTTATTCCCTCTCATTTAACTTTCAAAAGTTTCGAATTTCACTCAATTTCACACAGCACATCAAACAAGCAATCAAATCTATCTATATATTATAACATTCCAAAATTTAGAATTTTGGGGTGTTACAAACCTACCACACCTAAAATGAATCTCGTCCGCGAGATTCGGAGAGGCTAGCAAGAAATAGGTTAGGGTTTGGGGGATCTTCTAGCAAATCCACTGATCGGTATGTCTAGTGTGCTACCACACTTAAAAATGATCACGGTTCTATCAGGGGCTCATATACTCCGTCCACATTGTTGACAGGGTCGGTCTTCTCAATTCTTTAGGGTATTTCCTTCTCTGGCTCTTTCGGTAGTGGCAAAATCTTTGTCCTAAATCATTGTATCCTTTCATCTTGGTAAGGCTCTTTCGGGACCGGTTCTTCTTAACTGACAAGTCTGGCGCCAGTACTAAACAAATATTGATATCTCATGGGGGTCATTAAACAATTTATTGGGTCCCTGCAGAAAACGGGTCTGGGCTTCATCCTCACCGTATATCCTACGGTTGGCAATGACATGCCGTGTACAAGGGAAAAATTTCTATACCATTCTAAGGTTTAAACAAAGTTTTGACATCGTCGTCTCTCTACTATAGGTAAGTCACTCAGATTTACCATCCTGTATAACAGAGGCGAATAATAAGAGTAAGTCGGTATGGTGATCAATCCACCCCGCACCCAAATCATTACCTTGTATATGGTTTAGTGAATCTCGCATTCTAGCACTCGGTCATCCTCACAAGCATTGCAAAATTTCTCTTGTCAACGAACTAAGTTCGGATAAATCCATTGATTCTGCAAGCCAAACAACCATCTATCGTTTCTTCACAACCCTCGGGTTTTGCGTAAACACCTATAGGATCGTCTGTTGACAAAGTCGTCACTTCCTCCAGGGGTTTTCTTTCAGCAAGAGTGAGCTTGCTTTCTTGACAGGTCATGGGGCCTGTGGGTTATGGCTCATCTCACCACTAGTAACACTTGGGCTCATCACCGGTTTACAACTGATCATTCTTCCAACATCCAACTTCATTGGCTCTCTTAGATCCATCCAATTTTGTTTGGTATCCCTTTTCTCTGGGTATCAACTAAGCGTAATTACTCACACGCATCCTTGGGTAGTCCTTTCCAAGTCGGACGTATCTAACCACTAGCTAGTGTATTCGGGTAACGGTGTTGGATTCTACCACACTTAAAATGAATAACACTAGTTTCTTCAAAATCTTATTCCATGCATCATGTCTTCACCCTTCACTTATGTAGTAACAATTCATAGAATCCAAATCAATACCCTGATGCCAACTGCATTGATTCTCAACTTACTACGATCTACTACACTTCCATTTTCTTGCTTCAACTCCAATACTTAGCACAAAACTCCTTCTTCTTGGTACAATCTATAGAAAAATGCACTGCTTTACTACAGCAGATACACATAACTATTGACAAGTCTCGTGGTTCCCTTGTGATTATGTAGCCTCCTTAGGTCCTCGGCTAAAGGGTCCACGTCAGAACTTGTATATCCATAACTCAATCCTTGGAGTCACTATAGTTCCATACTCCAGCCTTACACCCTCTTAAAAATCCAATTGTACTTCTTTCCTTCATACTCTTGGGGTAAGCCTCATATCAAAATAAACTCCAACTTATTTGTGCAAACTCTACTCCTTGGAGCAACACTTTCCTTTCTATTGGTCCAGGGTTCACTCAGTAAGGTTCAACTAAACAAAATGCACTGGTTCATCCATAATCCATATTCTCCTCATGTCAAATATTTTATTACTTCTTGAACCAGTATTCAATACTCCAATTTACAAGGGTGCATCACTACAATTGCTACTATCCACATAGTCGGGTATGGTCAACATTGCTTCCATCTTTATTCCTTTGTCCTAGCTAAGGATGCTTCAGTCCCAAGGGAATTGTGCAATGTGATTCTAAAAATCATCAATCTTTTGATTCTTCCTAGTGGTCGTGTGTTTCATCTCCATCATCTCTGCATGCACCCTACTCAAGCATTCCTGAGTTCAACTTCATTCTCCATGAAGGGATAACCCTTGTAAATTGCATCTCCTTCTAGGTGAACATGCTTCATCATGTCCTTCAGGACCTTTGGGTAATCCTGATCACTAGTCAAGGTCATGATTGTTTCCGAGCCCTTGAGAAAAGACTCGTAAAGGGTTGTCATCTGTGGGTATAAGACAGAAGGGGTACTCAGGATAACATACGGATATCCTTGGGTAAAATGGGGTCGTTTGTCCGAGAAGGGTTTGGGGTCAACTGGTCCATGGGTTCTAAGTCTTGGTCTGGGTGAGATAGCAAGAGAGGCACTAACAATCATCCAACAACTCATGGCATCTCCTTCTTAGATTCCAAAATATCAACTTCTATTGCTTCACGAACTATTAAAATGTCCTTTCCATAACTCAACTCAACATTGTAATAAAGTGTATTCCATATTTAGCTACATGCTTCATTCTAATATCCAGATTCTCAACTACTCTGATCATCCTTCCTGCGGTCTGAAACTTCTCTGGCAAAATGCCCTACTTCCTTGCAGCGTAAACTAATGACATAAGACAAATCTAGGGACTTCATGGCGACTATCCTGGTTCACTGGATTCTCCGCTTCCTGGTTGGGTAGTTGCTAGCATAATGACCTAAATCCTTACACCTAAGACAAATGATGTGACTCCTGTCCTTTTTCACCGAAATTGGTTTCTTCTAGGGACACATGTTCCTTTTCTTCCTCGACTTCTTCGTTCCTATCAAATCTTCTATCTTTTGTGGATCAAACTACACTTCTTTTGTCGGGAAGACTCCCAGATACTCATGGCTTTCCTTTGTGCAATATTGTGAAAGGTGTCCTTCTTTTCCACATGAGTAGCAAGCACGTGAGTAATATCTGTCTAGTCCTTCTCCATCCGGGTCGTCAATATCTTCCTCCATCGCGGATTCCCTTAAGGT
The DNA here is from genome assembly GCA_902687465.1 of Secale cereale. Classification (NCBI taxonomy): domain Eukaryota; kingdom Viridiplantae; phylum Streptophyta; class Magnoliopsida; order Poales; family Poaceae; genus Secale; species Secale cereale. Next base: position 576,517,012 of record LR738713.1, on the reverse strand, counting down.
TTCCTTGAGGACTTCTTTCATTACTTCTTTCTTCTGCTGGACAGTTCGTTGCACCATGGGATAAATGTGGCACTGAGCAGGGTAGTGGGTAGTCCCTTCACACAAGAAACAAGTAATTTGCCTAGTTGGGCATTCTTCAACTAGGTGACTTCCTTCACAATTAGGGTCTTTATTCTTGGCTGTGACAATGTTAGTGCAAACAGCACAAAAATTTACATTGGAATCCAAAACATCATTAGTAACAAGGTCTTTAACCAATGCAACTTGAGGATCGACCTTGATCTGGTCCTCAGGCTCATCAATTCTTCTCTCACTTTTATTTATTATGCCTGTCACAAGAGAGTGCTCCCTTATCCTTGCGGGAAAAGGAGGCTTTTCATATATAACTGCAGGCAAAATAGGGCCAGCAACATGAATATCAACAGGTAACTCTTTGAAAGGTTCATGATGCTGATCTCTCTTCTTTTTAAAAGAATCAACGTGAGAGGCAAAATCCTTACAGAAATCAATCATTAGATGGGAATCAAGACCAATCTTAGAGCAAAAGGTATTGAAGTAATCAGTTTTCACATAGCTCTCAATATAATCATGCTCATAATTTATAGCGGGTTCAATACCTTTATCGATTTCCCAATCTTCGGTATTCCTCTGGATCCTTTCAATGAGATCCCACCTTTCTTCAACACTCTTCGTCTGAAATACCCCACTAGAGGAGGCATCCAGCATCTCCTTATCCTGACGAGAAAGCCTGGCATAAAAATTTGTAAGTATAATTTTCTTGGGGAGCTCATGAATAGGACATTTGAGCATTAGGGACTTCAATCTCCCCCAAGCTTGAGCAATGCTTTCTCCGTCACGAGACCTAAAGTTATAGATATAGTTCTTGTCTCAATGAATTTCATGAAGAGGATAAAACTTGGTATAAAAGAGAGACATAAGCTCTTGCCAATCAAGCAAGTGTGAGTTATCGAGAAGCTTATACCAATCTGAAGCTTTATCTATAAGCAATACGGAGAACAATTTCCTCATGACAAACTCCATTGATACACTTGCAAGCTTAAATAATGAACATAGTTGTGATAGATATAGCAAGTGTTCACCGGGATGTCTGTCTCCTGCATAACGATTAGCCAAAACATAATCGATAATACCAGCTGGTATTTTATAGGGCACAATTTCAGTAGGGGTAGGAGCAACCACCACAGATGTGGGGCGTCTTCCCACAAGCAATGATCCAATAGCAAGGTTGTCCATAAGGACAAAGAGCAGCAACAGCAAAATAAAAACAGAAATATAAAAACTTCCTTACCAGCTTCACTTACCAATAGCGCTACACTCCCCGGCAACGGCGCCAGAAAACGGTACTTGATGACCCACAACCGTAAGGGATCTATTGCAGCGTTTTTGATAAGTAAGAGTGCCGAACCCAACGAGGAGCAGAAGGTATTGATAAGTGATTCTGAGCAAGGAATAACTGCAAGCACTGAAAGATAACTTTTTAGGGGTTTTCTTGATATAAGCAACAGGAAAGTAAAAGCGAGCAAAGTAAAAGGCACTGGAGAGTAACAAGTGGCCCAATCCTTTCTGAGCAAAGGAGAGGCCTAGCAACTGAACTTATAAAGGCTAAAGTGTTCTTGAGGACACACGGGAGAGGTAGTCATGTGCTTTCGCCATATTTCGTATCGGTACTATGTGATGTGTTGATAAGTGTTGAGTGGGTGGATCTATGCTAGTACACCCTCTAGACTAAGATGAGTGCACTCTTATGATTAAACACCTTGCAAGCATCCGCAAATACAAGATAGTATTTAAGGCAAAAGCCTAACCATAGCAATACGATCGATGATCCATTGTTCCCTTGTGCAAAAGCGTGCGAACTGGGGTTCAGGTTTCTGTCACTCCGGCAACCCACCGTAAGCATTCTTTGTACACAATGTATTCCCCTAGGTCCTTAATAAGGCGAAGTGTTGAGTGTTCGACTCACACAACACTACTAGGAAAATAACAACACAACTTAAGTATCAAACAACACATATTACTTCAACATCATATGACTACTAACAACAAGACTTCTCCCATGTCCTCAAGAACTAAAGTAACTACTCACAAGACATAAAAGAGATCATGATCAGTGGAGATAGATGGATGATAAACAATCTGGACACAATGATATTTCTCCAACAAAACTCAATAGCATTCACCACAAAGTAGTAATCAACACCGATAGAGTAGAGAGGATAGATAGTACAGATTACAACACAAGTTGCAATTGTGAGATGAGATTGGATGAAGATGGAGATGGTGCTGATGTTGGGGATGATGTTGATGATGATCTCGATGATGCCCGTGACGATGGTGATGACGATGGCGATGATCTCCCCTTCCGGGAGGTGATCTCCCCGGCGGAATCTGCCCGCCGGAGATGGCTTTTGTTCTCTGTAGGTTTCCGCCATGGAGCGGCGGCGGAACTCCGTAAACTCTCCCCTTTTTAGGGTTTCTCGATGACGAGGAGTATATAGGCCAGAGGGGGGAGCCTGGAGTGGGCCAGGGGCTCCAGGCGCCCTCCCGGCGCGGCCAGGGTGGGGGCCGCGCCAGGTGGCCGCCTGGGCACCCTGTGGCCCCCCTCTGGTTCCTCTTTTGCGTATCTTCGTGATCCTTCTGGAAAATACCCTCCGTCGATTTTCAGGTAATTTGGAGGTATTCTTCTTCAGCAACTCAGCGTCCACTTTTTACCGCTGAATCCTGCGTCTGCTGCTTCGGCACCGGAAAGTTGCAAACTGTGTAAAATAGGCCAAAACAACATAAGAACATCATCGTAATGTGAAATATATCAATGAATAAGGATGAATTACGATATAAAATAGTGATGCATTTTGGACGTATCAACACCCCCAAGCTTAGACCTCGCTTGTCCCCAAGCGAATACTGAGCTCGGTAAACCTGTCCACAAGTTTAGAGAGTGAAGTGTCGATAAATAGAATACGGACAAGAAGCATCATAGTTTCTTCACCAAACTGAAATATCCTCAACAGCAATCTTCAACTCATAAGGCCCTTATAAAAGAGTGGTAACACTTATAATCGAAAGTAGGGCTATGGAAACTCATCAAATCATGGCAAACATGTCCTTTGGTCAAAGAACAACTAATAGCTTTTACTTTTGCTCTTTCTCTTTATGTTTTGATGAGATTAATTGAAGCTTTTGAAAGAACATGTTATTAGGCAAGAAGTGAAAGTGTTAACACAAAGGAAGATGTTTGCTTTAGGTGGGCTTGACAAACAACTTACTTATCGAATGATAATGTCAACAAGGATATGATATGACAAATCTTAATGCAACTTTATATGAATGAATCCTCGTCAACATCGAATGTCTGCTCTCTTTAAGAATAGAAGGAAGTAGGAATAACTGACTCAACCTAAAACTAAGAGATAGGCCCTGCTCTAGGGAAGTAGGGAAAACTCATGTGCTATCCTTAAATCAAACAGAATGAAAACAAGTTTTGAGAGGTGCATGATTTGTCAACGAATGCTAATAGATAACTCAATTACTTCTCAAACTGGACAAGTTTCGAGGAACGGCTCCCGCACGGGGACGATCACATCCCCTTAATCTCCTTTGTTTATCACTGCCAAAGTTTTCTGATTTCTCATGAACAAAGCGTGAAGGAGGGTTTGTTTGTTGTATTATATTTTATGAGCCGGGCGCACTCATGCCAGTTCCTCCTCGTATTAGGGGTTTGCAGATTAGACATGCAATCCCGGGGTAAAACTTGTCCAACTTAAAAAGATCATGAATTAACTACTACTTCCTCATGAGCTAAAACAGGGGCACAAAATAGAAGATTTTGAACATTTAAGGATAACACATAAATTCTATACTTTAGGAGGTGGTAGTGGAATACCACGAATAGGAAGGTATGGTGGACTCATATGGAAGGTATTGGTTTAAGGGTATGGATGCACAAGCAGAATTCCGCTTAGTACAGAGTTCAGGCTAGCAAAGGCTTTGAGAGAACAGACAATTGATGATGACTAAGATGCAAAGCAATATAAAGCATACACATTAAAATAAGCATAACACATCAAGTTGTCTTCCTTGTCAGCATAACACTTCAAGCATAATAACATAAAGGTTTTGGCTATGTCGCTACTTTAAGAAAATCATGCTTGTTGTTATGACCAAAGCTATGTTTGCCAAGATAAAGTTTTCAAAGCCATACCTGATATAAGGTCAATACTCCCCATAAGAATCATCATATAAGGTCGATTGCATGAAGAGAATACCGAGTGCAGCAAAGGAACCAATAGACTTCTCATTAATATTCCATCATAGACGACTCCACACTCACAGATACAATCTCTCCACAGAAGGAGTGATAGACCTCAATGCACACACCTATTTCATATAATAACCTCCCTAGACATGATATGACTCTACTTGACTCTAAAAGACAAAAGATAAAGATAAAGATACCGGGCACTCCCCCAAGCTTGGAACAAGCCAAGGGGATGCCATTACCCAAGGAGATTTCACTCCTCATTCTTGTTGACGTTGATTCTTCAAATCTCTTATGACACGGCGAAGGGTTTGGTTTTCCTTCTCCAAGATCTCCACTTGTACCTTTAGTACACGGAAATCTTCGCACAGCTGATTGGTGATGCGATAAGCCTCGGAGATGGTGGAGAGCGTACGTTGATCTTCAAGTGAAGTAGAGGGCCCTGAAAGGTTAAGAGAAAGATCATAATGAGGTTGGACAGATCCCACCATGATGGGATTGCTTGGGCCTCCTTGTTGTTGGGCAGTGATAGTCTTGACTTCCTCCCTCACGGAGCGCTCCATCTCCGCTTGTCTTGCGGCAATCTCTTCTTCGGTAGCCCAGTCAACGTGCTTCCCTTGATTAAGATCCTTCTGGACTTGACGTAGACGCCATCCCAAGAAGTCCTCTCCGCTCGAGCCACAAGAAGACATCTCTAACAATAACTTTTTACCCTGGCAGAAACAGATCAAAAAGAAAACACACGAAATCGTGAGATACGTTGCCGGAACAATCCGGGCAAATATATAGCAAAAAATTCTGCACAGAAAGGAAGGTAACAAGCTAAAGTGGGGTCGGAGACGGACTCCTGGGTGCCCAGGCGGCCTCCCGGCGCGGCCAGGAGGTAGGTCGCGCCAAGGGGGCGCCTGGGCCCCCTGGAGCTTGTCTCCGGCTCCACTTAGGCTTAGAATTTTCCTAATTTTGCAAAAACTCATAATATGGAACTTTTATGGCGGTTCGCGATGTTTCCTTACTGTAATACATACCTTTTCTTATTCTGCTTCTGCTGGTGTCTGAAACAGGGCTGCAACATGTTCTTCGTGAGTTGTTGTGTATATCATATTCACATCAACATTGACAGGGTCTCCTGCTATGTAATGCTTAAGTCTTTGCCCATTCACAACTTGAGGTTTGGTGCCTTCAAAATTGTTAATCTTGATTGCACCAGACCGATAGACTTCTTCAATATGAAATGGCCCTTCCCACCTGGAAAGTAGTTTGCCTGGAGAAAACCTGAAACGGGATCTAAACAACAAAACTTTATCACCAACATTAAATTCACGTTTCAGAATCCTCCTATCATGCCACTTCTTTACCTTTTCCTTGAACATTTTAGCGCTCTCGTAAGCTTCACTTCTCCACTCATATAGAGAAGTCAAGTTCATGAGACGCTTCTCACCAGCTAACTTTGGGTTAGCATTAAGCTCTCTAACATCCCAGAAAGCTTTGTGCTCTAATTCTAATGGCAAATGGCAAGCCTTGCCATAAACCATCTTATAGGGGGACATGCCCATGGGGTTTTTGTAAGCAGTTCTATACGCCCACAAAGCATCTCCTAACTTATTTGACCAGTCCTTTCTATTTTTGTTTACTGTCTTCTGTAAGATCAACTTGATATCTCTATTGGTGAGCTCAACTTGCCCACTAGTTTGAGGATGGTACGATGAAGCAATTCTATGATTGACATCGTACTTGGCTAAAGCTTTTCTAAAAGCTCCATGCGTGAAGTGTGATCCTCCATCAGTCATGAGATACCTAGGTACACCAAACCTTGGGAAAATCACATCTTTGAGCATTTTCAAAGATGTCTTGTGATCAGCACTTTCAGTGGGGATTGCTTCAACCCACTTGGTCACATAATCAACAGCTACTAAAATGTGAGTGTACTTGTGCGAAGAAGGAAAAGGACCCATAAAATCAAAACCCCAGCAATCAAAAGGTTCAATCACTAGTGAGTAATTCATAGGCATCTCATTCCTTCTACTAATGTTACCAACTCTCTGACATTTATCACAGGCTAAAACATAATTTCTAGCATCCTTAAAGAGAGTAGGCCAATAAAAACCTGATTTAAGAACCTTATGTGCGGTCCTCTCACCGGCATGATGTCCTCCATAGGGACTATCATGACATTGCCTGAGAATGTCCTTCTGCTCATGTTCCGGTATGCATCTTCTCACGATCCCGTCTGGACCTTCTTTGAAAAGATGTGGGTCATCCCAAAAGTAGTGCCTCAAATCACGAAAGAACTTCTTCCTTTGCTGAAATGTTAAACCTGGAGGCAAATACTTCGCAACGATAAAATTAGCATAATCTGCAAACCAAGGATCGGAAAGAGATTGTACTTTTACAACGGCAAGTTGCTCGTCTGGAAAACTGTCGTTGACTGGGATGGGATCATGCGGTATATCTTCCATCCTTGAAAGATTGTCCGCCACCGGATTGTCTTCTCCTTTCCTATCAACAATCTGCAAATCAAATTCTTGAAGAAGGAGTACCCATCTGATAAGTCTTGGCTTGGCATCCTTCTTTGTCATAAGGTACTTAATGGCAGCATGGTCAGTATGAATAATAACTTTGGAATCAACAATATACTGCCTAAACTTATCACAAGCAAACACTACAGCTAAGAATTCCTTCTCAGTAGTAGCATAATTCTTTTGAGCACTATCAAGGGTTTTACTAGCATAATGTATAACATTCAATTTCTTATCAACCCTTTGCCCTAAAACAGCTCCAACAGCAAAATCACTAGCATCACACATAATCTCAAAAGGTAAATTCCAGTCAGGTGGTTGTACTATAGGAGCGGTTATTAAAGCTTTCTTAAGAACTTCAAAAGCCTCCTTACAATCTTCATCAAATACAAAAGGAACGTCCTTCTGGAGAAGATTAGTGAGGGGTCTTGAAGTCTTAGAAAAGTCTTTAATGAATCTTCTATAGAAACCAGCATGACCGAGAAAACTGCGAATACCTTTGATGTCCCTTGGATAGGGCATCCTCTCAATTGCTTCGATCTTGGCCTTGTCCACCTCAATTCCCCTTTCGGAAATCTTGTGACCAAGAACAATTCCTTAGTTAACCATGAAGTGGCACTTCTCCCAGTTGAGTACCAGATTTGTCTCCTCACATCTCTGCAAAACTTTATTAAGGTTGTGGAGACAATGGTCAAAGGAAGTTCCATAGACGGAGAAATCGTCCATGAAGACTTCCACAATCTCCTCACAGAAACCATGAAAGATAGCAGACATACACCTTTGAAAAGTAGCAGGGTCATTACATAAACCAAAAGGCATACGCTTGTAAGCATAAGTACCATAGGGACAAGTAAAAGTGGTCTTCTCTTGATCAGCAGTGTTAACATGAATTTGAGAGAAGCCAGAATAACCATCGAGGTAACAAAAGTGGGTATTTTTGGATAACCTTTCAAGCATTTGGTCGATGAACGGCAACAGGTAGTGATCCTTCCTGGTTGCCTTGTTCAGCTTCCTGTAATCAATACACATTCTATATCCAATAATAATTCTCTGAGGTATTAATTCATTCTTATCATTAGGAACCACAGTTGTACCTCCTTTCTTAGGAACACAATGTACCGGGATTACCCACTTACTATCAACTATAGGGTAGATAAAACCTGCGGCTAGAAGCTTGAGAATCTCAGTTCTTACAACATCCATCATCTTCAGGTTCAACCGTCGTTGATGATCAACAACTGGTTTAGCATCGGGCTCAAGGTTGATAGTATGTTGACAGATAGATGGACTAATCCCCTTAAGGTCATCAAGGGTATAGCCAATTGCACCTCGGTGTTTACGAAGTACTTCCAATAGTCGCTCTTCTTCATATCCTGAAAGGTTAGAGTTGATAATAACAGGATATACTTTCTTTTCATCTAAATAAGCATACTTGAGCGTATCGGGAAGAGGTTTAAGATCGAACACCGGGTCTTCTTTTGGTTTTGATAAAATTCCCAAAGGTTCAACCGGAAGGTTGTGCTTCAGGATAGCAGGTTGTCTCAAGAATATTTCATCTAGTTCATTTCTTTCCTGCATATGCAAATCATTCTCGTGGTCCTCCATATATTGCTGCAAAGGATCATTAGGGGGAATAGCAATAGAAGCAATACTTTCAATAATTTTATCATCACTAGGTAAATCGGTACCACGAGGCTGCTTAGAGAACTTAGAAAAGTTAAATTCATATGGCTCACCATTGAATTCAACAGAAACTTTACCTTTCTTGCAATCTATTATAGCTCCACAAGTTCTGAGAAAAGGTCTACCAAAAATAATAGGACAAAAATGGTCCCTCACTGAACCAAGTACTAGAAAGTCGGTAGGGTATTTTACCTTTCCACATAGGACTTCAACGTCTCTCACAATTCCGATAGGAGAGATAGTTGCTCTGTTTGCAAGATGAATGGTAACATCAACTTCTTCAAGTTCACAAGGTGAAATCTCACCGATGATCTCTTGATAAAGTGAATAGGGGATATCACTAGCACTCGATCCCAAATCGCATAGCCCATAATAATTGTGATCTCCTATTTTAACAGATACTACTGGAGTACCTGAAATTGGTCCTTTATTCTTGGCTGTGACAAGGTTAGTGGAAACAGCACAAAAATTTACATTTGAATCCAAAACATCATTAGTAAAAAGGTCTTTAACCAATGCAACTTCAGGATCGACCTTGATCTGGTCCTCAGGCTCATCAATTCTTCTCTCACTTTTATTTATTATGCCTGTCACAAGAGAGTGCTCCCTTATCCTTGCGGGAAAAGGAGGCTTTTCATATATAACTGCAGGCAAAATAGGGTCAGCAACATGAATATCAACAGGTAACTCTTTGAAAGGTTCATGATGCTGATCTCTCTTCTTTTTAAAAGAATCAACGTGAGAGGCAAAATCCTTATAGAAATCAATCATTAGATGGGAATCAAGACCAATCTTAGAGCAAAAGGTATTGAAGTAATCAGTTTTCACATAGCTCTCAATATAATCATGCTCATAATTTATAGCGGGTTCAATACCTTTATCGATTTCCCAATCTTTGTTATTCCTCTGGATCCTTTCAATGAGATCCCACCTTTCTTCAACACTCTTTGTCTGAAATACCCCACTAGAGGAGGCATCCAGCATCTCCTTATCCTGACGAGAAAGCCTGGCATAAAAATTTGTAAGTATAATTTTCTTGGGGAGCTCATGAATAGGACATTTGAGCATTAGGGACTTCAATCTCCCCCCAAGCTTGAGTAATGCTTTCTCCGTCACGAGACCTAAAGTTATAGATATAGTTCTTGTCTCGATGAATTTCATGAAGAGGATAAAACTTGGTATAAAAGAAAGACATAAGCTCTTGCCAATCAAGCAAGTGTGAGTTGTCGAGAAGCTTATACCAATCTGAAGCTTTATCTATAAGCGATACGGAGAACAATTTCCTCATGACAAACTCCATTGATACACCTGCAAGCTTAAATAATGAACATAGTTGTGACAGATATAGCAAGTGTTCACCGGGATGTCTGTCTCCTGCATAACGATTAGCCAAAACATAATCGATAATACCAGCTGGTATTTTATAGGGCACAATTTCAGTAGGGGGAGGAGCAACCACCACAGATGTGGGGCGTCTTCCCACAAGCAACGATCCAATAGCAAGGTTGTCCATAAGGACAAAGAGCAGCAACAGCAAAATAAAAACAGAAATATAAAAACTTCCTTACCAGCTTCACTTACCAATAGCGCTACACTCCCCGGCAACGGCGCCAGAAAACGGTACTCGATGACCCACAACCATAAGGGATCTATTGCAGCGTTTTCGATAAGTAAGAGTGTCGAACCCAACGAGGAGGAGAAGGTATTGATAAGTGATTCTGAGCAAGGAATAACTGCAAGCACTGAAAGATAACTTTTTAGGGGTTTTCTTGATATAAGCAACAGGAAAGTAAAAGCGAGCAAAGTAAAAGGCACTGGAGAGTAACAAGTTGTGACGCCCGAGACCGACGTCCCAGAAGATTCCAGAAGATTCCAGATGTTCCGGGTTGCCCGTGTGTTTCAGTTCTGCTTGTGTTATTTATTTTTGCATTGCATCATGTCATCATGCCATCATGTCATTTTAATTTTTGCATCTCAACCTAAATAAATTGTGTGGACCTTCGGTCCATTTAAATCGAGGGAAGGTGACTTCTCTTTATAACTTATAAAAGTCTCTCATTATTTTAGGGAGCTATATTAATAAATATTCCATTGTTGGAATTACCCTAACACACTTGCATAATTTCCCCATTGTCTTTTCACTTCGAGTTTCACCTTCTAAACCTTCCCTTTATTCTTTTCCGTTGTTTCGAGGTTCTTCCAAAAAAACCTCCTTCTATTTTATTTAAATCCTGACATTTTTGTGAGCCCGAGGATTTTGACCTCGTGTGCTATTTTTTCCCTAACCTCCCTCTTCTTTCTTTTTCTTCTCTCTTTGTTTTCTGCCAAATCAGTTAAAATAAGAGGCCCAGGCCAGCAGCCTTTCATCTCCTCCTCCCTCCAGGCCTCAAGGCCCATCTCTTCTCCCAGCCCAACTCCCTTTGCACCGAAACCCTAGCCCACCAAATCCCATCGCTCTCCCTCCCGTTTTCCTCCCAGCGCCGCCGCCACTCCCATCGAGCCCGTTCCCTCGCTGTCTCCAAGGCCCTCGCCCGTCCGTCCCCTATCCTCTTGCTCGCCCCGACCTTCTCCCATTTCCCTTCCTTCGTCCCCCCAGAGCGTCGGTCTCCTCCAACCCCGAGCCCCTCGAGCGGCCTCTCCCTCCTTCGCCCTGGCCCCGAGCTCCGGCGCGCCAGGCCAATCCCCTCGAACCTCTCTTCCCTCTCGAGTCCCCGAACCCCCAGAGCTCCGCCCCGAGGAGCTCCCCTTGCCTGCTCCCATGGCCCTGAGTGCCGCATCCCAGAAGCTCCGTCGCCAAGGCGCCGCCGCGACCTCGCGCCTCCAGCGCCGGGCGTCGGGCGCCCTTCCTCTCCAGGAGCCGCCGGCGTCCTTCTCCTCCAAGTGCTCCGCCGCGCCGGCCACGGCTTCATCCCTCCAGCCAAGGTCACCGCGGTCCCTCCTCCGTCCAGCGCTGGAGCCACTCCTGTCCTCCAGGCAGAGCCCCTCCGTCCCCGAGTCCCAGGGCGCATCCCTTCCCAGCAGCAGCGCCGAGCTCTTCCGTCCCGCTGCCTTCGACCGCTTCCAGCGCCCCTCCTCTCCAACGAGCAGATCGAGCAGCGCCGAGGCCGAGGCCCCGCCTCCGTGCACCACAGCAACCTGCTGCCTCCTTCCTTTGTCGCTGCTGTCCTTGCTGCGTTTTGCCTCGTTGCTGCTGTAGTTTGTTTTCTTTTGTTTTGTGTGTTGTGTTGTTTACCTTAACAGATAACCGAGAACGTCTACCGCCAAAGACCGCAACGACCCGAGTACAACTACGAACGAAAAACACCTCCGGGAACAAGTACCGCGACCGACTCGACAAGTACCCCTTCGAATGCGTCAAGTTCCACTACTTCCACTACCGTCGCAAGGACGAGATCCCAAGTACCACGACGATGCGCCGAGTACCCCTACGTCGACGACGACCGCGACAAGTACCACTACCGACGCCCGGATCCGTCGGCACCCTCAAGTACCTCTACGGCGTGTACCACTACCGTCGCCCCGTGTACCGACTCGTGTACCACTACTTCCCCTACGTTCCTCAACGTCTCGAACCGCCCCGAAACGCACGCTTCGAAGGTATAACCCCGAGACGACCCCGTGGATGAACGCTTGTGCTTGCTTGTGTTGTATGAAATGTCTCCCTTGTGTGTGCTCGTGCCCGTTCCGATCGTTTGACTTGTTCCTCGGTTGCCTCGTCACCGACCCGTGGGAACCCGGCAACGGGATCACCCACCTTTCATCTCGTTTGACCCGCTCACGCCTTCTATCTTTTGCACCGGACTCTCAACGAGTTACCGGAACCGAGTTGTTGCCTTTGCATCATTTCGGATCGTTGCCGTGGCACCCGTTCTTTCCACCACGGTGACAAATGCTTCTTATCTTCTTGTTAACCTTTTAATAAAATTGCATAAACTTGATCATGTCATCCGCATCATTTAACAACATTATTTATGTTAATTATTGTTTGCTTATAATTATTAAACATGCTCATGGGGATTTTCCGGATATGTTGTTGTTATTTCCGGCCTCATTTAAAATGTCTTAATAGTGTAGTTTCTTTATGTTTCACCTCTTGCCATGCTAAAAACATTTAATCTTGTCTTGTAATTAAACAAAGCACTAAATAAATAAATGTGGTGTTTCGTCAATATGCAACTCGTTGCATATTGAGCTCCACTTAACCTGTAGTTTTGTTTGTGCACTTTGCCATGCCATGCATAATTAAACCGGACATGCATCATATTTGGTTGTGCATCTTATGCCATGTTTATGATGTGTGTGTTTACCGTGTTGTTTCTTTCTTTCCGGTTTGCTTCTCTTGTTAGCTTCGGTTTCGTTCCGGAGTTGTGAGGTTCCGCTCGACTGTTGCTCCGTCTTCTTCTTGGATCCGTTCTTCTCCCTTGTGGAATCCCAGGCAAGATGACCGAACCCGGATACCATTACTATCTTTGCCTATTGCTAGTAGTCTCGATCTTTAGTTTTGCCTCGATGCCCATGTTCTTCTTGTCAGCCTCCTACTTGTAACCAATTGCCTTGTTTAACCACCCTACCTATGCAAACCGTTGTTTGGCTATACGTAGGCTCGCTCAGCCCCTCTTATAGCATTGTTAGTTGCAGGTGAAGATTGAAGATGCTTGCTTCATGTTGAAGTTTGGTTGGGTTATATCACACTACATAAATGCTAAATGAAATCATCTATATACTGGCAAGGGTGGAAGGCTAAGCCTTTTGCTTGGTGTTTTGTTCCACTCATGCCGTTAGGAACCGTATAAACCGGTGTTATGTTCCTTGATTATGCGTTCCTAACACGGTTGGGGTGTATGGGACCCCCTTGATAAACCGCTAAGTGCTAAGTCTTTTCCAGCAAGTCCCAACATTGGTACTATTTGCCTAATAACTAATAAAACTTGCATGTGGACTAGCTATCCCTTTTATCTTAATTCAACCCCCCGGGCCAGTGCTCCACATGAGTGTTGGTCCGAAACGAGCAGACTGCGGGGCCACCTCAAGGAAACTTGAGGTTTGGTAAAAACCTGTAGGATGACTCATCCGGTCGTGTCCTGAGACCTAGATACGCGCGGCTACTATCAGGGTGACGACACGCCGGGAGGATTTGCTGGATTAGCCTTACCTTAGTTCGGTTTAACTTGAGCACGGGATTCCGAGAATACTCGGGTCTTCCCAACTATGGAGTTGCGACTCCGCGGATCGTGGGCTTGTGATGGGCCAAGTTGGAACACCCCTGCAGGGTTTGAACTTTCGAAAGCCGTGCCCGCGGTTATGTGGCAGATGGGAGCTTGTTAATTCCGGTTGTAGATAACTTGACACAATGATTCAATACACTACCCGCGTGTGTACCGTGACTGTCAATTTCCGAATAGGGATTCGGGAGTTGAACACGGTGGGGTTATGTTTGACCGGCTTTAGTTAGGATCACTTCGTGATCATCTTTCGACCGATGCTCTTCTCTTCTCGCTCTCTATTACGTAAGTTAGTGCTAGTTGCTGCTGCAGACTCTTGTTTGTTCCTTCACCTCATATTCTTTTCTTCAGCCTTGTCCACACCCAAGGCTTAAATAGTCTTGTTACCCGGGAACGGGATTGCTGAGTCCTCTGTGGCTCACAGTTACTTCACCACACCAGATGCAGGTTCAGCTGAATTGGATGCAGGAGCTGGTTCAGTGCTTCACCAGGAGCTCGATGAAGAGTTTGACCGTTTGCTTGTGACGTTTCGATGTTCAGTAGTGGTTTCTACTAGGATTCGATCCTGACCTGTGGTTTTATGTTGTTTTGGTATCTTCTTTTGGTTCTTCACCCGTAGTCGGGTTGTGATGTTTTGAATGATGATTGTTATGTAATGTATTGTGTGAAGTGGCGAGTGTAAGCCAACTATCTCCTTTTGCATTTAATCCCTCTTTTACATGAGTCGTGCAAAGATACCAAACTTGAGATCATTCTAGGATGGGCTTATATCTTTAAGTCGTGCCTCGACACGTAGGAGATATAGTCCCATCCTGGGCATTACACAAGTGGCCCAATCCTTTCTGAGCAAAGGAGAGGCCTCGCAACTGAACTTATAAAGGCTAAAGTGTTCTTGAGGACACACGTGATGTCTACACACGCTTCTATTCTTGTAGACTATGTTGGGCCTCCAAGCGCAGAGGTTTGTAGGACAGCAGCAATTTCCCACAAGTGGATGACCTAAGGTTTATCGAACTCAGGGAAGTAGAGGTTGAAGATGGTCTCTCTCAAGCAACCCTGCAACTAAGATACAAGAAGTCTCTTGTGTCCCCAACACACCTAATACAACTAGGAGTTGTATAGGTGCACTAGTTCGGCGAAGAGATGGTAAAATATGGATGATAGGAGTGGCAAAGCAAAGTAATATAAATCTGTAATAAAAAGTGCAGCAAGCAAACAAGTGGTAAACGTGAGCACAAATGGTATTGCAATGGTGGAAACAAGGCCTAGGCTTCATACTTTCACTAGTGGCAACTCCCAACAACATTAACATAATCGAATCACATGATATTTCCCATAAAACATGCACTCGGAGGTCATTTCTTTGTGGTCAAGAGAGGACGAGAATTATGTAGGGCTACAAAAGCACACCTCTAAGTTCGTAGTTCTCAATCTATGGATTTCCCAATGTCACCGCAGCCATCCAAAGAGAGTACCACAATCACCACAACATATCTCAAGGATAGTCAAAGACAAGCACCAAGAGACTCTCAATCTTCAATCAACACACAAAAGAGGAAATCACTCATGAAAATATTCTTCTAATCCATGTCCAATAGACCGCTGTCACCTTGGTCTCGGGGATTATACTAGATAAAGACAAGTGAGTACATCAATCCAATACATAGAGGAAGGGGAAATATCATGGGATCACCCTAGATTAACATAGCCTATGATCACAATGAAGATCACATCATGGGAGAGAGAATTGACCACATAGCTACTGGTAGAAACCTCAGCCCCGAGGAGGGACTACTCCCGCATCATGGAGGGAGGAAGCAACGTCGATGGAGATGAATCCGGGGGCACTTCCCCGTCCTGACAGGGTGCCGACACAGGAATTCTGGTCCCCCAGAAACTTAGTGGCGATGGCGGCGGAGATCGGAATTGCTTCTGGAGAAAAGGGTTCTGGAATCAGGGTTTCCGCGATGGGAGAAATATATATGCGAAGGGGGGCAACCAGAGGCGGAGAGGGGGGCCCAGGCGCCCCCCTAGGGCGGCCAGGGGTGGGGCCGCCTGGGCTGGCCGCCTGGGCTGCCCCTGGCTCCCCTCTGGCCCCACTTTGGTTTTTCTCGAAGCTTCCTATACGCTGATTTTTTCTGTATTTTTCCCGGAATTTTTGGAGCACTTTTAATATGGGGGAAATCTGAAATAGAAAAACAGCAGAAAACAGGAACTGACACTGTGGTGCACTGAGTTAATAGGTTAGTCCAAATATGATCAAAAGTGTATGGAAGTGCATAAATATCATAGCAATATCACACAAAAGAAGCATGGAGCAAGCAGAAATTATAGATACGTTTTGGACGTATCAACATCCCCAAGCTTAATTCCTGCTCGTCCTCGAGTAGGTAAATGATAACAAGCATAATTTCTGTGGTGACATGCTACCAACCATATAAGAACTTTTTAAGTAAAGCAATCAAGGCATGTAATTCAATTCAAGTCATAACAAGCAAGAGTCTATATTAGCATTGTAACAAGTAACATAAGAAGATAAAGGTGCAAGAGCTCTCGCTGTCCGTGACTCGAATGTCTCCAAATGGTGTTTGCGTGCAAGAAAGGGGATAGGGATATATGAGATAGTAAAACATAGTTTTTGTATTGTTGAGAACTTAATCTACTAAAGTTTCACACTTGGTCTTCTTTGGAATCTTATCTTGACTCATCCCCAGACCGGCAGCCAGGTACAAGTCAAAATGATCCACTCCCTTTCGATATTTTGAGCACTCATGCAATGGATGAGCGTAAGCAAGAAAGTCGACACTTAGGATGGCAAAAAGAGAAAAATGATGGAGGGGGAAGACAAAAAAGGTGTGAAAGGCTCACATCAATGAGGACAATCATCGGCGAGAGAAAGCCAAATGATAGATATGATGTGAGGAGTAGGGATTGCCATGCAACGGATGCACATATGAGCTAAGGTAAGCTCTCCAATGAAACTAGTGGGGGTGCATCCAACTTGCTTGCTCAAGAAGACCTAGAGATCTTTTGAGGAGGCTCATCATTGGAATATACAAGCCAAGTTCTATAGTGTGAAGGTCCCCACATAGCTATATGCATGAATGATAATCTCTATGGAGTACAAGGTATAAGATGGAGTACGAGTGTGGATCTCTCAAAAGAAATAGTAATGTGCCCCCTTCTCTCTTTTTTCCATTTTTTTATTTTTTTTGTGGCCTCAATGGCTCTTTCTATTTAACTCTCATTTGTCCTCTTTGGGATCTTTTGATTTTTTCCTCTTTGGGATCTTTTGATTTGTCCTCTTTGGGATCTTTTCCTCACTTTAGGGGCAACACTCTATGTATTACAAGAAGTATAGAAGATCTTTCACACTTTACAAAAGTATTCAACATAAAGAAAATGAAACTATCATGATGTATGCAAATGTATGCCTCTGCCAGTGTAGCAGGATATGCAATGATACTAGTGCGTCATGTAGCAATGATTAGGGCAAGGCCCAACTAGCATGCGGCTCATTGATCAAGCAAAAAGCATGTATGACATGAAGGTCAAGTCATGAGAAGATGGATATTGCATGGCAATGTATCTCGGAAAGGCTATGGAAATGCCTTGATAGGTAGGTATGGTGGTTGTTTTGAGGAAGGATATAATGAGGCTTATGATGACAGAGCGTATCGTGCCAAGGATTTGGATGCACCGGCGAAGTATGCGCCAACTCTCGAGGTGAGAAAGGGCAATGCACGGTACCGAAGAGGCTAGAAAAATATGGATAGGTGGAAGTGTCAACTTTCGAATACTCACATTAGTCCGAAGAACTCATGCACTTATTATCGGTAACTCTCAATCTAATTAGGAGGTTCACAAAGAGACAAGTACCCCGAGGAGGAGTGTATGGGGGTTTGGTTATCCTTGCGCATCCTCGGCTCATGGTACGTGAGTGTACTCTAATATTCGATCCCTCCAAAGATTAGTGATCCATTTAGTAGCTAAAGTTCTCAACTATTTTGTAGGTTTTCGAAAATAAACACGGATTGCCCAAAATACGACATCTATCACTAATAGGCTAAAGCTCTTGACACCAAAAGTTCAGACATTACTCATGGTAATACCTCAAAACTATTGCAAGTTACTACTAAAATTAAATAGCAACCTCAATTACCTACTTTAAGTCAAGACACACAACTCAGTGCAACAGGCAAACTCTCTTAACAAGATAAACATGAAAACTCAAGAGAGTTCAACAACCAACTAAACAAAAGCTCTTTAAAAATAAAAGCATGAAAACTAAGAGCTAAACATGACAGCAGCTATGGAAAGACAAAGAACACACACAGCAAAGATAAGCATGAAAATCCTATGTTGTGTTCTAGGTTGAAGTGGAGCGTGTTTCTCTCCCACACAAAGAAAGCTGGGTTCTAACTTGTTATGAACAGCAAGCAAAGCTAAAGAAAACTTAAAAAGGAAACTAAAAGCAAGACGCTCCAAGCATAGCACATAACGCATGAAGTGATTAAAATATAGTGGAACGAAAGACGAACTGATAATTGTTGATGGAGAAGGGGATGCACGGGGGCATCCCCAAGCTTAGACGCTTGAGTCTTCTTGAATATTTCTTGGGGGTGCACGGGGGCATCCCCAAGCTTGAGCGTTTGACCCTCCTGGATCTTCTTTTATCATCTTCCCTCGCACACTTGAAAATTCCCTTCATACATAACTCATCATAATCTGATTAGCGAGGTTAGTACCCATAATAAAATAATTTTTCCCTACTGGAAATAAGGATAATCTTGAAGAGCTACTGTTTCTCAAGATTGCCAAAAGGTTTTTGCAAAGAAAAAGCAAGCTCAAGGTTTGCAAAACGAAGAAAAGGCAAAACATGACAGAATCTGTGAAAAACAGACCAGCAGGTAGTAAACAATTTTTTCGGGGCACTTCTGAAACTCAAATCAAAAAACTCAGAACAGACGCTCGAAAGCTAATTGTATAGAGCACGCTGTCAAAAAAATTCAGATCAAAAAGATGATCTGGTGATTTTATTCAAATTTTTCTGTCCAAGGACAGAATCTGTTTTCTGGACAGCACGTCACAACTTTTGAACTTTCTTGCAATCAGAGGCTAAACTTGGCACAAAGCTGAAAAATAAAGATACAATGATGTTGCTACAGTAGTAACAAACATAAAGACACAACAAAAGCAAAATAAAACCTAATTCGTTGTGGGCTGCCTCCCAAAAGCGCTTTCTTTTATGCCTTTAAGCTAGGCTTAAGACTTTAATGATGCTCTCGTAGGAATAAGAGTTGAAGAACAAAAGAGAGCATCAAGAAGCAAATACCAAACACATTTAAGCCTAACATGCTTCCTATGCATAGGAATATTGCAATAGAATAATTCATTGAAGCACAAAGCAATAAGCATAGGAAGACAAAACAAGTGCAGCTTCAAAACCTTCAACATAAAGAGAGGGAACTTGATATTATATCTATAAGCATATGTTCCCTTCTCATAATAATTTTCAGTGGGATCACGAATAAACTCAACAATATAAGCATCACATAAAGCATTGTTACCATGATCCACATGCAAAAAGGTACTCTTACTCTCCACATAAGCATAATCTTTCTCATTGGTAATAGTGGGAGTAGGACTATCATAAACAACTTGAACACTACAGATTAATTGTGTATTAGGAAGATGGTGTTCAACAAGGGAGTAATTCCCTCCATGATTATGACAAGTTTCATAAGGATAATTTCTCCTTATGTCATAGGTACCTTTATAATCACTATAGATTGGAGTTATAACATCATCATAGTAGAGAAGAGCATTATCATTGCTAGCAACTATACTTGTAAACATGTTGTCTTTATTCTTACTAGCAAAAGAATTATCAATTATCACATCACTAGTGGGTAAAGGATTTGCAATCCTATCATCCCCAAGCTTAGAGCTTTCCATATCATCATTTTCAGAGTTGGTACCAAAAAGATTTTCAAGATCATAAGTAGCATTATCATCATTTTCCCAATCACAATAAGTAACATGCATATCATAATCAAAATCATCTTCAATAGTACCTACGGACGTATCATCAAGATGATAATTAAGGCAATAAACTTCACCTTCTTCTTTAAACTTACAACCGTTAGGATAAAAGTTGATGGGAGGAATATGCTCAGGCCAGGTTGATACCCATTCTTCTTCCTTCTTGCTCCTCTTCCTCCTCCTCTTCTTTTTCTTCTTCTTCACCTTAGGAGGGAGTGGTTGGAGATGAAGCTTCTCCACATATCCTGGTTTATCATTAGAAACAATAGGGGAAACTTGGGAGAAACTCTCCTTTTTATTAGCAGAAATATAAGAGACATTTTTATACTTTGGTAAAGTTCCCTCCTTTCTAATCTTACTTATGTAATCATTTTTATGGCAATTAACAACACAATAGAGATGGCAATTTTGCAAAGTGTTTTTATTCCTATGGCATTAACATCTAGCCAAGAAGTATTTTCTGATAACTCTTCACACATCAAAAATAACATAAGCTCATCATAAAGATCAGGGGTGATCATGTTATCACACAACTGGTTAACAGTTATGTTTTGAAAGTGCATGCATTGAAAATTAAAGTGACCCTCTATACAGCAAAGTTCACAAGTAAAAGGATAAAGGTCACACAATTCTCTAGCAATTTCATTTAAATCTTTGACCCAAATGATTGTTCTTTCATGCTTATGTTGCTTACAATACTTCTCTTCTTCAATCATAGGCCTTTCACAAGGTCTATCCACTCCACAAAAATTAACATGCTTATATAAAACTTCATTTTTAGGAATTGGATCATGCATGTTGCAATCATCATGAACAATTTCATTTTCTTTGCAAATCTCTTTAAAAGGTTCATGATGCTTGATCCAATCCCCCTTAGGCATATTAAGATGTGAAGCAAAAGATTTGAGGAAATCAACAAGGAGTTGAGAATCAAGCCCAAACTTAGCACTAAACTTATTAAAACTTGTAGTTTCAACAAAGGACTTAATGCAATCATACTCATAAATTATACCTGACTCTTTACCTTTGTCGATCTCCCAATCTTCAGTGTTGCATTGAATTCTTTCAAGGAGTTCCCATTTAGCACCAATCTTTTCGTTTGTGAAAGAACCCATAGAGGAAGCATCGAGCAAATCCTTATCTTGTCGAGAGAGCCTCGCATAGAAATTAGTAATAATCATATCTTTGGGGAGCCCATGGTTAGGACATTTTAGCATTAACGTTTTCAGTCTCCCCCAAGCTTGAGCTATGCTCTCTCCGTCATGAGGATAGAAATTATAAACATAATTCCTATTCTCATGGACTTCATGAAGAGGATAAAACTTGGAGTAAAAGAGAGACTGGATCTCTTCCCAATCCAGCAGGTGAGAGTCATCTAGTAGCCTATACCATTCCAATGCTTTTCCTTTCAGTGACAAGGCAAATAATTTTCTCATGACTCCATCTCTTGTCAAACCTGAAATCTTAAACAACTCACAAAGTTCTGTAAGTTTCAACAAATGAATACTAGGATTGACTGTCCCATCATAACAATCATTCCTAATTATTTCAATTATCCCAAGTGGTATTTTGAACGGGATACATTCAGTAGGTGGAGGAGACTTCTCTACCACGGGTGTGGTAAAGCGGCCTTCCCCAAGCAGCGAACTAAGAGTGCGGTTTTCCATAAACATAACTAGTGAAACTAAAAACAAGAAACGAAAAGATTTAATTGCAAGATCTAAAGATATACCTTCAAACACTTACTTCCCCGGCAACGGCGCCAGAAATAGCTTGATGTCTACACACGCTTCTATTCTTGTAGACTATGTTGGGCCTCCAAGCGCACAGGTTTGTAGGACAGCAGCAATTTCCCTCAAGTGGATGACCTAAGGTTTATCGAACTCAGGGAAGTAGAGGTTGAAGATGGTCTCTCTCAAGCAACCCGTCAACTAAGATACAAGAAGTCTCTTGTGTCCTCAACACACATAATACAACTAGGAGTTGTATAGGTGCACTAGTTCGGCGAAGAGATGGTAAAATATGGATGATAGGAGTGGCAAAGCAAAGTAATATAAATCTGTAATAAAAAGCACAGCAAGCAAACAAGTGGTAAACGTGAGCACAAATGGTATTGCAATGGTGGAAACAAGGCCTAGGCTTCATACTTTCACTAGTGACAACTCCCAACAACATTAACATAATCAAATCACATGATATTTCCCATAAAACATGCACTCGGAGGTCATTCCTTTGTGGTCAAGAGAGGACGAGAATTATGTAGGGCTACAAAAGCACACCTCTAAGTTTGTAGTTCTCAATCTATGGATTTTCCAATGTCACCGCGGCCATCCAAAGAGAGTACCACAATCACCACAACATATCTCAAGGATAGTCAAAGACAAGCACCAAGAGACTCTCAATCTTCAATCAACACACAAAAGAGGAAATCACTCATGAAAATATTCTTCTAATCCATGTCCAATAGACCGCTGTCACCTTGGTCTCGGGGATTATACTAGATAAAGACAAGTGAGTACATCAATCCAATACATAGAGGAAGGGGAAATATCATGGGATCACCCCTAGATTAACATAGCCTATGATCACAACGAAGATCACATCATGGGAGAGAGAATTGACCACATAGCTACTGGTAGAAACCTCAGCCCCGAGGAGGAACTACTCCCACATCATGGAGGGAGGAAGCAACGTCGATGGAGATGAATCCGGGGGCACTTCCCCGTCCCGGCAGGGTGCCGGCACAGGAATTCTGGTCCCCCGAAACTTGGTGGCGATGGCGGCGGAGATCGGAATTGCTTCTAGAGAAAAGGGTTCTGGAATCAGGGTTTCCGCGACGGGAGAAATATATATGCGAAGGGGGGCAACCAGAGGCGGAGAGGGGGGCCCAGGGGTGGGGCCGCCTGGGCTTCCCCTGGCTCCCCTCTGGCCCCACTTTGGTTTTTCTCGAAGCTTCCTGTACGCTGATTTTTTCTGTATTTTTCTCGGAATTTTTGGAGCACTTTTAATATGGGGGAAATCTGAAATAGAAAAACAGCAGAAAACAGGAACTGGCACTGTGGTGCACTGAGTTAATAGGTTAGTCCAAATATGATCAAAAGTGTATGGAAGTGCATAAATATCATAGCAATATCACACAAAAGAAGCATGGAGCAAGCAGAAATTATAGATACGTTTTGGACGTATCAACACGGGAGAGGTAGTCATGTGCTTTCGCCATATTCCGTATCGGTACTATGTGATGTGTTGATAAGTGTTGAGTGGGTGGATCTATGCTAGTACACCCTCTAGACTAAGATGAGTGCACTCTTATGATTAAACACCTTGCAAGCATCCGCAAATACAAGATAGTATTTAAGGCAAAAGCCTAACCATAGCAATACGATCGATGATCCATTGTTCCCTTGTGCAAAAGCGTGCGAACTGGGGTTCAGGTTTCTGTCACTCCGGCAACCCACCGTAAGCATTCTTTGTACACAATGTATTCCCCTAGGTCCTTAATAAGGCGAAGTGTTGAGTGTTCGACTCACACAACACCACTAGGAAAATAACAACACAACTTAAGTATCAAACAACACATATTACTTCAACATCATATGACTACTAACAACAAGACTTCTCCCATGTCCTCAAGAACTAAAGTAACTACTCACAAGACATAAAAGAGATCATGATCAGTGGAGATAGATGGATGATAAACAATCTGGACACAATGATATTTCTCCAACAAAACTCAATAGCATTCACCACAAAGTAGTAATCAACACCGATAGAGTAGAGAGGATAGATAGTACAGATTACAACACAAGTTGCAATTGTGAGATGAGATTGGATGAAGATGGAGATGGTGCTGATGTTGGGGATGATGTTGATGATGATCTCGATGATGCCCGTGACGATGGTGATGACGATGGCGATGATCTCCCCTTCCGGGAGGTGATCTCCCCGGCGGAATCTGCCCGCCGGAGATGGCTTTTGTTCTCTGTAGGTTTCCGCCATGGAGCGGCGGCGGAACTCCGTAAACTCTCCCCTTTTTAGGGTTTCTCGATGACGAGGAGTATATAGGCCAGAGGGGGGAGCCTGGAGTGGGCCAGGGGCTCCAGGCGCCCTCCCGGCGCGGCCAGGGTGGGGGCCGCGCCAGGTGGCCGCCTGGGCACCCTGTGGCCCCCCTCTGGTTGCTCTTTTGCGTATCTTCGTGATCCTTCTGGAAAATACCCTCCGTCGATTTTCAGGTAATTTGGAGGTATTCTTCTTCAGCAACTCAGCGTCCACTTTTTACCGCTGAATCCTGCGTCTGCTGCTTCGGCGCCGGAAAGTTGCAAACTGTGTAAAATAGGCCAAAACAACAAAAAAGGTCATCGTAATGTGAAATATATCAATGAATAAGGATAAATTACGATATAAAATAGTGATGCATTTTGGACGTATCAGATGCATCTTCCACCATGTTGCAGCAGTTTTTGTAAGGTACTGAAGAGCGTATTGAACTTCATACTTCCTTTCAACTAAATTCTTCCTGAAGTGGTCCTCCATGTTTTGTATCCATAGTTCTGCCTCCGATTGGGTCATTGGTCCAGAAACTTCAAGTCTATCTTCAGTCATCCTCTATTGGGTCCAAGGGTTTTTGGGATGAGATTCAGAGGAGATATAGAGGTACACTCAATACAAACAATGGTTTTGAAAAGACGGGTTTTGTTTTGTGGCCACCTAAAAACATCAAACAAATGACGGCTCACAAATCGTCGCATCTAACGCAAGTACATAACATGGGTTGGTCTACTAAAGGTCAACATCTCCTTCAAAGTCGTCAACTCTTCAAATCTTCGGAGTATCCATTGTTGTAGCTTCAACACTTCCAATGTAGGGTGAAATCATCTTTACTCCGAAGTGGTCCAAATGGTAAAGGGTATTATCTAACTATTTAAGGTCAAGGGAAGGTTTGACAAAACTCAGAAGAGAAGAGAGATAAGAATCTTTTTTGAAAAAGATAGTTTTAGAAAAATCCTTTCCTATGGTCTGGCCAGTTTCTAGGGTCACGTCCTACAGTCAACATGTGCTTTGATACCATCTTGTAGCGACCCGACCCGAATGGATCAAGTCTCTGTGCTTAAGTGGCATCCCTGGATCGGTATGCTGACACACACAGTACTCGAGGATTTATAACAGAGGTAAATCACATGTATAAAGTAACGTAAATACTATTACCTCACTCAATCATAGCGGAAGCAACAAAGGTTGTGGATTCCCATCAACACCAACGGCAAAGTTGAGTGTAGACAACACAATCCTAACGTAACACTTACTCGTCGAATAATTCCTGCAACATGAGACGTTGCAGCCATGTAGGTCAGTACATTGAATGTACTGGCAAATTCACACTGTAATGAGTAATGATGAACCATGCCTACAACTACATGCATATTTGGCTGGTGGAGGCTGTATGGCTGTTTTTGCATAAAGCTGATTTTTTCCCTACCACAAAGAATGCATTTTATTTAACTACTTTGTTAAATTTAAATCATGAACAATTGAGAATGGTTCCTCCATCTCAATCCCAAATTAAAGTAATCATTAACCCAACAAATTAAATTATAGAGTGATGAGATCAACAAATAATCCACTTCTAGATACTCAAAGATGTCCATAACCGGGGACACGGCTACTCATGAATAGTTTGTACACTCTGCAGAGGTTTGTGCACTTTTCCCACAAGACTCGATCGTCTCCATTGGATTTCTCGCACTGCATGATGTTTGAGAAACGGATGACCGAGACACAGTCTTTCAAAAGCATTCACTCTTTACCCCGGGTGGACCGGTACACCTACATCCCCCCTACATCTGCTAGTCCACCACTAAAAGAGCTCACACAACTTACTCATACTATGCCAGAGCCCATATTGGCATGTGGCTGCACATGGAAGTTTCTAGGCATGAAAACATTATATGATCCCTTTGAGCCTGGGTGGCATTCCAATAGGACAATCACACGGAACCCCGGGATTTCCTAGGACAACACTGGCATCACCAGGTGTCCGGGCAAGTCCACTGGTTCACTCCCAGGGTGCCCCAACCAATCCACCCAGATGTGTATTCAAGTAGCCACCTTAAGTTGAATCCTTAATTAACAACTCACATCTGTCATGGATTTCACTCAAACCCAAACCACGTCTACGAGCATAGCATGGCAACCTAAGCAAACGTTGAAGTAACTCCCAGGGGTTTGAAAATAATGCAGGTAATATGTTCTACCTCAATCTACTTCCCAGTCCCACAAGTTAAGAAATCCTACTCATGCAATGTGTTTGAGGATATAACTAATGCACTGAAAACTGGGTATCAGAAAAATATGATCAAAGTGTGAACTTGCCTTGTACTGATGATGTAGAAGATTCGCACTCAGAACACGTGATAGATCTACTCGTCACACTCCGATCAATCTATCGTAAGAAAACAATAGTAACCACACATAAGCAATCACTCAGAAGATCGGAAAGATCGAATACAACACTTCAGAAAACTTCGAAAACAAAAGAGTGACTCTTGAAACATAAAACAATTTCCAACAATACCAAAATTATGTGAATTTGGCCTTATCAGAAAGTTTAGGTCAAGAGCTTCGATTTGCAAAAAGAATCAACTAAAACGGAGTTACGAAACTCAAGTTATGATCAAACGAAGTTTGAATCTAAAACTAGTTGAATTCAAATTTTAAAATTTTCAAAAACACGTTTAAGTTGCATTACTGGAAAGAGGGGATCGTAACGAAGACGTGGGCGTTGGTTTCGTCGGATTTGGACCAATTGGTAAAAAATTATGGCCGAAAGAAGATTAGGGGCTAAACTATAAATAAAATATTTACAGAGAGGTCCCTGGCCGAAAACTAAACAGAAAAGAAAAACTTAACGAACGAACGTTCGTTTTCTAGTCCTAACTAGTGAACGTTCACTAGATAGTTAGATCTAAAAAAACCGATCTAACACAAAAAACCTAACTAAACAGAAAAGCCGGGGCGGTTTATACCTATGGGGTTTTTCCGATGAAAAACCGCCGGTTCGGCGAAGAAAACCGGGGAGGCGGTTCGGGCGCGGACCGGACCGGAGCTCCGGCGAAGTTTCTGGCCGGCGGCGAAGCGGGCAGCGCGGCGGCGTCGCGGAGCAGGGGTGGGCGAGCGAGGCGAGTGGGGCGGCGAGGCGCGGCGCGCTGGGCAAGGCGCGGCTGCGGGAGGCAGCAGCAGCAGCTAGCTGGCGGCGGCGGCGGCGGCAGAAGTGCGCGGCGGCGGCGGCGCGATGCGAAGAGGGGAGGGGGCGGCGGCTTCGGCCTTTATAGGCGGGAGGGGCGAGGCCTTGCGTGCGGGAGGGGTCGGCGGAGGAGTCCGGCGGCGGCACGAGGTTCCGGCGGCGACGGCTTCGCTCGGGACTCTGTCCCGAGCCGGAGTTGGGGGCGGTGCGAGTGCAGGGCCGCGGCCTCGCAGGAGCTGGGCCGGCCCAGTACGGCGGAGGATTTTTTTTTAAAACATTTTTTTTCCAGACGACGAAAATAAAAGAAAAGGAAAATAATTTCAATATATAATATAGGCATATTATATATCAAAATTTGCAGAAAAAAGAAATCCTACAAGATGGACATTTTCCTATTGTCAAATAAAATGCCCACAAATTCTAATAAATCAAAAAGTCCTACTATTGCAATAAAAACCAATAAAAATCATTATTAAATAAAATACCAAAAAGAATTCAAATTTATTTCTCTCCAATTTTCTGTTGTAGGGAATCATGTTACCCTATTTTCCATGTAATTTATTTTTGGAGAAAAATAATTTGAATAAAAACGAAATAACTCAATATTTGAAATTGAGTTGCAGAAAGTTCCAGAAAAACTTCCAACTCATATTTTCTATGATTTGAAGAAGTCATTTTATCTTCTCTCGGGAAAATCATTGAGTCGCATAAAGTTTCTGAATTTGAAAATATTTCGAGGATGAAATTCAAAAATCCTTTCAAAGCCCTTTATCATTTAAAATAAATGGAAGAAGTCATATTATCTTCACTCTAGGGTTTTGTGTTGAAAAGAAATTGAATTCCCGGAGATCAAAATGCAAAGTGAAAGTTTTGGGAAAGTCATTTTATTCCCTCTCATTTAACTTTCAAAAGTTTCGAATTTCACTCAATTTCACACAACACATCAAACAAGCAATCAAATCTATCTATATATTATAACATTCCAAAATTTAGAATTTTGGGATGTTACAGGCGGGCACTTTGCCGCAGCGAGCGGCGTACTGGAGCTCCCGCGTCAAACGAGAGCCCCTAGCTGACGCTTGCTAGCGTCGAAGGGTTGAGCTTTCGCGCAAGCGCGATGTGAATGGGCCGGCCCGTTTGATGGCGTCAAAGCGAAGCAGCTACTCAAAAAGAAAGAAAAATACGCTCCATCTAGGATTCAAACTCATAACCTTGTGCTGCTAGGTGTTCGTGATTAATTGGTAGCGCAAATGTATTTGAACTCAATGCGTTGGCAGATCCAGAAAGTACTAAAAAATCGACCATTGAACATTTTTGGCTACCAATTAATCTCGGGATGCCGCCGCGTGCAACTGTAAATGGGCCGGCCCAGGCGAGCCGCTCCTGTGCGAAGGGC
>LR738713.1:576429239-576470771 GCA_902687465.1 Secale cereale | reverse complement strand
CTTGAGAGGTTGAACAAAATGAAAGAAAATACAACGGAGATGAACGAATATGAAAACTCCGTTAGAAAAGAGGAACAAGGAACATTATGAGAACCTTGAAGGTTGAAAGACATTAAACAAGAGCTCACGGACCAAAAGAATATGAAACTGCAAGGGTATAGCCAAGGAATAAGAATGACAAAATTTGGACATCACTCCGTCTGAAAATGGAAGGAATTAACAAGAACTTGGCAAGTTGAGATGATACTTGATGAAAACAGCAACATATTGCCTCCGAAACAATTAAAAGAATGGCACAAGGGGTAAGAAAGATTCAGACAGCACTCCGGTTGACAAGATAGGCAAAACTTGATAAGATTAGAGAATTAGAATGAAGAATACCACACTCCAGTTAACTGGATAAGCAAATGAAATGATATGCTCTTGATGAAAACGATATGATGGTCAAAGAGAGAGCAACATCACAAAGCCTCCGGAACGAAAGAATAGATGCTAGATCGTTGGAAAGAAAAGATCGAAGAAGAAGATGACAACTTCTCCCACGAATGAATTAGAAAATCCTCCTTACGGAGAAGGGTTGAACAGAGTTGTTGGAATTCAACAACGAAACGAATAAGCTTGATGTGGGCTTATGGAAAACATCTCAAAACTATGAGGTGACAACCAGCCACTAACAGAAACGAATTGCTTGGATTAAGATCAACAAGGAGATGAAAAAAATTATGTCATTGGAAGGATAAATGAAGAACTTGGGTCATTATGAGCACCATAATAGCGACAATTCTCAAGGAAAGCTTTTAGGTGAAATACAACCCAAGATAACTCCAATGAATAAATTGAAGGGTTGGAAAGATCTCCTGAACAAAGAAAACGATGGGTTTAAATATCTCATTCTTGATAACTCGTGAATCATGAAACATGAAGGAATTGACAAGAATGACATAACACCATCTGAAAAGACAAGGTAGAACGGATTGCAAATGGAAACATGAAGAAGAATGCTTGAGCTCCAACAAGAATCTTGATGAAGATTTCGAGGATGAATTAAAACATGATGAACCACCATGAAAACTCCGGTAATGAAAGCATGAGAAGTGAAAGATGAAAAGAATAAGATTTAAGGCCTGTGATGAATTAGATGGAGCTTTGAAAAGATATAATAGAAATAACTTGGAGCTCCGGAAACAAGATAAAGAATTTAGAACCGAGAATATGATATGATGAACAAGCTCCGGAAAAATAGATTAAATCACCTTGAAGGAATAAGAATAAGAATTATGTTATGCATATCCTTCACCAATTTAAATTGATGACAACCAAAGGATTTGGCAGACTACTTATTCTCGTTGGAAAGAATTAAGAGAGATCTTGCACAAGCTTGGGTAAATCTTCAACGAACCACCGGTAGGATTATGAAAAGAACGAGTGAATTAAAACGATAACAACGGAAGAGTAATCTTGAATGAACCACCGTAAGAATATGGAGACGAACGAAGAGACATCAATGAAGAATATTTGGAGGACGAAGTTGAAAACTGAGAACGAAGAATCTTCTGAAATGATGGCCTTCGGAGGATCACAAAGAAAAGAATTCATGAAATGCTTCGGATGGGTATAAAAAAGAATTCCTCACAATCAGAACAATAATGAGGATGGCATGAAGCTAGAACCACGAATCTTCAAGAAGACGGGCCAATATTTAAGAGAAACACTTGTCCAGTCTTCAAATGTTGAGAATGAAGACGAGAAATGCCATAAGAATTGTTGAGCACTCCGGAATGAAGAATTAAAAAGGTTGAAACAACGACAAAAAGAATTTGAAAGCGATCTTGGAGAAGGCATGTGACTGATGGAAATCATTCTTACGTCACCTTTGAAAAGAATTTGAGTATAACTCCAGAAGAATAGAAGAGTCAGGTAAGATCCTGGAAAAAGACCTGTGGGTTAGGGCCCACTAAAGAAATCACCGTTGAAAAGATTGCTTAAGAGATATTGCACCGGTTGAATTAAATGGCTTGGATGAGATATGAATCTCAAAATAGTTTGAACGGATTAAGAATGGAATTATGAATCTTCAGCACTCCAGATATGAATAGCAAGAGGAGAATGATTAATTGGTGCACCGGAATAAGAAAGCATTGTGAAATGAGGAAAAGGATAAGATCAACACCGAAATCTTGAATTACATCCACCAGAGAAGAAACGAGAACGAAGAATGATGAACTTGAAGCTCTTGAGCATCTTCACGAGAATCACCGGAAAAGAACATTAAAGGAAAAGAATGAAGAAATATCACATGAATAAAATGGATACTTCATTTAGAATTTCTGGCTCCAAGAAGAAGAAGGGTGGGAGGGTGGGGAAAACAAAGACAACTTGGGATGAAAGAATACAGACAAATCGTCAGATTTCTCAACGGCGTCCGTATGGAATAACTTGAAGAGAAAGCACATCGGTTGAAAAGGATAAACAAGAACATCTCGATGGTCAAGAAGAATTAGCACTCCCATAGAAATATGAGAATACCGATTAAGAAAGGTATGGAATCAACATTTGACATCGAAGCAACTCGAATACCAGAATCAAGACAAGAACAAAGGATAGATAAGTCGCAGCATCAACTTCACAATATCATTCGAGCAAAGAATGAACGAATGAATTCCGTAGGTACATCAGCTTGTCGAGAAGCCACTTGAAGAACAAAAGGTAAATAAAAAGGAACAAAGATCAGATAGAACAAATACAAGATAGAAGCTTCGTTCGACATCTTCGTGCTGAAAGCTCATGGAACGTGTTACAAAAGGGTTTTGCAATCCTCGGATCAGCATAGCCAAGGACCCTTTAAGATGCAACTCCCGATCAGAACAAGTCCATAAAACCACTTCAATCAATGTAGAACCCCAAACTTCATATCGTGCACTCGTTGGAAGAATGCCTAGAACTACTGGATGAACCCACCTATTAATTTCCGAAAGTTTCCAGTTATGCAATCAGGTGTTGGGGATACACGGGAAGCACCGCGCAATCAACTCTAAACCTACATCCAGGCGTATCCATCCTTCAACACATAACCAGTCTTTCTCGGAAACCGTTTACCTCGGACCTTCGAAACGCATCCACTATACAAGCTATGGCAATACTCCCGAACTACCTCCCCAGTACTGGGTGATGTCGGGGTTATCTTGCCACTAACCGCATAGGAGAGATTTTCGATGTCGGCCGTCTTAAGTATTCTAGTACTGCCGCGATGGATTTGTGACGACAACACCTCGGAGCTCAACTCCCCGGGACACTGCCACAACCCCTAATGACAGGAGGCATCGAGAACAATGTTCTCGTCACAAAGACATCGGAACAATCCAAACAATACTCGCGAGATCCTAAAAAAAATTTGGTGAATATTTGAAAGTAGAAGAGGTAAGAGTAATCGTCAGGAGTCCTCACCAGAGTGAAAAGAGATGAGGAGCAAAAGAAATCCTACTCTCCGATATAATATAGGACTCAAAACATTTTAAGTGTGTGCCTAGACTCAACCGTCAACGATTCGATCAATCAGTGGGGGCTTCTAGGTCGGAGAAGGCTCTGATACCAACTTGTAATGCCCAGGATGGGACTATATCTCCTACGTGTCGAGGCACGACTTAAAGATATAAGCCCATCCTAGAATGATCTCAAGTTTGGTATCTTTGCACGACTCATGTAAAAGAGGGATTAAATTGCAAAAGGAGATAGTTGGCTTACACTCGCCACTTCACACAATACATTACATAAGCAAGACATCATTCAAAACATCAAAACCCGACTACGGGCGAAGATCCAAAGAAAGATACCAAAACAACATAAAGCCACAGGTCAAGATCGAATCCTAGTAGAAACCACTACTGATCGTCGAAGCGTCACAAGCATACGGTCAAACTCTTCATCGAGCTCCCAGTGAAGAACTGGTCTATCTCCTGCATCAAACTCGGCTGAACCTGCATCTGGTGTGGTGAAGTAACTGTGAGCCACAGAGGACTCAGCAATCCCGTTCCCGGGTAACAAGACTATTTAAACCTTGGGTGAGGACAAGGCTGAAGAAAGAACAAGAGGTGAAGGAACAACAAGAGTCTGCAGCAGCAACTAGCACTAGCTTACGTAATAGAGAGCGAGAAGAGAAGTGCCTTGGTCGAAAGATGATCACGAAGTGATCCTAGCTAAAGCTCAACAAACATAACCCCACCGTGTTCAACTCCCGAATCCCTATTCGGAAATTGACAGTCACGGTACACACGCTGGTAGTGTATTAGAAACGTTGTGTCAAGTTATCTACAACCGGATATTAACAAGCTCCCATCTGCCACATAACCGCGGGCACGGCTTTCGAAAGTTCAAACCCTGCAGGGGTGTTCCAACTTGACCCATTACAAGCCCACGATCCGCGGAGTCGCAACTCCATAGGTGGGAAGACCCGAGTATTCTCGGAATCCCGTGCTCAAGTTAAACCGAACTAAGGTAAGGCTAATCCAGCAAATCCTCCCGGCGTGTCGACACCCTGATAGTAGCCGCGCGTATCTAAGTCTCAGGACACGACCGGATGGGTGATGCTACAGGACCCAATCCTCGAGTTTCCCCGTGGTGGTTCCCGCAGGCTCCCCGTTTCGGACCAACACTCATGTGGAGCACTGGCCCGGGGTTGTTGAATTAAGAATAAAAGGGATAGCTAGTCCACATGCAAGTTTTATTAAAAGGTTGACAAAAGAGGACATGTAGCATTTGTCACCGTGGTGGAATGGAAAGGTGCCACGGCAACGATCCGAAAATGATGCAACGCAACATCTCGGTTCCGATAACTCATTGAGAGTCCGGTGCAAAAGGAAAGATGGTGTGAGCGAGTCAAACGAGATGAAAGGTGGGGTGATCCCATCACAGGGTTCCCACGAGTCGGCGACGAGGCAACCGAGGAACATGACAAAAGGACGAAACGACACGAAGCACACAAGGGAGCAACTCATACAACACAACAAGCATTCCACGGGTCATCCACGGGGTCGTCTCGTTATACCTTTGAAGCGTGCGTTTCGGGGCGGTTCGAGACGTAGAGGAAGAAGGCGTTCACGTTCGGAGAGGAAGTAGCCGTTCCGTAGAGGGAAGTAGTTGTTCACGTCGGTACACGGGGCGACGGTAGGGGTACTTGGGGTCTCCGAGTAGTCGTGGTACTTGGCGCTTCCGGCGACGGTAGTCGTTCGGGCGACGGTAGTCGTTCACGTATGTAGTGGTACTTGACGGATCCATAGCGACCGTAGTTGTACACGGATTGTCGGACCGGTCTCGATGTTGACGTACGCAGGTCCTCTGTCAAAACAGTAGCACAGAGCAACACAACAAAAGAAAAAAAACACAGTTGTCTCGGGACTCCATGGACACGGTCACAGCAGCAGCAGGGGCGACGGGGCCACTGGAAGCGGCAGCAACAGCAAGGAGGTCGCCGGCGCTGAAGTGCTGGAGGTGCTTGGGGCGGCGCCGGTACTGCACGGACGAGGAGCTGCACGGGGGACGACTTGGGGCGCTGGAAGGAGACACGGCGGGCAGAGGAGGAGCACGAGCGCTGGCTTGGGGCGGCCGGCTCCGCGCTGGAGGGAGACGAGGCAGGGCGGCGTCCTGCCTTGGCGACGGAGGGGGCCCTGCCCGAGCGAGCCAGAGGGTCGGAGGGAGTCCACGGCGAGGAGGCGCTGCAGGCCTCGGGCGCTGGAGACGGGGCGGACGAGGAGGACGGGGCCGAGACGGCCTGGGCGCGCGTCGGCGCAGGATGGCACGGAGGCTGGCGGGGCCTCGCTGGAGGGAGTCGGCCAGCCTGGCGACGAAGGAACGGGGCGCGGAGGCGCTGCGGCCTGGCTGGCCTCGTGCGCGGGTGGACGGCGCGGGCGTCGCAGGTGAGCGGCGGCGGCCTTGAGCGATGGCGAGGCGGAGGAGGGTCTGAGGCGAGGCGAAGAAGGAGGCCGTCGGGGCTCTGGCGGATCGAGAAGGGGAGGACGAGAGTGCGGCGCGCGATGGGAGAAGAGGAGCGATGCCTGGCGGCGGGGGTGCGGGATAAGAGAGCGAGCGGGTCGCTAGGGTTAAGTGAAAACGGGCCAGGAGTTGGGCCAGGAGGTGGCTATGGCCTATGGGCCAGCAGGGAGCTGATGGGAGGCCCAAGAGGGCGCGGGCTGTGGCCTAAGAGGCCGGCTTGGTTTCTTCGGGGCCAAGAGGCGGCGCCCTGGGCTGCTGGCTCTCTCCTTATAAAAAAAACAAGGAAGAGATAGAAAGAAACAATAGAGGTTAGGGATGGAAACTGGGGCAAGAGGATAAATTTCCCGGACTCGTAAAAAGGTACACGGTCCGCGAAAAAAAAGGAGAGGCGCTACGAAAGATGTAATTCAAACTCATTTGACTTTAATTCAAATGATTTGAACTATGACATGGCTCCGGAAGTGTCCAAAAATGTTCGAAATTTCGGAGGAACCCCGAAACAACGGAGAAGAATTATTGGCAAGGTTTTTGAAGGAGAAACTCGAAGTGAAAAAGACATGGGGAAATTAGGCACGTGTGTTGCGGGTAATTCCGAACAATTGGAATATTTTTAATATAGCTCCCTAATAATATTGAGAGGCTTTATATGTTATAAAGAGAAGTCATTCTTCCCTCGATTTAAATGGACCGAAGGTCCACACAATTTATTTAGGTTGAGATGCAAAGAAAAATATGACATGATGGCATGATGACATGATGCATGCGAAAATAAATAACACAATCACAAATGAAACACACGGGAGAACCGGAACATCTGGAATCTTCTGGAATCTTCCTGGATCTTCTGGGACGTCGGTCTTCGGGCGTCACACCTTGTCAGTGTCAAAACCGGCAGATCTCGGGTAGGGGGTCCCGAACTGCGTATCTGAGGATTGATGGTAACATGGGGGAAACAAGGACACAATGTTTACCCAGGTTCAGGCCCTCTTAATGGAGGTAATACCCTACTTCTTGCTAGATTAATCTTGATTAATATGAGGATTACAAGAGTCGATCTACCTCGAGATCGTAATGGCTAAACCCTAGATGGCTAGCCTATAGTAGTTGTCATTGCCTCTACGGACTAAACCCTCCAGTTTATATATGCACCGGAGGGACCTAGGGTTGTACATAATCATCTTGCAGAGGAAGGAAACATTACACCCGGACTTAAACTTGCCATTCTATACACATAGGAGTCCTATCTGGACACGAGGGACAGTCTTCTATTGTTGATCTTCATGGCCCACCAGTCCGGCCCATAACGAGTAATCCGGACACCCGAGGACCCCCTAGTCTAGGACTCCCTCAGTAGCCCCTGAACCAGTCTTCGATGACAATGAGTCCGACACGCATACTGTCTTCGACATTGCAAGGCGGGTTCCTCCTTCCGAACATATGAAGTTTATTTCCTGCGTAAAGGAACTATGTCCGGCTCTGCATGATTATTACAACCCTTAGCCACGAAGGCAATGTGTCAAAACTAGCACTATGTCTTTACTGACAACTTTCCCAGCGAAACGTCACATTCGGCCCTTTAATATTTCGAACCGTTTTCTTGACTCCGGTTTCGTGTTTCGAGGCATAGCCTTCATTGGCACGTATTGTCGAAGCAGAGATCGTGCCCGCTTATCGTGGTGTCCTCATCAATATGATTTGGGTAACCTAACCGTACCTTACACACGATCTCGTTGGGAACATGCGAGTTTTACGGCTCGAGTGGGGGACATTTGGTATTTATCGTCTATAAAAGGCCACATATCCTCCCTTTTTACCTCACGCTCTCCTCTAGCCTTCGCTTCCCAATCTCCTAGCTCCAGCGCCCACAGCTCTAGCGCCCACAGCTCCCATCACTTCCACCACCGCCTCCTTCTCCAGCAATGGCTGGATCTGGCTCTAAGGGCAATTGGGAGGACTCCACCGTCACGGAGAAAGACGTGAAGAGTCTCCGGAGCACAGGCTATCTCGCCGCCAACATAGCGCACCGAATTCCTGACAAGGATCAGGTGACCCCCATCCCGGGGCCCGGTGAGAGGGTTGTGTTCATCCCTCACTTTCTTCGGGGGCTCAGATTTCCCCTCCACCCCTTTGTCTGGGGTCTCTTGTTCTTCTACGGGCTAGATGTCCATGATCTAGCCCCAAATTCCATTCTTCACATATCGGCTTAAATAGTCGTATGTGAAGCTTTCCTCCGCCTCCCCCACACTTTGGCCTATGGCTCAAAACCTTCAATCTGAAGCCGAAGGTGGTCGATGGGCAACATGCGGACTGCGGGGGAGCTCTGGTAAGCAAGCTCCCGAACGCAACCTGGCCCAAAGTTTTTTTTGTAGAAACCAACAAGGTATGGCAGCAGGAGTGGTTCTATATCACCGAACCCCGTGAGGCTAAATGGGCGGCCATGCCCGAATTCAGATCCGGACCCCCGGAAAGGCTCACCTCATGGACCACCAAGGGCCTCAAGTGGGGGTCTCAATCGGAGATGAAGATGCTCCAGAATCGCATCTCCGACATGATAGTGAAGGAGACCCACCTCACTAACGTGATTCAGGTGATGCTTTTTCGCTGCACCCTTCCCTGCCAGCTCCGGGCCTCCCACTTGTGGGAGTTCAATCCAAAGGGACCATGGACCTTGAAGCGCTTCTTCAGCACCACGCATGAAGACATATGGAAGCAACTTTTCAAGGCCCAGAAGAAGTGGCCAAAATAAACCGAAGACATCAGTTTTGACACCATGACTCCGGCCACGGAGGTAAGCACGATTTTGACGAAGACCTATCATGTCTATATTTCAATTATAACAGGAGTTAGAACATTTGCATTCCATACAGGCCTGGACAGTGAAAGCGGAGCAGATCGACTGTCCGGCTCCGCTGCCTGAGAACCCAGCCACGCCTCAGCTAACACTGATGCTGGTACCAGCGCCGTACCAGGCACCGGAGAAGAAGGCCAACAAGAAGGGCAAGGAGGCCAAGAGCGGCCCCCGCTCTAAGGGTCCTTCGGAAGCTATATCCGAAGAGACCGACGCCCCCTCCTCCCATGATGAAGAGGAAGAGGAGGAGGTGGTGGAAAGTGAGGGAAGAGGAAGAAGAGGGCGGACCCCGAAGACACGGGAAAGGGGGTGCCCAGGAGGAAGTTGAACCTCCCGGACAGCTCGGACTCAGCGTCCGAAGCTGATTTCCGAAAACAGCCCAGGGTCAAGCCCCTGGCCAAATTGTAAGTACTCAGAATTCACTGTTGTCTTCGGTCAGCCAGTTATCATTGTATAAGTAATTATATTTGTTGTTTTGCAGTCCTCCCCGCATATTCCCCAGCGCACCACTATCTTCAGGGAGCTCTCTGCCGCCTGACATGGTGGGGAGTGACACGCCATTGCGGGCTCAATCGCCCATCATCCTAGGGTACACCGAGGTGTCTTCCCCGCGGGCATCCCCTGCGCGAGGAGGTGGGAGCGGGGCGGACGAGAGGGTGCCCGAGGTCAACACCTCGGCCACCATCAGCCAAGGGGAAACAGTCCCTATGGCAACCGACGGTGGGGAGCCCAAGCAATCCGGGCTCCCGCTGAACACCATTCAGGAGGCCAGTACAGCTCTGGAATCAGAAAGGCAGCCCCCTACGATAGGGGGGGGGGAGCATCAGCTCCACCGACGACCTCCATTAATCCGGAGGCGCGAACACGCTGGAGGAAGCACTGCAAGGTGCTTCCATTGTAGCAGAACACCGCACCCTGACGGGTGCGGTTATGGGGAAGATTCAGTCTGCCAAGAGCAGACTGAATGAAGCCTTCAACAGCCTACTGACATGCTTTGAGGTATGTGATGTAATATTCTAAAAGAACTTTACGTTTTATTTGAATAGGATAATAAACCTGTGTACGGACGCTAGCCCCTGATGCTATGTTTGATTCTGAAAGGAATCAGACAGAGGATCCACATAGTATCTACTAATATAACATATTGTGCCATTTGATTGAGCAGGCTTCTCTGTTAGCGGCATCCGTCCAGGCCGCAGAGGTTTCTGAGCTCAATCGGAAGCTTCGAGAAGCTGACGAAGAGCTCGACTGCGTTAACAAGCGGTTTGATGAAACGCAAGGTATGCGGACTTTGAAAATTATTATGTCAAAAGGACAATATGTCTTGTTTAAGAGTTTTAACTCATAGTTTGGTGTGATTATGGTCACAGCTGGCCCAGCCAAGGTCGAGACCCTCAAGGGTGCCCTTGCTCATGCCAAGAAGGAGGTCGAGATGAACAAGGCAGTCGCTGACAAAGCGGCTGCCGAGCTGGAGGCCGAACAGGCCTCCCGCCGTCAACATGAGTCTCGGGTGTCCGAAGTCGAACAAGAGTTGTGAGACGCCATTCGCAAATGCGAGGAGTTGGAGCAGAAGACTTCGGACCAATCATCCAAGCTCAACAAAGCTCTCAATGTTGCCAAGGAGGCACGGAGCGAGTCCCGGAGTGCTCGCAAGGAGATCCATTAGGCGCGGCAGATAGCGGTGATTTCAGCGCACTTGCATTGCACACAGTTGAGCCAGTACCTCCACCCTTTGCTCGCGCTTGCGCGGTCGTGGTGATTTCAGCGCACTTGCATCGCACACGGTTGATCCAGTACCTCCATCTTAATTTGCTTGCGCTTGCGCGGTCGTGGTGATTTCAGTGCACTTGCATCGTACACGGTTGAGCCAGTACCTAATTTGCTCGCGCTTGTGCGGTCGTGATGATTCACATTGCACTTGTATCGCACATGGTTAAGATATTATAGCACGTGTCCGTTGAGGATCATTAGAGTCTTTGCAGCAAAAAATAACGTTAGAGAGGGTCAAAAGACAACCACACCAGGATGTGGACCAAATATATATGAGTGAAAAGGGTGGTCTGTGATGTTCAAAATTCCAATGCACAACTTTGACCCCACGGGCCCACGGTTGAGCGCGTCGTTGAAGATCGGTGAGAGGGGCCAGAAGTCAAGAACCACCTGGAAGTGGCGAAATATATGGACGAATATTGGGGATGTTTAAAACTTTAAATACACAATGCATAACTTTCGTGTCACCTGCCTCGCAAACCCGAAAGCACCCTAACAATCTGTCACGCCTGATACGTCTCCAACGTATCTATAATTTTTGATTGTTCCATGCTATTATATATGATGTTTTGAATGTTTAATGGGCTTTATTATACACTTTTATATTATTTTTGGGACTAACCTATTAACCCAAAGGCCCAGTCCAGATTGCTATTTTTTTGCCTATTTCGGGGTTTCGCAGAAAAGGAATATCAAACGGAGTCCAAACGGAATGAAACCTTCGGGGGAGTTATTTTTGGAACGATATCTTCATGAGAGACTTGAGCACCAAGGCAGAGGAGACACGGGGTGCCCACGAGGGTCCAGGGTGCGCCCCCTCCCCCTGGGCGTGCCCCCACCCTCGTGGGGCCCATGTTGCTCCATCGACGTACTCCTTCCTCCTATATATACCCATGTACCCTGGAAACATCGAAGCAACATAGAAAACCCTAATTCCACCGCCGCAACCTTCTGTTCCCGTGAGATCCCATCTTGGGGCCTATTCCGGAGCTCCGCCAGAGGGGGGATCTTCCACGGAGTGCTTCTACATCAACACCATCACCTCACCATGAGTTGTGAGTAGTTTACCACATACCTTCGGGTCCATAGTTAGTAATTAGATGGCTTATTCTCTCTTTTTGGATCTCAATACCAAGTTCTCCTCGGTCATCGAAGAGATCTATTCGATATAATCTTTTTGCGGTGTGTTTGTTGAGATCCGATGAATTGTGGGTTTATGATCAAGATTATTTATGAGAAATATTTGGTTCTTTTCTGAATTCTTTTATGTATGATTATAATATCCTTGCAAGTCTCTTCGAATTACCGGTTTGGTTTGGCCTACTAGATATATAGTTCTTGCAATGAGAGAAGTGCTTGGCTTTGGGTTCAATCTTGTGGTGTCCTTTCCCAGTGACAGTAGGGGCAGCAAGGCACATATTGTATTGTTTCCATCGAGGATAAAACGATGGGGTTTATATCATATTGCTTGAGTTTATCCCTCTACATCACGTCATCTTGATTAAAGCATTACTCTGTTCTTATGAACTTAATACTCTAGATGCATGCTGGATAGCGGTCGATGTGTGGAGTAATAGTAGTAGATGCAGAATTGTTTTGGTCTACTTGTTTCAAACGTGATGCCTATATATAATGATCATGCCTAGATATTCTCATAATTATTCACTTTTCTATCAATTGCTCGACAGTAATTTGTTTACCCACCGTAGAATTCTGCTATCATGAGAGAAGCCACTAGTGAAACATATGCCCCCCGGGTCTATTCTCAACATATCAATCTACAATCTACTTTACTTTGCTGTTTTTACTTTCTGTTCTTATATCCAAAATTACCAAAAATATCAAACTATCCTATCTATCAGATCTCACTTTCGTAAGTGGTCGTAAAGGGATTGACAAACCCTTATCGCGTTGGCTGCGAAGTTCTTATTTGTTTGTGCAGGTGCGAGGGACTCGCGCGTGGTCTCCTACTGGATTGATACCTTGGTTCTCAAAAACTGAGGGAAATACTTACGCTACTGTGCTGCATCACCCTTTCCTCTTCGAGGGAATACAACGCAAGCTCGAGAAGTAGCAAGAAGAATTTATGGTGCCGTTGCCGGGGAGGCTTATGCAAAAGTCATATACCAAGTACCTATCACAAACCCTTATCCTTCGCATTGCATTTTTTGCCTCTCATTTTCCTCTCCCCCACTTCACCTTTGTCGTTTTATTCGCCCTTCTTTTTCCGTGTGTTTTCCGTTCGCTTGCCTTCTGTTTGCTTGTGTTGCCATGTGCCCTCTATTAGTTTGCATCTTCACTTGCTAAATTATGGATCCTCATCCGCTTGCTAATCTCTTTAAGAGATCCAACTATGATGAACCAATTGCTAGTGAGATTAGTGCACTAGATTATCTTTATGAGGTTTTGCTTGAAATTCATGAATCTGAAAATTGTGATTAAGTATTGAAAGAAAATAATGAAGTGATTCACGATAGATCTTTTAATGAAAAGCATGATTGCAATGATGTTATTATAAATGTCAATTGTGCTAACGATATGCAAAACCCTAAGCTTGGGGATGCTTATTTTGCTATGCCCACTACTTGTTGCAATGATCATGATTGGGGTGATGCTTCTTACGATCTTGAAAATTTAATTAAGCCCCATGATGAATATGAGATTGATAATAATGTTTGCAATACTATTGAAAGTGGGTTTGGAAGAGTTTAAACTTTAGATCCCACATATTTGGAGAATGATCAATCTTATGAATTTTTTGATAAAAGTGGGTTTGGAGAGGTCATGACTTTATTTAATGTTGCTCCCACTATTTTGGAAGAGTGCCAACTTCGTATGCATGTGGATCGTGTTGAGAATGTGTTTTGTGATAGCTATATTGTTGAATTTGATTATGATCCTACATACAATTATTATGAGAGAGGAAAATATGATTGTAGAAATTTGCATGTTACTAAATTACCTCTCGTTATGTTGAGATTGCTTTTGTTTCTTTCTTCTTCCTTGCATATGTTAGATCTTGTTTGTCTTGCTAATTTGTTTGCCTATAAAATGCCTATGCATAGGAAGTATGTTAGACTTAGATGTGATTTTCACATACTTTATGATGCTCTCTTTGTGCTTCAATTCTTATCTTTCATGTGAGCATCCTTAAATTCTCAAGCCTATCTTAATGGCTATTAAGAAAGAGCTCGTTGGGAGGCAACCCAATTTTTTTGCTTCTGTTTAGGAATAAATATTGCATCTAGCTTCTGTTTAGATGTGATTTTGTGTTTTAATTAGTGTTTGTGCCAAGTAGAACCTTTAGGAAGACTTGTGTGGAGTTTATATGATCTTGCTGTAAAAAACAGAAACGTTAGCGCTCACTAGAATAGTTACCGGATTTTACTGGAGAGTGCTATTTAGTTGATTCTTTTTGCAGATGATTAATAGACAAATTCCTCACATTTACTAATTTATTTCAATTATTTTTTGGAGTTACAGAAGTATGCGAAAGTTACAGATTACTATAGACTGTTCTGTTTTTGACAGATTCTATTTTTCGTGTATTGTTTGCTTATTCTGATGAATCTATGAGTAGTATTAGAGGATATGAATCATAGAGAAGTTGGAATACAGTAGGTTTGACACCAATACAAACATATAATGAGTTCATTACAGTACATTTGAGTGGTGGTTTGTTTTCTTATACTAACGGAGCTCACGAGATTTTTGGCTAAGTTTTGTGTTGTGAAGTTTTCAAGTTTTGAGTATGGCTTTGATGAACTATGGAACAAAGAGTGGCAAGAGCCTAAGCTTGGGGATGCCCAAGGCACCCCAAGGTAAAATTCAAGGACAACCAAAAGCCTAAGCTTGGGGATGCCCCGTGAAGGCATCCCCTCTTTCGTCTTCATCTATTGGTAACTATACTCGGGACTATATTTTTATTCACCACATGATATGTGTTTTGCTTGGAGCGTCATGTATGATTTGAGTATTTGCTTGTTAGTTTACCACAATCATCCTTGCTGGACACACCTTTTGAGAGAGATAAATATGGTGCGAGGGACTCGCGCGTGGTCTCCTACTGGATTGATACCTTGGTTCTCAAAAATTGAGGGAAATACTTACGCTACTATGCTGCATCACCCTTTCCTCTTCGAGGGAATACAACGCAAGCTCGAGAAGTAGCAACACCCAAGATGTGATTCTATATCGATCATGTGCATAACTCGTGATTGAGGCAAAACCGCATTTCATGCGCTTAGCAAGATGGATATCATTACATCGTACCATTACATACATAGATGGGGGATACATACAAGTCATACAAGTCACATGAATACAACACTTCATACACAAGAACATCCAGGATGAAAACATGAAAGCACACGACATCCATCCTGCTATCCCAGGCTGCCGACCAGGAACCTATCCCAAGATCGACGAAGAAGAAGAAAGAACTCCAACACAAGTAAACATCGCTCTCACGTCAAGTCATCGAAAACCTGCACCTGCAACTGTTGTTGTAGTATCTGTAAGCCACGAGGACTCAGCAATCCCATAACCATGGGTATCAAGACTAGCAGAGCTTAATGGGTAAGGAGAGGTTAAGTGGTGAGGTTGCAGCAGCGGCTTAGCATTATATGGTGGTTAACTTAAGATTACAAGAATAAGATGAGCATCTACGCAAACGGGCGCAAACTAGTAATAATCGCTAAGAGATCATGAACTACCTACGAGTCAAACATAACCCCACTATGTTCTCTTCTCAAAGGAAAAGAGACGGTCACGATTACTCACGCGGTTGTGTGTTTTATTTCAGATCCTCTGTCAAGTTTTCTACAACCGGGCATTCACAAATTCCAATCTGCCACATAACCGCAGGCACGGTTTTCTAAAGATCATAACCCTGCAGGGGTGTCCCAACTTAGCCCATAACAAGCTCTCACGATCAGCAGAGGTAAAAACCCATTATCTTAGGGAAGACCCAAACAGACTCGGAATCCCGGTGCACAAGACATTTCGACAATGGTAAAACAAGTCTAGGAAGACCTCCCGGCGTGCCGACACCCTGATAGTAGCCGCGCGTATCTCGTCTCAGGCCACGTCCGGATTGTCCAAACTTCCGGTAGGCCAAGCCAAAGTTGCCCCTGGTGGTCACCGGCGGTTGACAGGTTTGGACCAACACTCATGAGGAGCACTGGTCCGGGTTGTAAATTAATTCCTCGGGGTCCAGAAAGTCCCTATGCAAGTTTTAGTTATTAGGCAGATGGTAAAACCAAAGTTGGGCCTTGTTGAAGGAGTTTTATTCAAATTGAACTGTCGAGGGGGTCC
Source organism: Secale cereale (assembly GCA_902687465.1). Classification (NCBI taxonomy): domain Eukaryota; kingdom Viridiplantae; phylum Streptophyta; class Magnoliopsida; order Poales; family Poaceae; genus Secale; species Secale cereale. The sequence continues at coordinate 576,454,852 of LR738713.1, read as the reverse complement.
CATAACCCCCAACCGTGTTAGGAACGCAAACTCAAGGAACATAACACCGGTTTATCGGTTCTTAAGGCGGCATGAGTGGAAAAAAAACACCGAGCAAAAGGCTAAGCCTTCCACCCATTGCTAACTATATATGTGCATTAATCTAATTAAGATATATTGTGATATTTCAACATCTAAGATCTGACATGGAGCAATCTCCATCTTCACCTGCAATTAACAACGCTATAAGAGGGGCTGAGCGAGTGGTGACATTGCCAAACAGCGGTTTGCTGGGATGGTGTCAAAGGTTAGAAGTTTCATGGCAACAATGAGAGGTTGACAACAATAGATAGGCAGCGCGACATATAGCGATAGCATCGAGACAACTAGCATAGCAATGATAGTAATGAGATTCAAGGTGATGGTCATCTTGCCTGGAATCCCTCAAGGAAGAAGAACGAGTCCATGAAGAAGATGAAGAAGAAGCCATGAAGACAAACCAAGTATAGCCGAATGAATCCTCATGATCGCAACGAAACAGGAACTAATGAGAAGAAGCAAACAACATGGTAAACACACCACACATAAACAAGACAAGATGCTCAACCAAGTATAATGCATGACAAGGCTACATGATGCTACTCATGGCAAGAGATGAAGCACACAAGATCAACACACAAAGCAAGTATAAATGAGGCCGGAAACAACATATAACAATTCCGGTAAGTCCTCATATGCAAATCTCGAAATTGGTCCAGATCTGAACAAACCTTGAGTTAAAGTTATTAAACAGCAAGTTAAAATGCACCATGATGATCTACATGAAATTCTAGTCAAGATACATATAAAGTTCATTTAATTCGGAGCTACGGTCTAGGAGATATGAGCAAAAAAAATTAAGCATGGCAAAGATGCAAGATGCATTCAAACAACAAGCAAACACACTCCAACCATGTATACAACATGATATTATGCATCTACATGCAAAAACACGCAAGTTCCATATAGGACACGCTCAAAACGGAGCAACGGCTCAACACATACACATGAAACAAGATATAACAACAAACTGTCCCGAAACAACAACTAAGCACTTTGCAATCATCAAAACAACACGCTACAGAAATATTTCATGACATCAAAGGGCATGGCAAGCATGTACATGTCAAGCACTACAAACATGATCCATGATCTACTGCCAAATACCACTAGAACATGCTCAAAACATCATGGCAAGATTGCAAATGATAACAGTTTCACAGACTTAGTGAAATAAACTGAACATGGCAGCAACAACGACATGTAGGCATGTTTGCATGCTTGTGCAACTCATCTCAAAGCATATCATGGCATGTAAATATAACCAACAACAAGAAGACATGTTTATGAAGCTACTCATGGCAAGAACATGGTCATAGGTTGCATAGAATACTAGCTATTCACATGGCAAAACTGAACTTACTGATAACAGGTGGACAGAAACATTTTATAGCAATTTGAAAGCAAGAAAGAGACATGCTACATCAACTTATAATTGCAAACAAGGACATGGATGGATATAGCATAACATGGACTTCAAGACATGGTCATTAGACATTACAAAACATGCATGGATTTGACTATAGCATCAAGCAAACATGGCATCATGATATAACAGTTTCAGACTTAACAGTTTTCAACAAGTCTCAGAAATCAGCAAACAATGAGTATGCTACTTTACAAGCTTGTTTCACTCACCACAAGGCATATCATGAAAAATGGATTGCACCCCAGCAAAGATAGCATGATTGTGCTCCTAACACATGTTGACATGATGCTCAAACAAAAATCACACAAAAAGATATGAAAATGACAAATCAACAAGTTATGTTAGTTTTCAGCACTTAACAGCAACATGCACTTTTGCAACAGGGATTAACATGTCAATATGGATCCTAGCATGCATTCAAATGTAACCAACATGTAGAGCACAGAGAGACGAACATTTTGACATATCATACTGTCAGGCCCAAGATGCGATTCTATCCCGATCACGTGACACTTACGTGATTGGGGCACAACCGCATTTCGGGCGCTTAGCAAGATGGATATCATGACATCGTACCATTACATACATACATGGGGGATACAACAATACATACAATACACATGAATACAACAACATCAATAGAAGGCATCCGACTACGGATGCAAACATGAAAAGCACAACGACATCCATCTGCTATCCCAGGCTGCAGACCCGGAACCTAACCCAAGACTGAAGAAGAAGAAGAAGAAAGAACTCCAACACAACGATCATCGCTCTCACGTCAAGACATCAGAAACCTGCATGTGCAACTGTTGTTGTAGTATCTGTGAGCCACGAGGACTCAACAATCCCATAACCATGGGTAACAAGACTAGCAAAGCTTAATAGGTAGGAAGAGGTAAGGTGGTGAGGTTGCAGCAGCGGCTAAGCAAATATATGGTGGCTAACTTACGAGTACAAGAATAAGGTGAGCATCTACGCAAACGGTCGCAACTAGTAATGATCGCTAAAGATTCTGAACTACCTACGAGTCAAACATAACCCCACCGTGTTCTCTTCTCAAAGTGAAAAGAGACAGTCACGGTTACTCACACAGTTGTGTGTTTTACTTCGGATCCTCTGTCAAGTTTTCTACAACCGGACATTAACAAATTCGAATCTGCCACATAACCGCGGGCACGGCTTTAGAAAGATCATAACCCTGCAGGGGTGTCCCAACTTAGCCCATCACAAGCTCTCACGATCAGCAGAAGTAATAATAATATTACCCCTTATCTTAAGGACAATCCGATCAGGCTCGGTATCCCGGCGCACAAGACATTTCGACAATGGTAAAACAAGTCCAGCAAGACCTCCCGGCGTGCCGACACCCTCATGGTAGCCGCGCGCATCTCATCTCAGGCCACGTCCGGATGAGCACTATGTACAGCAACCGAAGACCCCAGATAACTGGGTGGCACCGCAAGTGGCTCTAGTTTGGGACCAACACCATCAGCACTGGCCCCCCCTGCTATGTAGAAAAGAATCCCGAGGGCGCGACCCCCTATGCAATTTTAATTAATTAATTAAGTTGTTATTATGAGGCAAATTAAAACCAATGTTGGGCCTTACTGGAGGAGTTTTATTCAAAGACGAACTGTCAAGGGATCCCCATATACCCAACCGTGTAAGGAACGCAAAATCAAGGAACATAATGCCGGTTTATCGGCTCCTAAGGTGGCATGAGTGGAACAAAACAACGAGCAAAAGGCCAAGCCTTCCACCCATGCCCAGTATATAGGTGTGTTAATATTAATAATAGATATTGTGATATTCCAACAACAAGTTCTAACATGGAACGAGCTTCATCTTCACCTGGAACTAACAACGCTATAAGAGGGGCTGAGCAAGCGGGTAACATAGCCAAGCAAGGTTTGCTAGGAAGGTGTCAAAGGTTAGAGGTTTCATGGCAACAAGGAGAGGGGCTGACAATAAAGATGGGTAGCGCGGCATCTAACGATAGCATCGGGACAACTAAGCATGGCAATGATAGTAAAGGTATCCAAGGTGATGGTCATCTTGCCTGAGATCCCGCAAGGAAGAAGAATGGGTCCATGAAGTAGACGAAGAAGAAACCTTGAAGACGAACCACGTGTAGTCGACGAATCCTCACGATCTCAACGAAAAGAACTAGCGAGAAGAAACCACACAACAAGGTAAACACACCACACAAGAACATGACAAGATGCTCAACCAAGTATGATGCAAGAAAAAAATCTATATGATGCAATTCATGGCAAGGGATGAAGCACACAAGAACAACATCACCCAACAAGTTTAAATGAGGCCGGAAACTACATATAACAAATCCGGTAAGCCCTCATATGCACGTTTTGAAATTAGTCCAGATCTGAACAAACCTTACGTTAAAGTTGTTAAACAGCAATTTAACATGCACCATGATGATCTACTCGAAATTCTAGTCAAGTTTCACATAAAATTTGTTTAATTCGGAGCTACGGACTAGAAGATATGAGCAAAACAAGACAAGCATGGCAACGGTGCAAGATTGTAAGGCCCGAGATGTAACACTTTCCAATTATGGCAATATATGAAACTTTGACTTCATCAATTCCATTCTGGGCTCTTCTTTCATTTCGGGTTTCTTTGTTTTGTCGTGTGCGTGTGTGCATTTCCTCCATGTCATGTTGTCATGTGCATTGCATTGCATTTGTGTTGTCACTTGCACCCGGTTCCACTCGTCTCTTCCCGTTGTCCGTTTTGAGTTCCGACGCTCACACAAGTGCCCGTGGTACCCCCGAGTCCTTCTTTCGTGTGTGGCCGTGTAACGTTTCTGGTATGAGGTGAGACTTGTCGTGCGATGTTGTTTTGGTACGTGTAGGCCGCCTGTCAAGTTTCGTCGCGTTTGGAGTTCATTTGGTACTCCAACGATTAACCTAGTGGCCTAAAAGAACCTCTTATTTAAGGCCCAAGTCCCCCTCCACAACAGCCCACAAACCCAGCACAACCCTTCCCATCATCTCGGTCGTCGAATCGTGATCGCGTGGCCGAAAACCGCTCCCCATTTGGAGTCTCCTAGCTCCCTATGCCTATAAATTAGCCCCCCACGTCCATTTTTGCGTCCAAACCCTAGTCCTCTTGTTTTTCCCTTTTTTCCGTGCCCGCAGCTCCTCTGCGCGCCGGACGTGTCCGCCGGCGCCGGACACGTCCGCCGCCGCCCCCGCGTCCAATCCGCAGGCGCCACGTCGCCCGGCTCCCCGCCAGATCCACCGTGCCGACCGGGCCCGCCGCGGCCCAGATCGGGCCCCCCGGCCCGCGCGCCTCCGCGCCTCGCGCGTCGGGCCCCGCCGTCTCCGCCGCCCGGCGCCGGCTACGCCGCCGCCTGACGCCGGCCGCGTCCCCGCCGCCGCGGTTGGAGGTCGCCGCCGCCGGCCTATCTCCGCCGGCCGCCTTCCGGAGGTCGCCGCCGTCGGCCTTCCCCGCCGGCCGGGCCGCCGCCCCCACTGCTCCGCCTCCGGCCGCCCTCCCCGTCGCCGGCGCGCGAGCTTCTGCGGCTCCGGCTGGCCGGAGCCATCAACTTCGGCGAGCTCGTCCTCCTCCGTCCCGATCTAGAAGAAGGGACGAGATCTAGCAAGCCCCTGATCCAAACTCCCGTCCCCGATCTGCACCCCTCCGTTCCGGTATCCCGCCGTCCACGTTTGACTTTTGGAGGTATAAAAATCCACGAACTCCCTGAGATCTGTTATTTTGTTGTATCTTTGCATGGCTGTAACTTTGTGCTCGTAGATCCGTTTTGGGTGTGTGATATATCAAAATGATCGTGGTGATGTGCTCTACGTTTTGTTCCATTGTGGCATGCTTGTTTGAGATCATCTAGAGGTCCTAATCTTCATGACAAGAGTGCTACGTGTTATAAACTGTTGTAACTTGTTATTTTTATGCCATGTTTGAGATGTGATAACTTGGTGCATGTTTATCCAAATGAAGTAAATGATATGTCAAAATGTTCATTGTGAGATGCTCTACATGATGGTTGCTGTAGCATTCATGTTAGGTTTGCTATTGCCATGTTAAGTTGAAAAAGTGCATGTGGCTGTTAAGTTATGAAACATGTTATGAGAGGTTGAGTACGAGGAGCCGTCTTACGATCCCATCGACGACTCGATAGGCAAGATGACCTGACCCAGATATCATTACTATCTTTGCCTATTGCTAGATGTCTCGCTCTTTAGCTTATTGCCTCGATGCCCATGTTTGTTTTCCAGCCTCCTATTGTAACCATGAATCTATCTAACCACCCAACCTAGCAAACCTTTGTTTGGCTACGTAAGCTTCGCTCAGCCCCTCTTATAGCATTGCTAGTTGCAGGAGAAGATTTGAAGATTCTTGCTTCATGTTGAAGTTATTGTTGGGATATCACACTATATAAACTCTTAAACTAAATCATCTATATATTGGCAATGGGTGGAAGGCTAAGCCTCTTGCTTGGTGTTTTGTTCCATTCATGCCTCCCTAGGAACCGTTTAAACCGGTGTTATGTTCCTTGATTATGCGTTCCTAACACGGTTGGGGTTATGGGACCCCCTCGATAACCCGCTTAGCGCTAAAGCTTTTCCAGCAAGGCCCGACATTGGTACTCCATTTGCCTAATAACTAAAACTTGCATAGGGACTAGCTATCCCGTGATCTTAATTAACAACCCCCGGGCCAGTGCTCCACATGAGTGTTGGTCCAACCGAGTAGACTGCAGGGCCACCTTGGGGAAACCCGAGGTATTTGGTATTTTCCTGTAGGCTGTCTCATCCGGTCGTGGCCTGAGACTAGATACACGTGGCTACTGTCAGGGTGTCGGCACGCCGGGAGGTCTTGCTGGATTAGTTTTACCTTAGTCAGAATATCTTGAGCACGGGATTTCGAGAATACTCGGGTCTTCCCACCTTGGAGTTGCGACTCCGCAGATTATGAGCTTGTGATGGGCTAAGTTGGGACACCCCTGCAGGGTTTGATCTTTCGAAAGCCGTGCCCGCGGTTATGTGGCAGATGGGAATTTGTTAATATCCGGTTGTAGAAAACTTGACACCATGTTCAGAACACACTACCAGCGTGAGTAACCGTGACGGTCATTTTCCGAAAGGGGTTCGGGAAGTGAACACGGTGTGGTTATGTTTGACGTGCTTAGATAGGATCACTTCGTGATCACTTTGACGCTCGTGGCACTTCTCTTCTCGCTCTAAACACGTAAGCTAGTGCTAGTGCAGCTGCAACCTTTGATTTTCTTCAGCCTTGTTCCACACCCAAGGCTTAGATAGTTCTATTACCCGGGAACGGGATTGCTGAGTCCTCCGTGGCTCACAGATTTCTACACAACACCAGATGCAGGTACTATGGTGAACTACACAGGTGACGGCACCGAGCTGTACTGGGAGTTCGATGAAGAACATAGTCGATACTATGTGCACTATCCCGATGATCAGTAGTGGCTTCTACTAGGGGCGATTCGGACCTTGTGGCTTTATTTATTTGGTATCTTTCATTTGGATCTTCGTCCGTAGTCGGACTATGATGTTATTTGGATGATGATTTGCTTATGTAATGAATTGTGTGACGTGGCGAGTGTAAGCCAACTATCCTTTTGCAATTTCATCCCCATTTTACATGAGTCATGCAAAGATACCATACTTGAGATCATTCTAGTATGGGCTTATACCTTTAAGTCGTGCCTCGACACGTAGGAGGTATAATCCCATACTGGGCATTACAAAGATGCACCCAAACATCAAGCAAACACACTCCAAATAGGTAAACAACATGATATTATGCTTCTACATGCGAAATCACACAAGTTTCATATAGGGCACACTCAAAACGGAGCAACGGGCTAAAAGATACGAGCAAAACAAGTTACAATGCAAAGCTAAAGTTAACAGCCACATAGCAACTTTGGAGCAAGGTAGATATATGCTACAGCACCCAAACATGATAAAAAGAGGCATTGATGTGAAGTAGACATGATACTTAACAAGCATGAACTTAGAACACACCCAAAAGCTTGCTGGAACACAATTAACCAAGCATGGCAAGTTGCAATAAAATTACCCAGACTTAGTCAAAATCCGGGAAGGCAAAAACATCATCACGATGCTGCCTTCGGAGGCACAAAACAACAAGCATATTAACTCTATCAAGTATAAAAAGATCATGGACATGTAGTAGACATGACATACATCAAACAACTCCATTGGAGCAACTCCATAGGAGGCATGGATCAATAACAACAAGCTTCACCAAATTGAACATGCTGATAAAAAGCTGACAGGTAAAATTTATAGCAACTTGAGAGCAAGAAATAAATAAGCTACAACAGGCAAATGTGCAAGTAAGAGCATGGATGGATAGACAATAACATGGACAACAAGACATGATCATTGGCCACTCCAAAATAAGCATGGATTTGAGTGGGGCATCAAGCAAACATAGCATCAGGTTACACAGATTCCAGACTTAGCAGTTTTTCCACTAAGTATAAAACAGTAACATTGGCATGACATGTTTACAAGCTTGTTTAAGTCACCTCAAGGCATATCATGGAAAGTGGATTGCACCACAGCAAAGACCATATGATGGTGCTTCTAAAACATATAAACATGTGGCATGAAGACAAACACATCAATAGCAATGAGCAAGTGAAATCGGCATCTCATAACAAGTTTCAGCACTTAACATCCACATGCACTTTTGCAACAGAGATTAACATGACAATATGGCACCTAACACGAATGCTACAGCAAACAACATGTAGAGCACTTCTCAATGAACATTTTGACATATCATATGCTCCATTTGGATAAACATGCACAAAGTTATCACCCTCACAAGCATGCAACAAAATTATAGTTAACAGCAGTTTTAAATAAGTAGCACTATTGCAACAGAGATTAGGGCATCTAGATGAACTCAAACAAGCATGCCACAATGGAACAAAATGAAGAGCATATCACCACGATGATTTTGACATATTATACTCACAATTTGGACATCCACACAAAAAGTTACAGCCACCACAATATGGACACATTTTATAGCAATTCAGGGACTTAGGCATTTTTAAACTCCAGAAAAAAAAACACGAGCGTCGAATAGCTAAACAGTGCACTGGGCGAAGGATAGGGAGGAGGCTCACATTGGGCCCGAAAGGCCAGAGGAGACGGGCCGGAGGGGAGGAGAGGTGGGCCGTACCAGCAGTCCGACTGGACTGCGGAGGTGGGCCGGCCCACGCGCGACGCGAGCGGGGCTGGACGTCGGCCTCGTCGTTCTCCCGCACGGGAACGAAGCGGCGGCGGGGCGACTCTCTGGCGAGGGAGCCACTTGCCGGTCTCCGGCGAGGAGGGCTCGAGGGGCGGCAGACGAGGCAGATCCGGGGGCGCCGAGCCCGGATCCGGCCGGAGGGAGTCGGGCGGCGGCGGCTCATCCAGGGCGGCAGCGTTGGGGCTCTCCGGCGAGCGGGAGTCCGGGGACGGCGGCGATGCAGGTCCGGCGCGGTGGCGGGGGCGCGCGCCGGCGACGGAGGCGAGGGGTGCTGGGCGCCTGCGGGCGATGGCGGCGGCGAACGGGCCCAGGTTCGGCCCGACGGCGGGCCAGAGGCGGGCTTCGGCGGGCCGCGGTGGAGGGACGCGGCTGGGGCGACGTGGCGCGTGCCCGTTGGCTGGAGGTGGCGGCGGCGCTGACGTGTCGCGCCCGGATTGGCCGGGACGACGTGGAGGCGGGGTGGACATGTCCGGCACGGCGCGGACATGTCCGGCGCGCGGTGGGAGCGGGGCCAGGGTTTGATCTACGAGAAATTTCGGGGGGAGACACATATTTATAGGTAGAGGGAGCTAGGAGAGTCCAAATGAGGAGCGGTTCACGGCCACGCGATCGTGATCGAACGGACAAGAGCGTGGAGGTGGTTAGAATGGGCTTGGGGGCTGTGTGAAAGGGGTTCTAGGCCAAAAGAGAGAAGGCTTCCGGCGGTTAACACGGTTAACCGTTGGGCTATCAAACGATCCGAACGCGACGAAACTTGACAGGCGGTCTACCTATGCTATAATAAGACCACACGCCAAGTTTCAACTCAATCCGAGAATGTTTTCCAGCCACTCATAAAATAAATATTCGGAGGTGTCGCGGGCACGTGCAAGTGTGTCTGGGCTCAGAACGGACAACGGAAGGGACGAGGGAACTCGAACGAATGCAAGTTTTGAAAACATGCTGATGCAACACACATGATGACATGGCAAGATGCAACACGCAAGCAGATGACATGGCAACGAAAACGAATAACTGGCTAACACCTGGCGCACCGGTCTCGGGGTGTCACACATACACTCCATTTGGACACACATGCACACAGTTACATCACTCACAAAAATGCATCATGAAATAGTTTTCTGGGTACTTGGTCATTTTGATAGAAGAAGAAAAACATAATGCGCGACATATAGCTAGCTTGCACACAGAGCGGGGAATAGGTGGTAGCGTGGGGCGCTCACCGTGGGCTTGGGCCGGAGGGAGGCAGAGCTGGGCCTAGGGGAGGTGTCCTGGAGCTGGGCCACGGGGCCCACGAGCAGGGAAGACAGGCCCACGCGAGGCGGTGAGCTGGAGCTCGCCCTCCTCGATCCCGAGCGGGACGAGGCAGGGGACGATCGGCGGCGGCGCGAAGATGCAGGGGACGGCGGGGCCTGGCGGAGCAGGCGAGGCGGGGCAGGAGTGGCCGGATCCGGCAGCAGGCGGCGCGGGGAGACGGATCCGGCAGTCGGACGCGGGCAGGGCGTTGGAGGTCGCCGAGGCACGACAGGCAAGGAGGAAGCCGACGGCTAGCTCGGCCGCGGAGTGCGCGATGCACAGCGGCGGGCAGATGCCGGCGCGAGCGGCGGGGAAGGAGCTGGGGCGGCATGGTGGTGGCGGAGAGAGCTGAGGTGGCGGGGCGTAGACCGGAGGCGCGGGGATCGATGAAGTGGGGCCGCGGGGCGGAGTTGCTCCGGTGAGGCGGCGTGCTGGCTGACGGGCGAAGGTGCAGGGAGGCAGAGCGAGCAGGCGCCGGGCTTGGGAGCGAGTCTCGATGGGCCTCGCGGGCTCACCCCGGGCCTGGGCGGGCCACGGTGGCGCTGGAGGGGGGAGAGGCGCAGGGCACGTGGCCGCCCCTGGTTGGCTGGGAGGCGGGCCGCGGCGGCGGCTGGCCAATCCGGGTGCGCCATGTGCCGGCGGCGATGTGGCACCCCGATTCGCATAGAACAGGGGGCCTTCGCACGTCAGCCCAGGATAACACCTGACGCACGATAGGTCCAAGATACAACATTCTAGGTACAATAATATTCATCAAATATCAAGGTATATGATTACATCATTGATGAATATAATTATCTGGCATAGCCCTAAGGCTATTTACATGTCGGCGGAAGTCTATTTAACTGGCGGCGGAAGTCTTGGTTTGGCGGCATAGTAACTCTGGCTGGGCTCCACAACTCACAGGACTGGCAAGATTACGGCCTAGCTTGACGGAGCAAGCGAACCATTCGAGTGTGACCTACAAAACTGGCATGACATGCCAGGTCAGTACATTGAATGTACTTGCAAGACAACCAAATACATAGCACCCAAACAGGCAGGAGACAAAGCAAGAACCTATCTTAGATGCATTAGCATAAATGAACATGAACCTCTTCATAACCTCTACTACTACGGTAATAACATGGCATATCCAATATGATTACAGCATGGTTGTAGCAACATAATATAAAGCCTTAATCATGGCATAACTTAATAAATAAAACAAAGCATGGCTTCATGAGACTAAGCTGAAAATAAACTACTGTTCATACATAGTCAAATGCAGACATAACCTATTACTTTATGCAACAAATTCTTGTCCTACCATGGTTCATTAAAATGCAACTTATTACTCATGCAATACAACCAAACTTGTACACCGAGTCCATCAGACTCTTACCAGCGGTTTATCTTGCCCCAGAACAATGATCTTTTCGGCGATCACATCCACGACCAACACTTGGTCTACACCATTCACCGAGAACTCGCCTCGTGATCACAACATCGTCGTGACTTCGTACGACTAACTTCATTTCTGGTTACCATATTAATAAATTTTATTATCTCTGGTTTATCCTCCATTTCGATCAAGACCTGATAGTGTGACCTACTACAAGCTGTGGGCTATCGATAGACTTTATAAACACTCTGCAGAGGTAGCGCACTGTACCCACACCACGGAACCCATGGCCTCGTCATCCCATTCGGTTGGACCAATGGCGTTCCGACGAAACCGACCTACTATCATTACACTCTCCCGGTCACTCCGACTCTTTCCCCACTAGGCTAGTCCTGGGTGGCCCCGTGTCTACCAAAGACACATCGGCCACCGTCGTGGCCAAACTGTCCCAAACGGGGACCCGGTACCATAACAACAACCACGGGCACACAAGGCTTATGTCGGCCTACCTGATCAGGGTAGCGTGTGTCCATAACCTTCCCTCGTTGGAGGCACCGGCGAGAGGCACACCAATAGTTTGTATTAAGGCCTTCCCATAAAGGCAAATGTGGCTGCACTAAAAAAGTTCGATTTGGTGGCACCATGAACCGATTCCATCGATGACGGAGGAGTTTGTTATGATTAATTCATTTTTATTAACTCTCCATAATCATGAGCATATTTAACAGGAATGCAACAAAGAGCATGCATCATACAAAAGAAGGTACAAAAGTATCGAATCATCTTAGCATTTTATAACGATATCATGAGAAATCAAATTATAGTGGTGAAATGGCATTATAGGTAATAACATCCTAACTAGCACGGCAAAGGTTTCGTGTAACATAAGCATGCCGGAAAGTCATAAAGAAGTGACGGCAATAGAGGACAATATGAAAACAACTGCAACTACTCATACACAAGGTGCAAGCAAAGTCAACATGTGAGTACGGAGCTTATGGTAAGAGGTTGCCTTGCCTGGGGTTGATAAATACTCTGGGAAGAAGCGGGGAAACGATCGCGGAAAGAGTTGTCGGAAACACTTCTCTCTCGAAAGAGGCTGGTTAACGGCAAGTGCAAAATGGACATTTTCAGAATGTTGAAACATAATGAAAATGATGTCAACAGAACGGTCTCGATGAAACGAAGAAGTGGGCTTTGGATTCACCTCATTCGGAGTTATAGATAAAAAGATACGGACGTTTAAAGTTCAGGAACTAGTCTGTAAAAATATCTCTACAAACAGGTCCCTGGCGGTTTAAACAGAACGTGTCTTTGCTGAGAATACACTTTCTAGAGAGGAAAATGCATTTCTGGCCGAAGACAAGGAGGAAGGCGCTTCTGTTAAGTGAAGACGTATTCTTAGGAATACGCTTCCACTTAACCACGTCAACGGGCCGGCCCGGTCAGCTCTGAGAGGCTGACAGGTGGGGCCCGACACTTCTCCATCTCAGCACCCGACTGGGTCAACGCTGAGTGGCTGACGCGTGGGGCCCGCGGGACAGGGTCGTCGTCTTCGTCTCGCCTGCGCTCGCTTGCGGTCCAGAGGGTGGTCGCCGGCGCGGGAGCTCGTCCAGCCAGCTCCGGCCATCTCCGGCGGCGCCCGACCCACTGAACTGACCAGCAGACGAAGGCGCACCCATCCTTGCACGAAACGAGCCTCGAGGAGGGTGGGGACGAGGGCACCATGGGCCATGGCGGACGGCGGCTTTAGTCGACGACGGAAACACGGCGGGAGGCCACCGGAGGACCAACAGGAGGGCGAGGAAGACTACAGGGTGGTGGGGGATGTCTCTGGTATAGGAGGGAGAGAGGGAACGGCTCGCTACTGCCGGCATTGAAGGGAACAGAGGCGACGGCCATGGCGGCCATTGGAGGGGAAGAGAAGCTCCGAGGCGAGGGGGAGAGCTAGGTAGGGTTGCAGACTGCGAGGGGCTCGGGATGGCTACTTATAGCCACGGGGACGAGCTCTAGAGGGAGGGGCGAGGCGACACGCGGCAGCCGATGTGTCCGCGCACCGGCGACGGTGCAGTGTCGGCAGACGCGGCCAACGAGCTCGGGAAGCGGTGGGAAGGCGACGAGGGGGAAGCGGACGAGTGCCAGGGCCTCACGAAGTCGAGCGCGAGCACTGAGACGGGCAAAGGAAGAAGACAGAGGAGAGGAACGAGACGGCGGCACAGTGGCGCACTATTCGTCCAGTGGCACTACTCGCCGAAGAATAAAACGAGCGAGGCAGGAGGTCCAGAGGGAAGAAGATGGCAAGGGAGCTTTTTTTGTCAACAGTGGCGAAGCCAGAGCCGGTCAGAGCAGCGATGCCACCGACAACAGTGGCGAGACCACCGTTTTGGCTGGCTCTCCGCGTGATCACCACGGTCAAGGCACGCTCCAGAGTTCTTACTGGAGTAAAACCTTGTCTACTGCGTAGTCCCTCGAAGGTAAAGAGTTACCATGGTAAAGAAGTAGGCACAGACAAAATGGAATGAGTAGAATAAGCTCCACAAGTTTGCTGTTGCAAACTTGACAGCATTCTAGAGGTAAAACCAGAGAAGTAGAAAGGTAACAAGAATGTCTGGGAGGCTTAGGGTAACAAGAACTATGATCCTGGGAGTTTTGAGGCCATTAGGGCAAATGTTTAGCATAGTTGCTTTACAACTGCTAAATTTTGCCTAGAAAACAAATGAGGATGAAGCACTCACTAGGAGTGATGGAATGTGCTAAAATTTTGCAAAGCATGATGATTATGTCACACGGTGATGCTGTAAAAAGCTCATCTCAAATGGACTTGCCAAATTAGTACTTGCTTCACAAACATCATTTCTGACCAAAAGCTTAGGAAAAATCTAGGAAAATATTGGCTACATGGAATGAGCCAATATCTTGGGAAGGTGAGTTATATGACTAGGAGAGGGCTTGGGAATATTTTCAGCTACAATGAAGCAAGATAAAATGTACTTGCTTCACAAACTGAAAAATTGGACAGAAAGCAAGAATTGCTTCTGTGCTCACATAACTCAATAAAATGAGCTAAATTTGGATAGAGTCTAGTGATTTGAAAGACTTGAGAGGATGGAAGAGTTTCATCCCATGTGAAAAATTTATGAAGGTACTTCCTTCACAAACTTGTATTCTGGTCAAAAACTTTGAAACATTGTACAAGGAGCTAGGATGAAAGGATTGAGCTCATATTGGGTATCCATGGGTGATTTATCAATGTTAATCACCCTGCCAAATTACACCTCAATAGGAATTAAGAATAGGGCACTTCCTTTGCATAATTCCAGAGAAGGCAGAAACTTGCATTAGATCATGTGACAAAATTTTGAACTGTGGGACATGAAATAATGATGGAACTAATGATTATATGGCAAGGACAAGCTCCACAATTTATGGGAGAATTTTCTCTGCTATAAAAATAATAGTTCCTTTGGAAAATGGCAAAAATGCAATATTGGCTAAAAATAGGAAAAGGCAATTTTCCTTATTTTAATGTGGCCAATATTTTTTCCAGAGCTTGTATTAGGCATAAGTATCAACTCCACCAATTTTCATGAATTTAGGAGATGGATAGCCATGCCTTTGGATTTTATTCCTCAGACAGACAATAAAAGGAATAAATCACAATTCAAAAATATTGCCTAAGACTTAGCAATATTTTTTCACATCCAAGGGTTAGGAGGACAAGATGGTCTCTTGGAAAGGATTGAATGATCAACAGATCAATGCAAATGATGGCTCCTTTGAAAGCACAAAAGGCCACCTATAAATTCCAAAGGTTTGGAATTAGGGTTTTTGAGAGTTTGAGGAGATGCAAATGAGGTCTTGCCCACTGACAAAGACATGATCAAGGTTTTGAAGAGTTAAAAGTGACCAGAAATCTCAGGGTCATCTAGAAATCTTCATGAGAAAATTTTGAAAAGGGTTGCCAGGAAGAAATAACAGCACAAAATTGATAACCCAATTTTGAGGCTGTTACAGGCGACGTGGCCACGAGCGGATGTTGAGGAGGGGAAGGCTAGAGGTAGGGGAAGGGGTCTAGGGGTCCAAAATTGGACGTGGGGAGATGTTTAAATAGGCAGGGGTCTAGGATAGGCCTTGGTCTGAAAAGAAAGAAGATAAGAGAGGTCCGACACAGCAATTCAGAGACCGAAACGTCCGACTAATAAACCGGCAACGGTGCCGCTCTATGTTTAACAGTTGGGCTATCAAACGGACTCTGAATGTGACGAAAATTGATAGGCGATCTACCTACACTATAATAAGAACACATGCCAAGTTTCACCACATTCGGAGAACATTTTACGGCCACTTATAAAATAAATATTCGGAGGTGCCGCGGGCACGTGCGAGTGTGTCTGGGCTCCGAACGGACAATGGAGAGAACTGGGAGACGGGCAACTATGAACGGATGCAAGTTTTGAAAACTATGCAGATGCAATGCACATGATGACATGGCAAAATGCAACACGCAAGCAGATGACATGGCAACGACGACGAATAATTGGAAGACACCTGGCACATCGGTCTCGGGGCGTCACACAACCACCTAGCTAGGATATATATAATGACATAGTGTCGTACCTAGCTAGGATGCTTGGCCCACCACCTCCCACTTTGTGTCAGCGGGGCGAATGCATGTAATGATCGATACTTTGGTCATACATGCATGTCGCCATGACCTACCATAAGATGGACCAATGAATCTTTTGTTTGGTCAAATGACAGTTGTTGTTGTCGATAAACCGCTTGGGCAATAGATTGAACCATCATAAAAATCACATGAGAGGGACCACAAAACCAGCACCTCTAGCATGCGGCCCAAAATGATGTACGTTGGGAAGGGGTGATTTGTGTTTTCAATATAGAATAATGTACAATTTAGATGTGGTGCCTGATACGTCTCCAACGTATCTATAATTTTTTATTGTTCCATGCTATTATATATTCTGTTTTGGATGTTTAATGGGCTTTATTATGCACTTTTATATTATTTTCGGGACTAACCTACTAACCCGAGGCCCATTGCAAATTGTTGTTTTTTGCCTATTTCAGAGTTTCACAGAAAAGGAATATCAAACGGAGTCCAAACGGAATGAAACCTTTGGGAGAGTTATTTTTGGAACCGTATCTTCACAGAAGACTTGGAGTACACGCGAGGGAACGAAGGAGGTGGCACGAGGGTCCAGGGTGCGCCCCCTCCCCCTGGGCATGCCCCCACCCTCGTGGGCCCCCTCTGGCTCCCCAATGCCCTCCTTCCTTCTATATATATCCACGTACCCTGAAAACATTGAGGCAACACAGAAAACCCTAATTCCACCACCGCAACCTTCTGTTCCCGTTAGATCCCATCTTGGGGCCTGTTCCGGAGCTCCGCCGGAGGGGGGATCTACCACGGAGTGCTTCTACATCAACGACATAGCCTCACCAATGAGTTGTGAGTAGTTTACCATAGACCTTCGGGTCCATAGTTATTAGCTAGATGGCTTCTTCTCGCTTTTTGGATCACAATACAAAGTTCTCCTCGATCTTCGAGGAGATCTATTCGATGTAATCTTTTTGCGGTGTGTTTGTCGAGATCCTATGAATTGTGGGTTTATGATCAAGATTATCTATGAACAATATTTGATTCTTTTTCTAAAATCTTTTATGTATGATTATAATATCCTTGCAAATCTCTTCGAATTATTGGTTTGGTTTGGCCTACTAGATCTATAGTTCTTGCAATGGGAGAAGTGCTTGGCTTTGGGTTCAATCTTGCGGTGTCCTTTCCCAGTGATAGCAGGGGCAGCAAGGCACGTATTGTATTGTTGCCATCGAGGATAAAAAGATGGGGTTTATATCATATTTCTTGAGTTTATCCCTCTACATCATGTCATCTTGCTTAAAGCATTACTCTGTTCCTATGAACTTAATACTCTAGATGCATGCTGGATAGCGGTCGATGTGTGGAGTAATGGTAATAGATGCAGAATCGTGTCGATCTACTTGTCACGGATGTGATGCCTATATATAATGACCATGCCTAGATATTCTTATAACTATGCGCTTTTCTATCAATTGCTCGACAGTAATTTGTTCACCCACTGTAGAATTCTGCTATCATGAGAGAAGACACTAGTGAAACCTGTGGCCCCCGGGTCTATCTTTATCATATTACTTTACTTCAATTTCTGCTGTCGTTGCTTATTTGCTTTATTTACTTTCTGTTCTTATATCAAAAATACCAAAAATATCATACTATCCTATCTATCAGACCTCACTTTCGTAAGTGACCGTAAAGGGATTGACAACCCCTTATGCGGTTGGCTGCGAAGTTCTTATTTGTTTGTGCAGGTGCGAGGGACTCGCGCGTGGTCTCCTACTGGATTAATACCTTGGTTCTCAAAAACTGAGGGAAATACTTATGCTACTATGCTGCATCACCCTTTCCTCTTCGAGGGAATACAACGCAAGCTCGAGAAGTAGCAAGAAGAATTTTTGGCGCCGTTGCCGGGGAGGCTTACGCAAAAGTCATATACCAAGTACCTATCACAAACCCTTATCCTTTGCATTACATTTTTTGCCTCTCGTTTTCCTCTCCCCCACTTCACCCTTGCCGTTTTATTTGCTCTTCCTTTGTCGTGTGTTTACCGTTTGCTTGCTTGCTTGTCATTATGACTTCCCCTATCAGTGTTGACCCTCACCTTAAGAGGTTGGAGGAGATTGAAAACAATGTTAGACATTTTATGTCTGTGCAATTTGAGCACAATGATTTCTTCAGAAATGAGCTTAAAGAACAAAAAAGCTTTATGGAATACATGAATAAAGAACTTGATGATATGTCTAAGGAATTTTATGGTTTGAAATCTCAGTTTGCTCATCTTGAGAACTTAATAGCCCAAATTTCGGACAAGCAATCCACCTTAGTTACTAAGATGGCTGCTAAACCGGAAGAATATGAAAATAATGATGAAGATCTGAAAGTTATTGATGTGTCTCCCATTAGATTCTTGTTTTCTAGTATGAATCTTGATAAATATGGGACTGGAGATGAGTCTACTTTAGTTAAAAGGCGTCCCAATGATTTGGAGTTTTTAGATCTTGATGCTAAAATTGTTAAAAGTGGGATTGAAGAGATTAAAACTTTGCATAGTGATGAACCCACTATTTTGGATTTCAAGGGATTCAATTATGATAATTGCTCTTTAATAGATTGTATTTCCTTGTTGCAATCCGTACTAAATTCTCCGCATGCTTATAGCCAAAATAAAGCTTTTACCAAACACATAGTTGATGCTTTGATGCAATCTTATGAAGAAATACTTGAACTAGAAGTTTCTATCCCTAGAAAGCTTTATGATGAGTGGGAACCTACTATTAAAATTAAAATTAAAAATCATGAATGCCTTGCTTTGTGTGATTTGGGTGCAAGTGTTTCGACAATCCCAAAAACTTTGTGTGATTTGTTAGGTTTCCATGAGCTTGATGATTGTTCTTTAAATTTGCATCTTACGGATTCTACCATTAAGAAACCTATGGGAAGGATTAATGATGTTCTTATTGTTTCCAATAGGAATTATGTGCCCGTAGATTTCATCGTTCTTGATATAGATTGCAATCCTTCATGTCCTATTATTCTTGGTAGACCTTTCCTTAGAACGATTGGTGCAATTATTGATATGAAGGAAGGAAATATTAGATTCCAATTTCTGTTAAGGTAAGGCATGGAACACTTTCCTAGAAATAAAATCAAATTACCTTATGAATCTATTATGAGAGCCACTTATGGATTGCCTACCAAAGATGGCAATACCTAGATCTATTCTTGTATCGTGCCTAGCTAGGGGCGTTAAACGATAGCGCTTGTTGGGAGGCAACCCAATTTTATTTTCTTTGTTTTTGCTTATGTTTAGGAATAAATATTTCATCTAGCTTCTGTTTAGATGTGGTTTTGTGTTTTAATTAGTGTTTGTGCCAAGTAGAACCTTTGGGAAGACTTGTGTGAAATTTATATGATCATGCTGTAAAAAAACAAAAACTTTAGAGCTCACAAGTTTGGCTGTAATATTTTACTGGAGAGTACTATTTAGTTGATTCTTTTTGCAGATGATTAATAGACAAATTACTCACGTTTACCAATTTATTTCAATTTTTTGGAGTTACAGAAGTATTCGAAAGTTACAGATTACTATAGACTGTTCTGTTTTTGACAGATTCTATTTTTCGTGTATTGTTTGCTTATTCTTATGAATATATGAGTAGTATTGGGGAGTATGAATCATAGAGAAGTTGGAATACAGTAGGTTTAACACCAATATAAACAAAGAATGAGTTCATTACAGTACCTTTGAGTGGTGGTTTGTTTTCTTATACTAACGGAGCTTACGAGATTTTTGGCTAAGTTTTGTGTTGTGAAGTTTTCAAGTTTTGAGTATGGCTTTGATGGACTATGGAAGAAAGAGTGGCAAGAGCCTAAGCTTGGGGATGCCCAAGGCACCCCAAGGTAAAATTCAAGGACAACCAAAAGCCTAAGCTTGGGGATGCCCCGGGAAGGCATCCCCTCTTTCGTCTTCATCTATAGGTAACTATACTCGGGACTATATTTTTATTCACCACATGATATGTGTTTTGCTTGGAGCGTCATGTATGATTTGAGTCTTTGATTTTTAGTTTGCCACAATAATCCTTGCTGGACAGACCTTTTGAGAGAAATAAATATGGTTAAGAATTTATTAGAATACTCTATGTGCTTCACTTATATCTTTTGAGCTAGATAGTTTTGCTCTAGTGCTTCACTTATATCTTTTAGAGCACGGTGGTGGTTTTATTTTGTAGAAATTGATGATCTCTCATGCTTCACTTATTTACTTTTGAGAGTCTTTTAGAACAGCATGGTAATGTGATTTGGTTATAAAACTAGTCCTAATATGATAGGCATCCAAGATGAATATAGTAAAAACTTTCATACAAAGTGCATTGAATATGATGAGAAGTTTGATACTTGATGATTGTTTTGAGATATGAGGATGGTGATATTAGAGTCATGCTAGTGGAGTAATTATTAATTTGGGAAATACTTGTGTTAAAGTTTGTGATTCCCGTAGCATGCACGTATGGTGAACCGCTATGTGACGAAGTTAGAGCATGAGGTATTTATTGAGTGTCATCCTTTGTGTGGAGGTTGGGATCGCGCGATGGTTAACTCCTACCAACCCTTCCCCTAGGAGCATGCGTTGAATACTTTGTTTTGATGACTCGTAGATTTTTGCAATAAGTATATGAGTTATTTATGACTAATGTTGAGTCCATGGATTATACGCACTCTCACCCTTCCACCATTGCTAGCCTCTCTTGTACCGCGCAACTTTCGCCGGTACCATACACCCACCATATACCTTCCTCAAAACAGCCACCATACCTACCTATCATGGCATTTCCATAGCCATTCCGAGATATATTACCATGCAACTTTCCATCGTTCTGTTCATATGACATGCTTCATCATCATTTCACATAGAGTCATATTTTGTTCTAGCTTCGAGTTGTAATCTTTGAGTTGTAAGTCGATAAAAGTGTGATGATCTTCATTATTAGAGCATTGTCCCATGTGAGGAAAGTACAAAAAAAGAGATGGCCCAAAAAAATAGACATGGGCTAAAAAAAGGAGAAAGCCCCTCCAAAAAATGAGAGAAAAGAGAGAAGGGACAATGCTACTATCCTTTTCCACACTTGTGCTTCAAAGTAGCACTATGATCTTCATGATAGAGAGTCTCTTGTTTTGTCACTTTCATATACTAGTGGGAATTTTCATTATAGAACTTGGCTTGTATATTCCAACGATGGGCTTCCTCAAATGCCCTAGGTCTTCATGAGCAAGCAAGTTGGATGCACACCCACTTAGTTTCTTTTGATGAGATTTCATACACTTATAGCTCTAGTGCATCCGTTGCATGGCAATCCCTACTCACTCACATTGATATCTATTGATGGGCATCTACATAGCCCATTGATACGCCTAGTTGATGTGAGAATATCTTCCTCCTTTTTGTCTTCTCCACAACCACCACTCTATTCCACCTATAGTGCTATATCCATGGATCACACTCATGTATTGCATGAAAGTTGAAAGGTTTGAAAAAATTTGAGTATGAAAACAATTGCTTGGCTGAAACCGGGGTTGTGCATGATATGAATATTTTGTGTGATGAAGAGGGAGCATAGCCAGACTATATGATTTTATAGGGATAACTTTCTTTGGCCATGTTATTTTGAGAAGACATGATTGCTTTGTTAGTATGCCTGAAGTATTATTATTCTTATGTCAATATAGACTTTAGTCTTGAATATTTCGTATCTGAACATTCATGCCACAATAAAGAAATTACATTGAGAATTATGTTGGTTAGCATTCCACATCAAAAATTCTGTTTTTATCATTTACCTACTCGAGGACGAGCAGGAATTAAGCTTGGGGATGCTTGATACGTCTCCAACGTATCTATAATTTTTGATTGTTCCATGCTATTATATATTCTGTTTTGGATGTTTAATGGGCTTTATTATGAACTTTTATATTATTTTTGGGACTAACCTACTAACCCAAGGCCCAGTGCAAATTGTTGTTTTTTGCCTATTTTAGAGTTTCGTAGAAAAGGAATATCAAATGGAGTCCAAACGGAATGAAACCTTCGGGAGAGTTATTTTTGGAACCGTATCTTCACAGAAGACTTGGAGTACACGCGAGGGAACGAAGGAGGCGGCCATGAGGGTCCAGGGCGCGCCCCCTCCCCCTGGGCGCGCCCCCCTCCCTCGTGGGCCCCCTCTGGCTCCCCCGATGCCCTCCTTCTCCTATATATATATATATATCCACGTACCCTGAAAACATCGAGGCAACCGAGAAAACCCTAATTCCACCGCCGCAACCTTCTGTTCCCGTGAGATCCCATCTTGGGGCCTGTTCCGGAGCTCCGCCGGAGGGGGGATCTACCACGGAGTGCTTCTACATCAACGCCATAGCCTCATCAATGAGTTGTGAGTAGTTTACCACAAACCTTTGGGTCCATAGTTATTAGCTAGATGGCTTCTTCTCTCTTTTTGGATCTCAATACAAATTCTCCTCGATCTTCGAGGAGATCTATTCGATGTAATCTTTTTGCAGTGTGTTTGTCGAGATTCGATGAATTGTGGGTTTATGATCAAGATTATCTATGAGCAATATTTGATTTTTTTTCTGAAATCTTGTATGTATGATTATAATATCCTTGCAAGTCTCTTCGAATTATTGGTTTGGTTTGGCCTACTAGATCTATAGTTCTTGCAATGGGAGAAGTGCTTGGCTTTGGGTTCAATCATGCGGTGTCCTTTCCCAGTGACAGCAGGGGAAGCAAGGCATGTATTGTATTGTTGCCATCAAGGATAAAAAGATGGTGTTTATATCATATTGCTTGAGTTTATCCCTCTACATCATGTCATCTTGCTTAAAGCATTACTCTGTTCTTATGAACTTAATACTCTAGATGCAAGTTGGATAGCGGTCGATGTGTGGAGTAATAGTAGTAGATGCAGAATCGTTTCGGTCTACTTGTCACAGACGTGATGCCTATATATAATGATCATGCCTAGATATTCTCATAACTATGCGCTTTTCTATCAATTGCTCGATAGTAATTTGTTCACCCACTATAGAATTTTGCTATCATGAGAGAAGTGATAACCCACAAGTGTAGGGGATCAGTTGTAGCCTCTTTCGATAAGTAAGAGTGTCGAACCCAACGAGGAGCTAAAGGCAGAACAAATATTCTCTCAAGTTCTATCGACCACCGATACAACTCTACGCACGCTTGACGTTTACTTTACCTAGAACAAGTATGAAACTAGAAGTACTTTGTAGTTTTTGTTGGATAGGTTTGCAAGAATATAAAGAACACGTAAATAAAACTAGGGGCTGTTAAGATAAATAAACAATAAAGTTAGTGATAGCGAGTGTGGAAAAGTGGTGGTAGGAGTTGCGAAATTGCCCCTAAGCAATTGACTACGTTACTAGAACGATAGCAGGTTTTATGTGGGAGAGACCACTGCTAGCATGTCATCCCTTACTTGGAATTCTATGCACTTATGATTGGAACTATTAGCAAGAATCCGCAACTACTAACGTTCATTAAGGTAAAACCCAACCATAGCATTATGATATATTGGCCCCCCTTCAATCCCGTATGCATCAATTTCTACGCTAGGTTGAAGCTTCTGTCACTCTTGCCCTCCAATACATAGTCCTACCAACATACAACTAACCCTATGGTGTGATCCACGTGTGCGCTCATATGATGGGCACCAAAGGACAGCAACACAACCACAAGCAATTTAAATCAATCATAGCAATTCACCAATCATCGATAGGACAACGATAATCTACTCAGACATCATAGGATGGCAACACATCATTGGATAATAATATGAAGCATAAAGCACCATGTTCAAGTAGAGCGTACAGCGGGTTGCGGGAGAGTGGACCAATGTAGATAGATGGGGGAAGGTGATGGAGATGTTGGTGAAGATGACGGAGGTGTTGGTGTAGATCGCCGTCACACGATGATGGCCCTGGTGGCACTCTGGTGCCACCGGAAGCGAGGGGCAGAGAGCCCCCCTCCTTCTTCTTCTTCCTTGACCTTCTCCCTAGGTGGGAGAAGGGTTTCCCCTCTGGTCCATGGCCTCCATGGCGGCGGAGGGGCGAGAGCCCCTCCGAGATTGGATATGTCTCTCTGTCTCTCTGTGTTTCTACGTTTCCAGATTCTGGCCCTTCACCGTTTCTTATATTCCCGAAAATCCGTAACTCCGATTGGGCTGATTTTTTGACACGATTTTTATCCGGATATTAGCTTTCTTGCGGTGAAAGAAGGGAATCAACCGCCTTACGGTGTGGCCACGAGGGCCCAGGGCACGCTTGCCCCTGGTGGGCGCGCCCCCTGCCTCGTGGCCCACTCGAGCATCGTCTCATGTTGGTTCCGCTTCCCAAAATTCACATATATTCCAAAAAAACTCGGTCCGTTTTTATTCCGTTTGGACTCCGTTTGATATGGATATTCCGCGAAACAAAAAACAGGCAACAAACAGGAACTGGCACTGGGCACTGGATCAATATGTTAGTCCTAAAAAATAGTATAAAAGGTTTCCAAAAGTATATGAAAGTTGTAGAATATTGGCATGGAACAATAAAAAATTATAGATACGATGGAGACGTATCAAGAAGCCACTAGTGAAACCAATGGCCCCCGGGTCTATCTGTATCATATTACTTTACTTCAATTTCTACTGTCGTTGCTTATTTTCTTTATTTACTTTCTGTTCTTATATAAAAAATACCAAAAATATCATACTATCCTATCTATCAGATCTCACTTTCGTAAGTGACCATAAAGGGATTGACGACCCCTTATCGCGTTGACTGCGAAGTTCTTATTTGTTTGTGCAGGTGCGAGGGACTCGCGCGTGGTCTCCTACTGGATTGATACCTTGGTTCTCAAAAACTGAGGGAAATACTTACGCTACTGTGCTGCATCACCCTTTCCTCTTCGAGGGAATACAACGCAAGCTCGAGAAGTAGCAGTGCCTACCTCTCGATACAGACAACAACCATGAAGGCAAGGTAGTTAAGGACGAGATACGTACACATGGTTTGATGTAGGTCGAACCCAACAATCCGAGCATCTGGGAGGGAATCCTGACAATGCATGAGCTCGAGCTTTGGTTGATCGACATTTGACGGTGATCGACCCTAACACGAACTAGGAGGAATCCATTCATGGCCAACACATACCCCTCATTATCGGTCAAAGGGATGATATATATATACACTCGGGGAGCCCACAGATATCCGTGTTGTCACAAAAAACCGCACAAGGGAGACGTGGTCGATCAGAAGACCCCATATACACTGCATACGGCCTGAAAATATGTATGGGTACGATGGTGTATGATGTGTTTAAATCCCAAAAGCACAACTTTGATGGGCCACGCCAACTACATTACGAACCGAACACCGTACCCGACTCCAAGC
This sequence comes from Secale cereale, assembly GCA_902687465.1. NCBI lineage: Eukaryota > Viridiplantae > Streptophyta > Magnoliopsida > Poales > Poaceae > Secale > Secale cereale. Next base: position 576,429,292 of record LR738713.1, on the reverse strand, counting down.
CTGGTTCAATTCCTATGATGTCAGTTTCCCAACTTCAAGGCGGCGGCGGGGGG
>LR738713.1:576374643-576420237 GCA_902687465.1 Secale cereale | reverse complement strand
AGAAAAGGGGGCAGAAGCCCACTTACCTGGCACTGGGCCGTACCGGCCCAGCCCACCCCCGACCCCCTCACCTGCTTCCCCCTTCCGTGTCGTCCTCTCCGTGGCTGCGCGCCCGCCGGCCGGCCACCGGCCGCCACGGCGACAGGGCAGTTGGGGGAGGAGGATAAGGACCTCCCCAACGCCTCTCCCTCACCCACTCCCCCTGGCCACTCCTCTTTCCTCCTCCCTCACTCGCTCGTCTTCCCCCACCGCAGCCGAGCGCCATCGCCGCCGCAGCTCCGACGCCACCGCGGCCACTGGCCACCCCGCGCCTCGTGAGGATGACCAGGAGAAGCCTCGTCGTCGTCTACATCGACAATGATGAGCAGCTCGAGCAGGGGATCACCATCGTGCCAGGAATGAGACGATCCCCTCCGCCACGGCCATCGTCGTTCTTCTCCGATTGCCGCCGCTCCGGTGCCTCCCCGACTCCATCGACTGCCGCATCGAGCTCGTGGTGAGCATGCGCACCCAACCCCTCCTATTTTGCTTTGGTTCCGAGCTCGAGCACGCTCGCCGCCGCACCAGTAGCTCCGGCGCCGCCGCGTTTTGTTTTTGCCGTGGCCTGGACTCGCGTCCGTCGCTGCCGAGCACCACGTCGCACTCCCGACCTCCCAGGGGCTAGCGAGCCCCTTAGCCAGCCCGCTAGCACTCTGCAGCCTCGCGCCCGTGCTCAGTCGAACTCCGGTCGCCGCCCCGTTCGTTGCCGGCGTCGCCACATACCATCTCCGGCGTTCCCACCGGTGCTACTCGATGCGCGGCTCTGCCCTCGTTCGAATGCACCCGCCCGCGAAGCGAACGGCCCACTGTGGCCTCTTTCCGGCCAGCTCCGGCGCGTCGCCGCCGTCTCGAGCACTCGCCGCCGGCGTGCCCCCGTTTGAAACTCGGCCCGAGTCGCTGACTCGTGGGCCCGGGTCATTAACACCACTAATCCAACCCCCTAACCCCACTGACATGTGGGCCCTTTTACTGTAGCATTTAGATTAGTTTAACTTAACCTGATAACTAACTAAGTCACTGACGTAACGGGCCCACTGTGCTAATAGACTTAGCTAATTAAACTAACCTAATAATTAGTCTAGCAGTCACTGACAACTGGGCCCCACTGGACCCAGTTGACCAGTCAAAGCTGACTGGGATAGCTTCAGTCAATGACATGTGGGACCCCTGGGCCCCTTTGACCAGTCAATGGTCTCAGTTGACTGCTGACTGGGCAGTCAACTGGGGCCCACTGTCAGCCTCTGGTTGCAGAACTGGGTACACTTCTCTGTGTACCCGTAGCATTTTCTATTAAATGATTTTCGAATTAATGTTAAATCCAGAAAATGTTTAAACTTTAGAAAAATCATATCTTTTAATCCGTAACTCCGATGAAAATAATTTATATATGAAAATCGATCAGAAAAACGAGACGAATCCGAATATGCCCTCCTCATACCTATCACATGCCTCTAGCATGAAGAACATGGAAGTTTCCCCTCCGTTTCATCTGTTCGATAAACGTCCGGAGCTTGGGAAAATATTCCCGGATATCCTTCAGCTCCGTCTGTAGCACCTAACATCACATCAGGCAACCCTGCACTGCTTCCTATGCTGTCACGTGTCTCTAACACCGCAACCCTGGAACCTTCTCCTCTCCGGTCATCTGTCCGGTACAGGTCCGGAACCGGGAATACTTCCCGGAATGGGTTCCCCTCCTTTGTTATCGGTAGCACCGCGTTAGTTTGTCACGCTTTGTGATTACTGTTGTTACCGTGCATTTATATTGTTTCCTCTCCCCCTTTCTTCCCGGTAGATCCCGAGACCGACGCTGTCCCGGTGATTGGTTCCCCCTCCGACGATCTTGCTTTTGCCACCGAGCAACCAGGCAAGCAACCCCCCCCCTTGAGCATTTCCGATATCGCCTATTTCTATTCTCTCTTATTCTTGCATTAGAATTGCTGCTACTGCTACTGCACCTATTACTGTTGCATAGCCTGTCTTTGTTAAATTGTTGATACCTGCTTTATTCATAAACTGCTTAGTTTAGGTTGGGTAGCACTGCTTGGACCCGCACTCTCGTAGTTGCCTCGCATAGTACCCTTGCCTCGATCATCCGATTGAGCCCCCCTTCCCCTGACCTTCTTCACAGCACCGCACACCTCCCCTAACTTGCTCGACACCGCAGAGTTAACATCGGGTGACGAGGGTGATACCTCCGAACTCACTTTCGATGTTGTCCCTGTAGTTTAGCTAGCTCGTTGTGGGTTACCGAGGGTGATTCCTCTTCCCACTTCCGACTTAGCTTTTGTCGTGCATCCGCTATGGTGAATACCGCCGAGGGTGATTCCTCCGGTACCACCCTATCGGGACTTGTCGTTTAGGAATCCAACGAGGGTGATTCCTCGGATTCCTCATCGGCATGAAAACCACACGGATGCCCTGGTTCACTGTACCGTGTTTAAAGACGTATCGATCCCCGAGGCCGGACGTCGCCAGGAACAAAGGCGTGCGGCCAGAGGTATCGTGCGTCTGATGACACTTTGAAGTTATTACTACTCATGTTGGATGGAGGCGGGTTGACCCAGAGGGGTACCCGCGGGTGCCTTTGAGGCGTGAGCTGTGGAGTCGGGTGACCAGTGAGGGTACCCGCGAGATAACTACGAGGCGTGGCCGGTCTTTTCCCAGTCCTTGTCACAAGTCCTCGAGACGGGACGACGGGGCCAACAGTATCGTAGGCTCTGCTCGTTACCGCGCGCTCCCAATCCACTAAGCGATTTGGATATTTGATCCGAGAGGCCTCCGGGCCGATAGTACTAACCACCACGTGGGTGTGAGTGGGTGCTCTGCGTCGTATACATCAGCCGGAGTCGTCACGACGTCAGCGATTGAGCGGACCGTTCGGATTGGACTTAGGATGCAACTGCGCTTGTATAAGGGGTTGCTAGGTCTGCTACCGAACGGCCACGTAACGTGCAGGAGTGTCCGGGGCGACGGCCATGACCCCCGGGGGCATAGGGTTTAGTCCGGCGTGCTCGATCCTCTCTGGCGGTATCCGGTCGGGTTGCGGCGTATGGTTTAGCCGAGGGCGGGCACGACCTGATGGTGTGTCCGGCCGGAGTTAAGCGAGCGTGGTGGGTAACTTGGTGCACCCCTGCAGGGAAGAAATAATCTATCGATAGCCTGTCCTACGGTAACGGACACTCGGAGTTGTATCCACTTCGGTACAACTAGAACTGGTGACTTGAGATATGTGATATGGAGATGATGTTGCTGCAAACACTATATATTATTATGATGAAACTATTCTACTCCCTTCTTATTGCTGCAAGACGCTGAAGACGCTAGTCTTCGACAGGACTAGGCTTTTCCCCTCTCTACTCTGGCTTTCTGCAGTTTAGTCCACCCACATAAAGCCTCCTTTGAAAATAATGCATTGCTAGTATAGATCTGATGTAAGTCTTGCTGAGTACTTTGGATGAGTACTCACGGTTGCTTTGCTTCCTCTTTTGTCCTACCCACTTGATAAACCAGACGACGGAGCCATGGTGCCCGCAGCCCCCGTCGACGACTACTACTACCAGCCCGAGGCTGGCTACTACTACTACCCGGCCGGCGAGTACTACTGCGAGGAGCCGGCGGACGACGACCAGGAGTAGGATCGGAGGTCCCAGGCAGGAGGCCTGCGCCTTTTCGATCGTAGCTTTTATTTTGCCCCGCCTTGTAAAAGGCCTATCTTATGTTGTGTTGTATCTGTACCCAGATACCTAACGCTTCCGCTGACTATGTGTATGACATCATGTTATGTATTCGAGCCCTCGAGGCCCTGGCTTGTAATATATGACTTGTATGTATTTAATTATGTTTTAGAGTTGTGCTGTGATTTCCTTCACGTGAGTCCTTAGGCTTGATCGTGTGCATTTGCGTGTATGATTAGTGCACGATTAAGCCGGGGTCGTCACAAATGTTTTTCAACTTGAAATTTTGTGTCGCAATAAAACATCACCTTCTTAACATCCCACATTTTTTCAGATTTTTATGAAACTTTAAAATATGGTTTCCATGAAGTTTTCATTGAATATCGACTTTCGTGAGTGAACTGTGTGCTATTTGAAAACATTTCGTGAGAAGAATCTCGGTTTTTAAATCCCCGTAAATCCAAAACTAAGTTCAAAATCGTGAAACCTGCCATGGTGTCACGACATGGCACTTATATGTCGAGGAATTTTTTTCGTCCATTGTGGCGCAAGTTTTATTACAAGCCTCTTACAAACCGGAGCTTCTCTCAAAGAAGCCTCGTGGTTCCGATAGGGAAACGTGTCCCCCTTGTGGGCGAAATGTTATCACTGCCTCTTTTCGCCTTGTATTTTCTTCTACGGGCAACATGGAACGACAGGATATCCGTACTGAAATTTAAACTTATTCAGGGTTCGTTTGGCCTTTTTATACACTAATTGAGTTTCCTAGACATTTAATGTCCATAATTCAAATCTGAACTACAAATACATGCTCCAGTTCACCAAAATGGCTAGAAAAATTCATACATGTGTCCTTGGGTGCATGTTTAGGTCCCATGCCAGGAATGGGAACGAATTACAACCGTACCGGTGTCATGGCTCGTTCTCAAACATTTTGAATCTCGGTTTTTAAGTCTCCATAAATCCTAAACTCACCAGAAAGTCATCAAAGGTGGCATGGTGTCACGTCATGGCACATATATGCCGTGGTAAAAACATTGTCCAATTTGGGCCAAGCTTTATTACAAACCTCTTACAAAAACTGGAGCTTCTCTCAAAGAAGCCTCGTGGTTCTGATAAGGAAACATGTTCCCTTTGTGGGCGAAACGTAATCACTGCCTCTTTTCGCCTTGTATTTTCTTCCATGGGCAACATGGAATGACAGGATATCCGTGCTGAAATTTAAACTTATTCAGGGTTCATTTGGCTTTTTATACACTAATTGAGTTTCCTAGGCATTTAATGTCCATAATTCAAATCTGAACTACAAATACGCTCCAGTTCACCAAAATGCCTAGAAAAATTATACATGTGTCCTTGGGTGCATGTTTAGGTCTCATGCCAGGAATGGGAACGAATTACAACCGTACCGGTGTCCTCGCTTGTCCTCAAACATTTCGAATCTTTGTTTTTAAGTCCCCATAAGTCCTAAACTCACCAGAAAGTCATCAAAGGTGGCATGGTGTCACGTGATGGCACATATATGTCGTGGTAAAAACATTGCCAATTGGGCCAAGCTTTATTACAAACCTCTTACAAAACGGAGCCTGTCGCAAGAACCCTCGTGGTTTTGATTGGGAAATGTGTCCCCTTGTGGGCCAAACGATAATCACTCCCTCTACTAGCCTCGTATTTTCTTCTACACGCAACACGGAACAACTGGAGATTCGCGTTGAACTTTGAAATTATTCAGGGTCCGTTTGACCTTTTTTATTCATTAATTGAGTTTTCTAGGCATTTAATGTCCATCATTCAAATCCGAACTACAAATACATGCTCCAGTGCACCAAAATGGCTAGAAAAAACGTACATGTTTCCTTGGGGTGCATGTTTAGGTCCCATGGAATGAATGGGAACGAATTCAACCGTCTCGCCGTCCTGGCTTGGCCACAAACATTGCGAATCTCGGTTTTTAAATGTCTGTAAATCCAAAACTCACTAGGAAATCATGAAACTTGGCATGGTTTCACTACATGGTACATATAATTGTCCAATTTGGGCGAAGCTATATTACAAGCCTTTTACAGACCGGAGCATGTCGCAACCCTCGTGGTTCCGGTAGGGATACATGCCCCTCTTGTGGACGAAACGATAATCGCTGCCTCTTCTTGCCTTGAACTTTGTTTTCTACAGGCAACATAGAATAACAGGAGTGTCGGGCTGAAATTTGAAATTATTCAGGGTTCGTTTGGTCATTGTATATATATTACTAATTGCTAAGTTTTCAATGCATTTAACATGCTCCAGTGAAGCAAAATGGGTGGGAAATCGTACATGTGTCATTGGGTGCATGTTTAGGTCTCGTTTAAGGAATGAGAATGAATTACAAACTTGTCGTCGTCCTGAAACAATAAGAATCTCGGTTTTTAAATCCCAGTAAATCAAAATGTCACCCAAAAAACATACTTGGCATGGTTTCATGACATGGCACATATATGTCGTGGTAAAAAAATCGTCCAGTTTGAGAAGAGGTGCACACATTAGTAGCCAACGAAGTCCTTTTTGAAACAAAAAGCTGACATGTTAATATCGCAAATGATTGTATTATATTTACCGTGTCGAAATTTAACCATACTCGGCGGCGTGCGTGCGGCTGTTTGATTAGACGGGACGAGCGTGAGAAGTCCGTCGTGCAAGCTCGACGGGACGCGTGCGAGCAGTCTGCCGTGCAGGCTCGACGGGACGCGTGCATCCTGTCCACCTCGCAGGCTCGACGGGACACGTGCGAGCAACAAGGCCGCCCATGCTCACCGGGAAGCGATCTCTTTGACCTCCATGCACCAGCCGCCGCCCGCCTCGCTCACAACTTCTCCATTAATGGGTTAATTAAAGCACCTGGATGGAGGGTGTTTACTTGTGATCCCATGGCAGCATTTGCTTTGTTCGTGTTTTCAACTCGTATTCCGCCCTAATTTAAATTGCCACATAGGGCAAGGAATAATACGACCACAAATAAAATGGCAACGGATAATATGACGACAAATTTACAATAGCACAGATAATAATTGTCTTGCATATTCCGGATAATTTAAAATGCCACATGCAGCAAAGCCCGGAAGACACGGGGGTAAGAGAAAAAGGAAATTACAGACAACGATTTGGGTCGCTACTATTTCTACTCGTCGATGGATTGCCGGCGACGAAATCCTCCAGCTCCTTCAATTCCTCACGACTTTGCTTGAAAGCAGCCACGGATTCCTCCACCTCCTGCTCGCGCTCGATCCGGAGCTTTCTCAAGCCACCCATAAATTCCTCGACGACAGCTTTCAGCATCATCTCCGAGGCACTCCTCTGCTCATGCAGCATCTTCTAGCCGACGGCCTCCTCCTCCTTCTTGACGACCAACTTGAGGAGCTTCGCATTGTCACCCATGAGTTGCTCGACGAGACCGGTCACCTTGTCAACCGAGGCATTGATAACCCACAAGTGTAGGGGATTGCAACAGTTTTCGAGGGTAAAGTATTCAACCCGTATTTGTTGATTCGACACAAGGGGAGCCAAAGAATACTCTTAAGTATTAGCAGCTGAGTTGTCAATTCAACCACACCTAGAAACTTAATATCTGCGGCAAGGTAGTTTAGTAGCAAAGTAATATGGAGATAGCGGTAACAGCAATAAAAGTAACGGTAATGTTTTTGTAGTTTTTGTAACAGTAGCAGCGGAAAAGTAAATAAGCAACAAGCAATATGTGAAAATCTCGTAGGCATTGGATCGGTAATGGGGAATTATGTCGGATGCAATTCATCATGTAAAAGTTATAACCTAGGGTGATACAGAACTAGCTCCAGTTCATCAATGTAATGTAGGCATGTATTCCGAATATAGTCATACGTGCTTATGGAAAAGAACTTGCATGACATCTTTTGTCCTACCCTCCTGTGGCAGCGGGGTCCTAGTGGAAACTAAGTGATATTAAGGCCTCCTTTTAATAGAGTACCGGACTAAAGCATTAACACATAGTGAATACATGGAACTCCTCAAACTACGGTCATCACCGGGAGTGGTCTCGATTATTGTCACTTCAGGGTTGCCGGATCATAACACATAGTAGGTGACTATAGACTTGCAAGATAGGATCAAGAACACACATATATTCATGAAAACATAATAGGTTCAGATCTAAAATCATGGCACTCGGGCCCTGGTGACAAGCATTAAGCATAGCAAAGTCATAGCAACATCAATCTTAGAACATAGTGGATACTAGGGATCAAACCCTAACAAAACTAACTCAATTACATGGTAAATCTCATCCAACCCATCACCGTCCAACAAGCCTACGATGGAATTACTCATGCACGGTGGTGATCATCATGGAATTGGTGATGGAGGAAGGTTCATGATGACGATGGCGACGATCTCCACTCTCCGAAGCCCCGAACGGACTCCGGATCAGCCCTCCCGAGAGAGATTAGGGCTTGGCGGCGGCTCCGTATTGTAAAACACGATAATTCTTCCTCTCTGATTTTTTCTCCCCGAAATTGAATATATGGGATCCGGAGATACGTCGGTGGAGCGTCAGGGGGCCCACGAGGCAGGGGGCGCGCCCCCACCCTCGTGGATAGGGTGTGGGCCCCCTGACGTAGATCTTTCTGCGGATATTTTTTATATTTTCCAAAATAATTCTCCGTGGATTTTCAGGTCATTCCGAGAACTTTTTATTTCTGCACAAAAACAACACCATGGCAATTCTGCTGAAAACAGCGTCAGTCCGGGTTAGTTCCATTCAAATCATGCAAGTTAGAGTCCAAAACAAGGGCAAAAGGGTTTGGAAAAGTAGATACGTTGGAGACGTATCAACTCCCCCGAGCTTAACCTTTGCTTGTCCTCAAGCAATTCAGTTGATAAACTGAAAGTGATAAAGAAAGACTTTGACAAACTCTGTTTGCTCTTGTTGTTGTAAATATGTAAGCCAACATTCAGGTTTTCAGCAATGATCATGAACTAACCACATTCACAATAACTTTCAGGTCTCATGTCTACTCACATCAATGGCATAATCAACTAGCGAGCAATAATAATAAACCTCGGATGACAACACTTTCTCAAAACAATCATGATATGATATAACAAGATGGTATCTCGCTAGCCCTTTCTGAGACCGCAAAACATAAATGCAGAGCACCTTTAAGGATCAAGAACTGACTAGACATTGTAATTCATGGTAAAAGAGATCCAGTCATGATCATACTCAATGCAAATTAATAGTAATACATGCAAATGACAGAGGTGCTCTCCTACTGGTGCTCTTTTATAAGAGGATGATGACTCAGTATAAAAGTAAATAGATAGGCCCTTCGCAGAGGGAAGCAGGGATTTGTAGAAGTGCCAGAGCTCGATTTTTAAATAGAGATGAATAACATTTTGAGCGGTATACTTTCATTGTCAACATAACAATCAAGAATCTCGATATCTTCCATACTACGCACATTATAGGTGGTTCCCAAACAGAATGGTAAAGTTTATACTCCCCCAACCACCAACAAGCACACTCCACGGCTAGCCCGAAACAACGGGTACCGTCCAAACCAGCAACAGCCTTGGGGGAGTTTTGTTTAATTATTATGATTTTGAGCATGGGACTGGGCATCCCGGTTACCAGCCATTTTCTCATGAATGATGAGCAGAGTCCACTCATCGTGAGAATAACCCACCTAGCATGGAAGATATAGACAGCTCTAGTTGATACATGAGCTGTTCGAGCATACAAAACAGAATTTCATTTGAAGGTTTAGAGTTTGGCACATACAAATTTACTTGGAACGGCAGGTAAATACCGCATATAGGAAGGTATGGTGGACTCATATGGAACAACTTTGGGGTTTATGGAAGTGGATGCACAAGCAGTATTCCCGCTTAGTACAGGTGAAGGCTAGAAAGAGATTGGGAAGCGACCAGCTAGAGAGCAACAACGGTCATGAACATGCATTAAAATTAATCAACAATGAATGCAAACATGAGTAGGATATAAATCACCATGAACACAAATATCGTGAAGGCTATGTTGAATTGTTTCAACTACATGCGTGAACATGTGCCAAGTCAAGTCACTTAAATCGTTCAAAGGAGGATACCACCCATCATAACACATCACAACCATTTTAATATCATGTTGGCACGCAAGATAGACCATTATAAACTCTCAGCTAATGAAGCATGGCATAAGCAGCTATTATCTCTAATTGTCATTGCAAACATGTTTCATTCATAACAAGCTGAATCAGGAACGATGAGCCATCATATTTACAAAAACAAGAGAGGTCAAGTTCATACCAGCTTTTCTCATCTCAATTAGTTCATCATATATCATCCTTATTGCCTTTCACTCGCACGACCAAGCGGTGTGTATAATAATAATAGTGCATGTGCATTGGACTAAGCTGGAATCTGCGAGCATTTAATACAAGAGAGAAGACAAGGTAATATGGCTCAAGGTTAAATCAACAATAAAGCATATGAGAGCCACTAAGAATTTTCAATCATGGTCTTCTACTCTTAACCCCCAAAGAAAAGAAAAGAAACTATTTACACGGGAAAGCTCCCAACAAGCAAAAGAAGAATGGGAAATCTTTTTGGGTTTTCTTTTAATTACTACTACAAGGAAAGTAAACTAGCTAGAAGCTACAACTAATATATTTTTTGTTTTTCTTAAGGTTTTTTCTAGCACACGAGAAAAAGACTAAGAAAAAGAATTGAAAGTAAGCATGGAAGGTACAATGAAAGAGTGTGAGCACCGACAACTAGAATAAGTGTGTGGACATGAACGTAAAGTCAGTGAGAAACACGTACTCCCCCAAGCTTAGGCTTTTGGCCTAAGTTGGTCTATGGCCAGTATTGGCCTGACGGATATCCAAAGTCGTAGTTGGGGTTGTACTGGGATGCAGCAGCTACTGCCCGCTGAGCTGCAGCTCGAAGGTGGGCTGCTTCCATCATATTATGATACTCATTTGCCTCCTCCTTGGTTATAGTATATCTCCCTTTTGCCTAAAAGTCAAACAAAGTAGGGGCAGGAAGAGTAATAGGGACGGCATGACGCATGTTAAAGATTAGTTGATATTTGAGGGATTGTTCATCCCTCTTTATAAACCGGTGACTAGTCATGGCATTGTAATCCAAATAAGCAGGCGGTAAAGGTTCATCATTTTCATGTACAGGCACACCAAGACGGCGGGCTGTGCGAGTGGCATAAATCCCACCAAATAAATCTCCATGCAAACCATTATGATGTAGCCTACGTGCAACAATGGCTCCCAAGTTATATTGTCTATCACCTAATACATCACTCTTGAGAACACTAAGATCAGGGACACACATGTGGCAAGCCTCATCTTTACCATTTATGCATCTACCAATAAAAAGAGCAAAGTAATGAATAGCAGGAAAATGAATGCTCCCTATGGTAGCCTGTGTGATTTCTCTAGATTCCCCCACAGTGATACTAGCAAGAAAATCTCTATATTCAGATTTGCGAGGATCACCCATATTGCCCCACTGCGGGAGCTTACAAGCATCATTAAAATCCTCTAAGTCCACGGTATAGGATTTATCATAAAGGTCAAACAGGACAGTGTGAGAATTACGTGAAGATGAAAATTTAAACCTTCTCACAAAGGTATCAGTTAAGGTATTGAGGGCACTTATCTTGTATGAAGTCCTCGAGGTCAGCGTTACGCACATATGCGTCAAATTCTTCCTTAATGCCAAGCTGAATCATAAAATCGTCTAACGGCCATTCACAAGGCCGCACTTCAGCTTCCCTTGGTAGTTCATCGTCCAGCTCACGAAACGCGAGCCTCGGTTCTTGCTTCCTTGAAGAACCACCTTGGAAGATTTTCCTATGCATTTTTCTGAATTTTTCTGAAATTTTTAGTAACTCAAAATAAAAGTTAAACAAACTCAACAAGATTGATAGCAACAACTCCTACAAGTGCCTAGGGACTATATCATGCATTAGAACTACTTGGGACCAAAGAAATTTGACATGCAAGCTCAAGAACAAGGTCACCACAGTAGCAAAAATTTGTAATAAATAAAGCACTAGAACAAAAACTAATTGGACCAATGGAGGAGTCACATACCAAGGAACAATCTCCCCAAACAGTTTGGTGAATGATGCTTTGAGCAAGGAGATCGAAAATGGCAGCAAGATGAGCTAGAACTCGTGCTTGAGTTAGTTGGTGAATTTTTTGGGAGGGAGAAGAAGAGTATGGGTGCACGAATAAGTGGAGGGGGCCAAGTGGGGCCCACGAGGCAGGGGGCGCCCTGGACCCTCGTGGCCAGGTGTTGGCTCCCCTCGTGGTGTTTTCTGTGCCATATATCCTCAAATATTCCAGAAAAAATCATATTAAATTTTCAGGGCATTTGGAGAACTTTTATTTTCGAGGTATTTTTTTATTGCACGGATAAGTATGGAAATAGACAGAAAATACTATTATTGCTTTATTTATCCTAATTAACAGAAAGTAGAAGGAGGATACGGAAGGTTGTGCTATCTAGATTCACCCATCTCATGCTCATCAGAAGGAATCCATTAACAAGGTTGATCAGGTCTTGTTAACAAACTCTTTCCGAATAACATGAAACCGGAGAATTTTCGAACAACACTAGGTTACCTCAATGGGGATATGTATGTCCCCAACAATAAGAATATCATATGTCTTCTTGACAGTAGGAAGAGGAAATTCAAAACCTCCAATAGTAATAGTTGATATCTTTCCAATATAATTGATACTGTGGACCTGAGGTTGTTTCCTCGGAAAGTGAACCGTATGCTCATTACCATTGACATGAAAAGTGACATTGCCTTTGTTGCAATCAATAACAACCCCTACAGTATTCAAAAAGGGTCTACCAAGGATAATAGACATACTATCGTCCTCGGTAATATCAAGTATAACAAAGTCCGTTAGAATAGTAACATTTGCAACCACAACAGGCACATCCTAAAAAATACCGACAGGTATAGCAATAGATTTGTCAACCATTTGCAAAGATATTTCAGTAGGTGTCAACTTAATCAAGTCAAGTCTACGATATAAAGAGAGAGGCATAACACTAACACCGGCTCTAAGATCACATAAAGCAGTTTTAACATAGTTTCCATTAATGGAGCAAGGTATAGTGGGTACTCCTGGATCTCCTAGTTTCTTAGGTATTCCACCTTTAAAAGTGTAATTGGGAAGCATGGTGGAAATTTCTACTTTAGGTATCTTTCTTTTATTGGTAATAATATCCTTCATATACTTAGCATAAGGATTTGTTTTAAGCACATCAGTCAAACGCATACGCAAAAAGATAGGTCTAATCATTTCAGCAAAGCACTCAAAATCCTCATCATCCTTTTTCTTGGATGGTTTAGGAGGAAAAGGCATGGGTTTCTGAACCCATGGTTCTCTTTCCCTACCGTGCTTCCTAGCAACAAAGTCTCTCTTATCATAATGTTGATTCTTTGATTATGGGTTATCAAGATCAACAGCAGGTTCAATCTCTACATCATTATCATTGCTAGGTTGAGCATCTTCATGAACATCATCATTAACATTATCACTAGGTTCATGTTCCTTACCAGATTGTGTCTCAGCATCGGAAACAGATATATCATTGGGATTCTCATGTGTGTCAGCTACAGGTTCACTAGAAGCATGCAAAGTTCTATCATTTTCTTTTTCTTCTTAGAAGAAGAACTAGGTGCATCTAAATTAGCTCTCTGAGAATCTTGCTCAATTCTCTTAGGGTGGCCTTTAGGATACAGAGGTTCCTGAGTCATTTTACCACCTCTAGTTGCTACTCTAACAGCATAGTCATTGTTCTTACCATTTAATTCATTGAGCAAATCATTCTGAGCCTTAAGTACTTGTTCTACTTGAGTGGTAATCATGGAAGCATGTATACTAATGAGTTTCAATTCACCTTTAACTCTAGACAGATAATCACTCAAGCGTTCGATCATATAAGCACTATGTTGCAATTGTCTACCAACATAAGCATTGAGTTTTCTTGTTTCACAATAAAATTGTCAAACTCGTCTAAGCATTGGCTAGCAGACTTATAACGAGGAATATCACCTTCATCAAATCTATCAAGAGAATTTACCTTTACTACATGTGTCAGGTTATCAAGACCATGTATTTTCTCAATAGGTGGTAAATTCTTAACATCTTCAGCTTTAATACCTTTTTCTTTCATAGATTTCTTTGCCTCTTGCATATCTTCAGGACTGAGAAATAAAACACCTCTTTTCTTTGGAGTTGGCGTAAGGGCTGGTTCAGGAAGTGTCCAATTATTTTCATTGGCCAGCATATTATTCAATAGTAATTCAGCTTGATCAATTGTTCTTTTCCTGAAAACATAACCAGCACAACTATCCAGGTGGTCTCTGGAAGCATCGGTTAGTCCATTATAAAAGACATCAAGTATATCGTTCCTCTCAAGAGGATGATCAGGCAAAGCATTAAGTAATTGGAGAAGCCTCCCCCAAGCTTTTGGGAGACTCTCTTCTTAAATTTGCACAAAGTGATAAATTTCCCATAAGGCAGCTTGTTTCTTATGAGCGGGAAAATATTTAGCAGAGAAGTAATACATCATATCCTGGGGACTACGCACACAACTGATACGTCCAAAACGTATCTATAATTTCTGCTTGCTCCATGCCTCTTTTGGGTGATATTGCTATGTTATTTATACACTTCCATACACTTTTGATCATATTTGGACTAACCTATTAACTCAGTGCACCCCAGTGCCAGTTTCTGTTTTCGGCTGTTTTTGTATTTCAGGTTTTCCCATTACGAGAACTGCCAGAAAAATCCCGGAAAAATTATATAAAAAATCAGCGTTCCAGAAGCTTCCCGGCACCCGAAGTACAGCCGGAGGGGGGCCACTAGGGCTCCAGGCGCCCTGGTGGCGCGGCCCCCCTCCTGGCCGCGCCGGGGGGCGCCTGGGCCCCCCAGGCCTCTGTTGATGCCCCCCTTTGGCATATATTTATATCGTGTCCTGAAACCCTCGAGACGGGAACCCATTTTCGTGATCTCATCTCTGTTCCGCCGCCGCCGCGCTTCCAAGATCGGGTGCACCAGGAGAACTCTTCCCGGCACCCTGCCGGAGGGGAGGATCACCACCGGGAGCTTCTCCACCACCATGGACGCCTCCCGGATGAGTTGTGAGTAGTCTCCCTTGGACCATGGGTCCATAACCAGTAGCTATGTGATGTTCTCCTCCCGTTCTTGTGTTTCACTAATTAGTCCTCGTGAGCTGCCCTACATGATCGAGGCACATATGTAATCCTTATGCTGTTGCTATGATGAGTTTGCTGGGATCCGATGGATTGTGAGATTATGTTCAGATTGTGTTTGAGTAATATATTTGATTCACCTCTTTTATATTTATGTTCGTAAGTAATTCTTGCATGTTCTCCGTTGTTATTTATTGCTTTGGCCAAGTAGTAGGTAGTGACTCCAAGAGGGAACGTTATGCTTGATTGTGGGTTCATGCCCCTCGATGACTAGTTTGAGTGACAGAAACATGAGTCTATGGGATGTGCTGTTGCCACAAGGGGGAAAACAACGGTGCTTGTGCCCGCGGGTGCAAGGATTGTTTACTTTACGCAAAGTTCTTTTGATGCAGTTGTCTGTGTTGGGGAACGTAGCATAAATCAAAAAAATTCTACGTCTTCACCAAGATCCAAGTATGGAGACATCTAGCAACGAGCAACTAAGAGTGCATCTACATACCGTTATGAAGATTGTGTGCGGAAGCTTTCAACGAAGCAAGGATGAAGTAGTCGTACTCTTCACGTTCTTCGTCACCGATGATCTAGCGCCGAACGGACGGCACCTCCGCGTTCAACACACGTACGGTGCAGCAACGTCACCTCCTTCTTGATCCAGCAAGGGGGGAGGAGAAGTCGTCAGAGATCCGACAGCACGACGGCGTGATGACGGATGCAGTGGAGATCGCAGCAGGGCTTCGCCGGGCTGCCCTGCAAAGGAGTTGGGAGGTGTGACGGGAGGGGGAGAGGCGCCAGGGCTGAGGTGCGGCTGCCCTCTCCCCCCCCCCCACATATATATAGGGGGCCAGGGGGGCGCCAGCCCCTTGCAGATCCAATCTGCAAGGGGGGGCGGCGGCCAGGGAGGAGTCCCCCTCCCCCAAGGCAAGTGGTGGCCCCCCTCCCCTTAGGGTTTTATCCCTATGCGCATGGGGAGGTGGGGCCCCCTTGTGGTGCGCCAGCCCAGGGGGCTGGTCACATCCCCTCGCGGCCTAGGGGCCCCACCGGGATGGGTGGCCCCACCCGGTGGACCCCCGGGGCCCCTCCGGTGGTCCCGGGACGCTCCCGGTGACCCCCGGAGATCACCCGTTGGTCGAAACTGGACTTCCCATATATCAATCTTTACCTCCGGACCATTCCGGAACTCCTTGTGACGTCCGGGATCTCATCCGGGACTCCGAACAACTTTCGGGTTTCCGCGTGCATTAATCTCTACGACCCTAGCGTTACCGAACCTTAAGTGTGTAGACCCTACGGGTTCGGGAGACACGTAGACATGACCGAGACCACTCTCCGGTCAATAACCAACAGCGGGATCTGGATACCCATGTTGGTTCCCACGTGTTCCTCGATGATCTTCATCGGATGAACCACCGTGTCAAGGATTCACTCAATCCCGTATGTTATTCCCTTTGTCCATCGGTACGGTACTTGCCCGAGATTCGATCGTCGGTATTCCCGATACCTCGTTCAATCTCGTTATGGCAAGTCTCTTTACTCGATCCGTAATCCATCATCCCGTGACTAACTACTTAGTCACATTGAGCTCATTATGATGATGACTTACCGAGTGGGCCCAGAGGTACCTCTCCGTCATACGGAGTGACAACATCCCAGTCTCGGTTCGTACCAACTCAACAGACACTTTCGGAGATACCCGATGCGTACCTTTATAGCCACCCAGTTACGTTGTGACGGTTGGCACACCCAAAGTACTCCTACGGTATCCGGGAGTTGTACAACCTCATGGTCTAAGGAATAAATACTTGACACCAAAAAGCTTATGCATTACGAACTAAACGATCTCGTGTTATGCTCAAGTTTGGGTCTTGTCCATCACATCATTCTCCTAATGATGTGATCCCGTTATCACTGACATCCTATGTCCATGGTCAGGAAACCATGACCATCTGTTGATCAACGAGCTGGCTACTAGAGGCCTACCAGGGACTCATTTTGGTCTATGTACTCACACATGTATTGTTGTTTCCGTACAATACAATTCAAGCATGAATAACAGACAATTATCATGAACAAGGAGATATAATAATAATGATTTTATTATTGCATCTAGGGCATATCTCCAACAGTCTCCCACTTGCACTAGAGTCAATAATCTAGTTACATTGTGATGAATCGAACACCCATAGAGTTCTGGTGTTGATCATGTTTTGCTCGTGAAAGAGGTTTAGTCAACGGGTCTGCCACATTCTGATCCGTATGCACTTTACAAATATCTATGTCTCCATCCTGAACATAATTCCGGATGGAGTTGAAACGGCACTTGATGTGCTTGGTCTTCTTGTGAAACCTGGGCTCCTTGGTAATAGCAATAGCACCAGTGTTGTCACAGAAGAGAGTCATCGGGCTTGACGCGCTTGGAATGACTCCTAGGTCGGTGATGAACTCCTTCATCCAGACTCCTTCCTGCGCTGCTTCAGAAGCAGCTATGTACTCCGCTTCACATGTAGATGCTGCCACCACGCTTTGCTTGCAACTGCACCAGCTGACTGCCCCTCCATTCAAAATATACACGTATCCGGTTTGTGACTTAGAGTCATCCAGATCTGTGTCAAAGCTAGCATCGACGTAACCCTTTACGACGAGCTCTTCGTCACCTCCATAAACGAGAAACATATGCTTAGTCCTTTTCAGGTACATCAGGATGTTCTTGACCGTTGTCCAGTGTTCCGTACCGGGATCACTTTGGTACCTCCCTACCAAACTTATGGCAAGGTTCACATCAGGTCTGGTACACAGCATGGCATACATGATAGAACCTATTGCCGAGGCATAGGGAATGACACTCATCTTTTCTCTATCTTCTGCCGTGGTCGGCGACTGAGTCTTACTCAATCTCATACCTTGCAAAACAGGCAAGAATCCTTTCTTAGACTGATCCATATTGAACTTCTTCAATATTTTGTCAAGGTATGTACTTTGTGAAAGACCAATGAGGCGTCTTGATCTATCTCTATAGATTTTGATGCCTAATATGTAAGCAGCTTCTCCAAGGTCCTTCATTGAAAAACTTTTGTTCAAATAGGCCTTTACATTTTCCAAGAATTCTATATCATTTCCCATCAGCGATATGTCATCCACATATAATATGAGAAATGCTACAGAGCTCCCACTCACTTTCTTGTAAATACAGGCTTCCCCATAAGTCTGTATAAATCCAAACGCTTTGATCACCTCATCAAAGCGAATATTCCAACTCCGGGATGCTTGCACCAGCCCGTAAATCGAGCGCTGGAGCTTGCATACCTTGTTAGCGTTCTCTGGATCGACAAAACCTTCCGGTTGCATCATATACAACTCTTCCTTGAGGAAGCCATTAAGGAATGCTGTTTTGACGTCCATTTGCCATATCTCATAATCATAGAATGCGGCAATAGCTAACATGATTCTGACTGACTTCAGCATCGCTACGGGAGAGAAAGTCTCGTCGTAGTCAATCCCTTGAACTTGTCGATAACCCTTAGCGACAAGCCGAGCCTTATAGATGGTCACATTACCATCCGCGTCTGTCTTCTTCTTAAATATCCATTTATTTTCTATGGCGTGCCTATCATCAGGCAAGTCCACCAAAGTCCATACTTTGTTTTCATACATGGATTCTATCTCGGATTTCATGGCTCCAAGCCATTTATTGGAATCTGGGCCCGCCATCGCTTCTTCATAGTTCGAAGGTTCACCGTTGTCTAACAACATGATTTCTAGTACAGGGTTGTTGTACCACTCTGGTGCGGAACGTGCCCTTGTGGACCTTCGAAGTTCAGTAGTAACTTGATCTGTTTCTTCATGATCATTATCATTATCTTCCTCCCTTGTCGGTGCAGGCACCTCAGGAACAGTTTCCTGCGTTGCGCTACTTTCTGGTACAGGAGTGGTGACTATCACCTCATCAAGTTCTACTTTCCTCCCACTCACTTCTTTCGAGAGAAACTCTTTCTCCAGAAAGTATCCATTCTTGGCAACAAAGACTTTGCCTTCGGATCTGTGGTAGAAGGTGTACCCAATAGTTTCCTTTGGGTATCCTATGAAGACGCATTTCTCCGATTTGGGTTCGAGCTTTTCAGGTTGAAGTTTCTTGACATAAGCATCGCAACCCCAAACTTTCAGAAACGACAGCTTCGGTTTCTTGCTAAACCAAAGTTCATATGGAGTCGTCTCAACGGATTTTGACGGAGCCCTATTTAAAGTGAATGCGGCAGTCTCTAAAGCATAACCCCAAAAAGATAGCGGTAAATCGGTGAGGGACATCATAGATCGCACCATGTCCAACAGAGTACGATTTCGACGTTCGGACACACCGTTACGTTGAGGTGTTCCGGGCGGTGTCAATTGTGAAACAATTCCACAGCTTCTAAGGTGTGTGCCAAATTCATGACTCAAATATTCACCCCCACGATCCGATCGCAAGAACTTTATTTTTCTGTCATGTTGATTCTCAACCTCATTCTGAAATTCCTTGAACTTTTCAAAGGTTTCAGACTTGTGTTTCATCAAATAGATATACCCGTATCTACTCAAGTCATCCGTGAGGGTGAGAACATAACGGTAGCCTCCGCGAGCCTCAACACTCATTGGACCGCACACATCGGTATGTATGATTTCCAGTAAGTTGGTTGCTCGCTCCATTGTTCCGGAGAACGGAGTCTTGGTCATCTTGCCCAAGAGGCATGGTTCGCACGTGTCAAATGATTCATAATCAAGAGACTCCAGAAGTCCATCTGAATGGAGTTTCTTCATACGTTTGACACCAATATGACCAAGGCGGCAATACCACAAGTATGTGGGACTATCATTATCAACTTTACATCTTTTGGCATCTACACTATGAATATGTGTATCACTACGTTCGAGATTCATCAAAAATAAACCATTGACCAGCGGGGCATGACCATAAAACATATCTCTCAAATAAATAGAACAACCATTATTCTCCGATTTGAAAGAATATCTATCTCGCATAAGACGAGATCCAGAAACAATGTTCATGCTCAAAGCTGGTACTAAATAACAATTATTCAGGTTTAAAACTAATCCCGAGGGTAGATGTAGAGGCAGCGTGCCGACGGCGATCACATCGACCTTGGAACCATTCCCGACGCGCATCGTCACCTCATCCTTCGCCAGTCTCCGTTTATTCCGCAGCTCCTGTTTTGAGTTACAAATGTGAGCAACTGCACCGGTATCGAATACCCAGGAGCTACTACGAGTGCTGGTAAGGTACACATCAATAACATGTATATCATATATACCTTTGACGTTGCCGGCCTTCTTGTCTGCTAAGTATTTGGGGCAGTTCCGCTTCCAGTGACCCGTTCCCTTGCAATAAAAGCACTCTGTTTCAGGCTTGGGTCCATACTTTGGCTTCTTCCCAGCAACAGGCTTGCCAGGCGCGGCAACTTGCTTGCCGTCCTTCTTGAAGTTCTTCTTACCCTTGCCCTTCTTGAACTTAGTGGTTTTATTGACCATCAACACTTGATGTTCTTTCTTGATGTCTACTTCCGCTGATTTCAGCATTGAATACACCTCGGGAATGGACTTCTCCATCCCCTGCATATTGAAGTTCAGCACGAAGCTCTTGAAGCTTGGTGGGAGCGACTGGAGGATTCTGTCAACGACCGCTTCATCTGGGAGATTCATTCCCAGCTGAGACAAGCGGTTGTGCAATCCTGAAATCTTGAGGATGTGCTCACTGACAGAACTGTTCTCCTCCATCTTACAGCTGTAGAATGCGTTGGAGACATCATATCTCTCGACTCGGGCATGAGCTTGGAAAACCATTTTCAGCTCTTCGAACATCTCATATGCTCCATGGTGCTCAAAACGCTTTTGAAGCCCCGATTCTAAACTGTAAAGCATGCCGCACTGAACCAGGGAGTAATCATCACTACGCGACTGCCAGGTGTTCAAAACGTCTTGGGTCGCCGGGAGAGCGGGTGCATCACCTAGCGGTGCTTCTAGGACATAAGTTCTCTTGGCAGCTATGAGGATAATCCTCAGGTTACGGAGCCAATCCGTATAGTTGCTACCATCGTCTTTCAGCTTGGTTTTCTCTAGGAACGCGTTGAAGTTGAGGGAAACCTGAGCGTGGGCCATTTGATCTACAAGAGATATTGTAAAGAATTTAGACTAAGTTCATGATAATTAAGTTCATCTTAATCAAATTTTAATGAACTCCCACTCAGAATGACATCTCTCTAGTCATCTAAGTGATACACGATCCGAATCGAGTAGTCCGTGTCCGATCATCACGTGAGACGGACTAGTCAAAAACGGTGAACATCTTCATGTTGATCGTATCTTCTATACGACTCGTGTTCGACCTTTCGGTCTTCCGTGTTCCGAGGCCATGTCTGTACATGCTAGGCTCGTCAAGTGAACCCTAAGTGTATCGCGTGTGTAAATCTGTCTTACACCCGTTGTATGTGAATGTTAGAACCTATCACACCCGATCATCACGTGGTGCTTCGGAACAACGAGCTTTAGCAACGGTGCACAGTTAGGGGAAACACATTACTTGAAATTTTAGTGAGAGATCATCTTATTTACTACCGTCGTTCTAAGTAAACAAGATGCAAAAACATGATAAACATCACATGCAATCAATTATAGTGACATGATATGGCCAATATCATCTTGCTCCTTGGATCTCCATCTTCGGGGCACCATGATCATCTTGTCACCGGCTCGACACCATGATCTTCATCATCATGATCTCCATCATCGTGTCTTGAAGAAGTCATCACGCCAACTATTACTTCTACTACTATAGCTAACGTTTAGCAACGAAGTAAAGTAATTACATGGCGTTATTCAGTGACACGCAGGTCATACAATAATAAAGACAACTCCTATGGCTCCTGCCGGTTGTCAAGTTCATCGACATGCAAGTCGTGATTCCCTATTACAAAAACATGATCAATCTCATACATCACATATATCATTCATCACATCTTCGTTCTTGGCCATACCACGTCACAAAACACATGCTGCAAAAACAAGTTAGACGTCCTCTAATTGTTGTTGCAAGTTTTGCGTGGCTTCTATAGGATTTCTAGCAAGAACGTTTCTTACCTACGCCAAAACCACAACGTGATTTGTCAACTTCTATTTACCCTTCATAAGGACCCTTTTCATCGAATCCGATCCGACTAAAGTAGGAGAGACAGACACCCTTATGCATCTAGTGCATGTCTGTCGGTGGAACCAGTCTCACGTAAGCGTACGTGTAAGGTCGGTCCGGGCCGCTTCATCCCACAATACCGCCGAATCAAGATTGACTAGTAACGGTAAGAAAGTTGAACAAGATCATACGCCCACAACTGCTTTGTGTTCTACTCGTGCCAAGATGCTACGCATAAAACCTAGGCTCAGATGCCACTGTTGGGGAACGTAGCATAAATCAAAAAAATTCTACGTCTTCACCAAGATCCAAGTATGGAGACATCTAGCAACGAGCAACTAAGAGTGCATCTACATACCGTTATGAAGATTGCGTGCGGAAGCTTTCAACGAAGCAAGGATGAAGTAGTCGTACTCTTCACGTTCTTCGTCACCGATGATCTAGCGCCGAACGGACGGCACCTCCGCGTTCAACACACGTACGGTGCAGCAACGTCACCTCCTTCTTGATCCAGCAAGGGGGGAGGAGAAGTCGTCAGAGATCCGGCAGCACGACGGCGTGATGACGGATGCAGTGGAGATCGCAGCAGGGCTTCGCCGGGCTGCCCTGCAAAGGAGTTGGGAGGTGTGACGGGAGGGGGAGAGGCGCCAGGGCTGAGGTGCGGCTGCCCTCTCCCCCCCCCACATATATATAGGGGGCCAGGGGGCGCCAGCCCCTTGCAGATCCAATCTGCAAGGGGGGGCGGCGGCCAGGGAGGAGTCCCCCTCCCCCAAGGCAAGTGGTGGCCCCCTCCCCTTAGGGTTTTATCCCTATGCGCATGGGGAGGTGGGGCCCCCTTGTGGTGCGCCAGCCCAGGGGGCTGGTCACATCCCCTCGCGGCCTAGGGGCCCCACCGGGATGGGTGGCCCCACCCGGTGGACCCCCGGGGCCCCTCCGGTGGTCCCGGGACGCTCCCGGTGACCCCCGGAGATCACCCGTTGGCCGAAACTGGACTTCCCATATATCAATCTTTACCTCCGGACCATTCCGGAACTCCTTGTGACGTCCGGGATCTCATCCGGGACTCCGAACAACTTTCGGGTTTCCACGTGCATTAATCTCTACGACCCTAGCGTTACCGAACCTTAAGTGTGTAGACCCTACGGGTTCGGGAGACACGTAGACATGACCGAGACCACTCTCCGGTCAATAACCAACAGTGGGATCTGGATACCCATGTTGGTTCCCACGTGTTCCTCGATGATATTCATCGGATGAACCACCGTGTCAAGGATTCACTCAATCCCGTATGTTATTCCCTTTGTCCATCGGTACGGTACTTGCCCGAGATTCGATCGTCGGTATTCCCGATACCTCGTTCAATCTCGTTATGGCAAGTCTCTTTACTCGATCCGTAGTCCATCATCCCGTGACTAACTACTTAGTCACATTGAGCTCATTATGATGATGACTTACCGAGTGGGCCCAGAGGTACCTCTCCGTCATACGGAGTGACAACATCCCAGTCTCGGTTCGTACCAACTCAACAGACACTTTCAGAGATACCCGATGCGTACCTTTATAGCCACCCAGTTACGTTGTGACGGTTGGCACACCCAAAGTACTCCTACGGTATCCGGGAGTTGTACAACCTCATGGTCTAAGGAATAAATACTTGACACCAAAAAGCTTATGCATTACGAACTAAACGATCTCGTGTTATGCTCAAGTTTGGGTCTTGTCCATCACATCATTCTCCTAATGATGTGATCCCGTTATCACTGACATCCTATGTCCATGGTCAGGAAACTGTGACCATCTGTTGATCAACGAGCTGGCTACTAGAGGCCTACCAGGGACTCATTTTGGTCTATGTACTCACACATGTATTGCTGTTTCCGTACAATACAATTCAAGCATGAATAACAGACAATTATCATGAACAAGGAGATATAATAATAATGCTTTTATTATTGCCTCTAGGGCATATCTCCAACAGTCTGTTGCTTTGAGTTTACACTATGGGTGGGACTCGCAACTTAATACCAGCGAGATGTTCTGGATAGATATCTCAAGGTGGATGATTAGTAGTAGATGTAGATGGATTTCGGTCTACTTGCCTTGGCGTACCACCCATGCTTTGAACCTCTACCTTTCTTGCAACATAGTTAGCATTTTGCGCACATAATTCTGTCAATTGCCCAGCTGTAATTCGTTTACCTCACATAGCTGTTTTATCGTCTTTTGGGAGAGAGACATCACTAGTGAACATCATGGGACCCCGGTCCATATTACCATCATTGATCACATCCGCTATTTACTTTCCGCTTTTACTTATTACTTGCAGCAAAACCTATCACTATTATCACTTGCGTTTGATCCTTTGTAAACGACAAGGCCGGAGGGATTGACAACCTCTTTGTACTCGTTGGGAGCAAAGTTATTTGTATTTGTGTGCAGGTACATGTTGATTGCTAATATCTGGCGCCGTTAGCAGTTGACACCTTCTTGTTGAAACTGGGAGTCTCAGTGAAATCGATCCTTGGTATCTTTGCCAATGGAAAACTTCCGCTACACTGCATCCCAAACCTTCCACTTGGGGTAACCAACGAGGGGCGAGAAGCCATCAAGCAAAGTTTTCTGGCGCCGTTGCCGGGGACTCCACTCTTCAGGATAGGGGAGTTGCACACTATCTTTTATCTTTGCTTTTTAGTCTTGTTAGTTTACCTTTCAGTTTTCTTTATGTCTTTTCACTAGTTTTGCTTAATGGAAAACAACAAAAATATGAGAGAGCTTTATAAGCTCTACCTTGCTTTGGGACATGATGTGTTTGAAGAGAAAATTAAAAAACCTATGGAACTTTATTATTTGCATAACAATCATGATGGTGGTGATGTTATTAGTATGCTTTCTTTGAATATCAATATTGCTAATGACATGGAAAGCTCTAAGCTTGGGGATGACACGTTTGATGAACATGATATTTTTAGTCCCCCAACTTTTGAAGAGAAAATTTACTATGATGATACTTTGCTTCCTATATATGATTACAATGATGAATATGATGTTTTCAGTCCACCTACTATTGAGGATAAAATTTATTATGATTATGGTATGCCTCCTAAATACAATGATTACCATGATGGTTATGATTGCGTTACTCTCACTATTCCTAATAAGAAAGATTTTGCTTATATGAAGAGTAATGATACCTTTTTGCATATGGATCATGGTAACAATGCTTTATGTGATGCTTATATTGTTGAGTTTATTCGTGATCCCACTGAAAATTATTATGAGAAGGGAACATATGCTTATAGATATTTCAATAATATCAAGTTCCCTCTCTTTATGTTGAAGGTTTTGAAGCTGCACTTGTTTTGTCTTCCTATGCTTATTGCTTTGTGCTTCAATGAATTATTGTATTGCAATATTCCTATGCATAGGAAGCATGTTAGGCTTAAATGTGTTTGGTATTTGCTTCTTGATGCTCTCTTTTGTTCTTCAACTCTTATTCCTACGAGAGCATCATTAAAGTCTTAAGCCTATCTTTATGGCTATAAAAGAAAACGCTTTTGGGAGGCAGCCCACAATGAATAAATTTTTATTTTGCTTTTGTTGTGTCTTGATGTTGTTACTACAGTAGCATCATCATTGTATCTTTGCTTTTCAACTTTGTGCCAAGTGTAGCCTCTGATTGCAAGAAAGTTCAAAAGTTGTGACGTGCTGTCCAGGAAACAGATTCTGCCCTTGGATAGAAAAATTCGTATAAAATCACCAGTTCATCTTTTTGGTCTGAATTTTTTCGACAGCGTGCTCTATATAATTGTCTTTCGTGCGTCTGTTTTGAGTTTTTTGATTAGAGTTGCAGAAGTGCCCCGAAAAAAACATTTACTACATGTTGTTCTGTTTTTCACAGATTCTGTCCTGTTTTGCCTTTCCTTCATTTTGCAAACCTAGAGCTTGCTTTTTCTTTGCAAAAACCTTTTGGCAATCTTGAGAAACAGTAGACCTTCAAGAATATCTTTATTTCCAGCAAGGAACAATTATTTTATTATGGGTACTAACCTCGCTAATCAGATTATGATGAGTTATGTATGAAGGGAGTTTTCAAGTGTGCGAGGGAAGATGATAAAAAGATTCAGGAGTGTCAAACGCTCAAGCTTGGGGATGCCCCCATGCACCCCCAAGAAATATTCAAGGAGACTCAAGCGTCTAAGCTTGGGGATGCCCCCGTGCATCCCCTTCTCCATCAACATTATCAGTTCGTCTTTCGTTCCGCTATATTTTTATCACTTCATGTGTTATGTGCTATGCTTGGAGCGTCTTGCTTTTAGTTTTCCTTTTTAGTTTTCTTTAGCTTTTCATAACGAGTCGGAACTCAGCTTTCTTTATGTGGGAGAGAAACACGCTCCACTTCTACCTAGAACATAACATAGAATTTTCATGTCTATCTTTGCTGTGTGTGTTCTTTGTCTTTCAATAGCTACTATCATGCTTAGCTCTTAACTTTCATGCTTATCTTTTTAAAGAGCTTTTGTTTAGTTGGTTGCTTGAACTCTCTTTAGTTATCATGCTTATCTTATTAAGAGAGTTTGCTTCCGTTGCATTGGTTGATATGTCTATGATAAAGATGCTACGTGCATAATGGCGCTTAGTAGTTCATGTTTTCTTATGGTTAGTCTCAAATAGCTGGGGGGGTTCCCAATGTGTTATTGGAGTACCAACATGATTTGTTTGCCTATGATGTGGTATGGTTTAGTAATATCTTCCTTCAAGAATTTATTTTGATTGACTTGGCGTATGCTCACGCATATTTAAGACTGTAAAGAAAGTCTGTCAAGCCTTGATGATCTTTTGTTTCTGAGTAGCAATATAACTTACATGTCTGATTCAATGTTGCTTTGTCGCTCTGCATGATTATGACCGTCATTGCTCTCTTAGTTGGTCGCTCCCAGTCTTTTGCTAACCTCCACCTGTACTAAGCGGACTGACTGCTTGTGCATCCAAAATCCTTTAAACCTGTTATGCCATATGAGTCCACCATACCTTCCTACATGGTATTTACCTGCCATTCCTAACGGAGACTTTCATGTACCATCTCGAAATTAATCAAAAAAATGCATTCTTATTTTGTGCCTCTATTTTAAGTTCATGAGGAAGTAGTAGTTAATTCATGATCTTTTTAAGTTGGACAAGCTTCACCCCGGGATTGCATGTATAATGTGCAAACCCATAATACGAGAAGGAACTGGCATTGAGTGCGCCCAGCTCAAAAATAATATAACAAACAAACCCTCCTTCACGCTTTGTTCATGAGAAATCAGAAAACTTTGGCAGTGATAAACAAAGGAGATTAAGAGGATGTGATCGTCCTCATTCGGGAGCCGTTCCTCGAAACTTGTCCATCTCAAGAAGTGATTGAGTTGTCTGCTAGCATTCGTTGACGGAACATGCATAATCTAAAAAATAATTATTACCTCTGTTTTTAAAAACCAAGAGCTCTGGTACATGCTTTGTCTTTGTTTCCGACTACGGGTTTTCAACCTTGCCAACAAAAGCCACGGTTCGAGAGTCTCCACCTTCTTTTAAAGCACCAACTACTGAAAGCATGATTGTCATTCTGAGTGTAATGTGCATTGTCCCAAAGTAGCATTGTCTTTTGCATGATTGTGATATCGTTTATTTTGAAATAATTGTATCTAGTCATCACTTAAACCTTGGAGGTGCCCCTGCATTTATGTTTTGCTTCACTAAATGGGGCAAGCGAGATATCACATTATCATATTTGCACACCATGCTCATTACAAGTCTATTTGATATTTCAGTATCATATTGTAAAACTTTCAGTTCTTTGTGATTTTCTCATGAGGCAACTTAATTACTACAGATTCATTGTCTCAGTAAACTTTTGTCATGTGACTATGAAAAAGTCCTATATGGTTAATAGCATGTCACCACAGAAATTATTCTTGTTATCATTTACCTACTCGAGGACGAGCAGGAATTAAGCTTGGGGATGTTGATACGTCCAAAACGTATCTATAATTTCTGCTTGCTCCATGCCTCTTTTGGGTGATATTGCTATGTTATTTATACACTTACATACACTTTTGATCATATTTGGACTAACATATTAACTCAGTGCACCCCAGTGCCAGTTTCTGTTTTCGGCTGTTTTTGTATTTCAGGTTTTCCCATTACGAGAACTGCCAGAAAAATCCCGGAAAAATTATATAAAAAATCAGCGTTCCAGAAGCTTCCCGGCACCCGAAGTACAGCCGGGGGGGGCCACCAGGGCTCCAGGCGCCCTGGTGGCGCGGCCCCCCTCCTGGCCGCGCCGGGGGCGCGCTTGGGCCCCCCAGGCCTCCGCTGATGCCCCCCTTTGGCATATATTTATATCGTGTCCCGAAACCCTCGAGACGGGAACCCTTTTTCGCGATCTCATCTCTGTTCCGCCGCCGCCGCGCTTCCAAGATCGGGAGCACCAGGAGAACTCTTCCCGGCACCCTGCCGGAGGGGAGGATCACCACCGGGAGCTTCTCCACCACCATGGACGCCTCCCGAATGAGTTGTGAGTAGTCTCCCTTGGACCATGGGTCCATGACCAGTAGCTATGTGATGTTCTCCTCCCGTTCTTGTGCTTCACTAATTAGTCCTCGTGAGCTGCCCTACATGATCGAGGCACATATGTAATCCTTATGCTGTTGTTATGATGAGTTTGCTGGGATCCGATGGATTGTGAGATTATGTTCAGATTGTGTTTGAGTAATATATTTGATTCACCTCTTTTATATTTATGTTCGTAAGTAATTCTTGCATGTTCTCCGTTGTTATTTATTGCTTTGGCCAAGTAGTAGGTAGTGACTCCAAGAGGGAACGTTATGCTTGATTGTGGGTTCATGCCCCTCGATGACTAGCTTGAGTGACAGAAACATGAGTCTAGGGGATGTGCTGTTGCCACAAGGGGGAAAACAACGGTGCTCGTGCCCGCGGGTGCAAGGATTGTTTACTTTACGCAAAGTTCTTTTAATGCAGTTGTCTGTTGCTTTGAGTTTACACTATGGGTGGGACTCGCAACTTAATACCAGCGAGATGTTCTGGATAGATATCTCAAGGTGGATGATTAGTAGTAGATGCAGATGGATTTCGGTCTACTTGCCTTGGCGTACCGCCCATGCTTTGAACCTCTACCTTTCTTGCAACATAGTTAGCATTGGTTTGCGCACATAATTCTGTCAATTGCCCAGCTGTAATTCGTTTACCTCACATAGCTGTTTTATCGTCTTTTGGGAGAGAGACATCACTAGTGAACATCATGGGACCCCGGTCCATATTACCATCATTGATCACATCCGCTATTTACTTTCCGCTTTTACTTATTACTTGCAGCAAAACCTATCACTATTATCACTTGCGTTTGATCCTTTGTAAATGACAAGGCCGGAGGGATTGACAACCTCTCTGTACTCGTTGGGAGCAAAGTTATTTGTATCTGTGTGCAGGTCCTCGTTGATTGCTAATATCTGGCGCCGTTAGTAGTTGACACCTTCTTGTTGAAACTGGGAGTCTCAGGGAAATCGATCCTTGGTATCTTTGCCAAGGGAAAACTTCCGCTACACTACATGTCAAACCTTCCACTTGGGGTAACCAACGAGGGGCGAGAAGCCATCAACAACCAGGATCAAGAGAATTAAACCATGTCTTAGCATCACCCTTTAACGAGAACGGTAATAACTTAAGGATATAGTAGTAATGAATCTTTTCATCGTTGGCGAAAAGGGTGGCTATATCATTCAACTTAGTAAGATGTGCCACAACAGTTTCAGATTCATAGCCATGGAAAGAATCAGATTCAACCAAAGTAATTAACTCAGGATCAACAGAGAATTCATAATCCTTATCAGTAACAAAGATAGGTGAAGTAGCAAAAGCAGGGTCATGTTTCATTCTAGCATTCAAGGACTTTTTTTCAGCTTAGCTAATAATTTCTTAAGATCATATCTATCATTGCAAGCAAGAAAGTCTCTAGCAGTTTCTTCATCCATAACATAACCCTCAGGAACAATAGGCAATTCATATCTAGGGGGAGAAGCTTCATCATCACTTTCATAAATACTATCAGTTTCAATATTTGCATTCTCCCTAACCCTAGCAATTTGTTCATCTAGAAATTCACCTAGTGGCACGGTATTATCAAGCATAGAAGTAGTTTCATCATACATAGCAGAAGTGGCATCATCAAGAACATACGACATATCAGATTCAATAGCATGAGCAGGTGTCGCAAATTTACCCATAACAGATGGTGAATCAAGTGCAGAGCTAGATGGCAGTTCCTTACCTCCCCTCGTAGTTGAGGGTAAGATCTTGGTTTTTGAGTCCTTCAAATTCTTCATAGTGATCAACAAATAAAAATCCCAAGTGACTTAAAGAATAGAGCTATGCTCCCCGGCAATGCCGCCAGAAAATAGTCTTGATGACCCACAAGTGTAGGGGATCGCAACAGTTTTCGTGGGTAAAGTATTCAACCCAAATTTGTTGATTCGACACAAGGGGAGCCAAAGAATACTCTTAAGTATTAGCAGCTGAGTTGTCAATTCAACCACACCTGGAAACTTAATATCTACAACAAGGTAGTTTAGTAGCAAAGTAATATGGAGATAGTGGTAACAGCAATAAAATTAACGGTAATGTTTTTGTAGTTTTTGTAACAGTAGCAGCAGAAAAGTAAATAAGCAACAAGCAATATGTGAAAAGCTCGTAGGCATTGGATCGGTGATGGGGAATTATGTCGGATGCAATTCATCATGTAAAAGTTATAACCTAGGGTGACACGGAACTAGCTCCAGTTCATCAATGTAATGTAGGCATGTATTCCGAATATAGTCATACGTGCTTATGGAAAAGAACTTGCATGACATCTTTTGTCCTACCCTCCCGTGGCAGCGGGGTCCTAGTGGAAACTAAGGGATATTAAGGCCTCCTTTTAATAGAGTACCGGACCAAAGCATTAACACATAGTGAATACATGAACTCCTCAAACTACGGTCACCACCGGGAGTGGTCCCGATTATTGTCACTTCGGGGTTGCCGAATCATAACACGTAGTAGGTGGCTATAGACTTGCAAGATAGGATCAAGAACACACATATATTCATGGAAACATAATAGGTTCAGATCTGAAATCATGGCACTCGGGCCCTAGTAACAAGCATTAAGCATAGCAAAGTCATAGCAATATCAATCTTAGAACATAGTGGATACTAGGGATCAAACCCTAACAAAACTAACTCAATTACATGGTAAATCTCATCCAACCCATCACTGTCCAGCAAGCCTACGATGGAATTACTCAGGCACGGCGGTGAGCATCATGGAATTGATGATGGAGGATGGTTGATGATGATGATGGCGACGATCTCCACTCTCCGGAGCCCCGAACGGACTCCAGATCAGCCCTCCCGAGAGAGATTAGGGCTTGGCGGCGGCTCCGTATCGTAAAACGCGATAATTCTTCCTCTTTGATTTTTTTCTCCCCGGAAGTGAATATATGGGGTCCGGAGATACGTCGGTGGAGCGTCAAGGGGCCCACGAGGCAAGGGCGTGCCCAGGGGGAGGGGGCGCGCCCCCACCCTCGTGGACAGGGTGTGGGGGCCCTGACGTAGATCTTTCCGTAGATATTTTTTATACTTTCCAAAATAATTCTCCGTGGATTTTCAGGTCATTCTGAGAACTTTTTATTTCTGCACAAAAACAACACCATGGCAATTCTGCTGAAAACAACGTCAGTCCGGGTTAGTTCCATTCAAATCATGCAAGTTAGAGTCCAAAACAAGGGTAAAAGGGTTTGTAAAAGTAGATACGTGGGAGACGTATCAGGCATCGCTGATCTTGATCAGCTTCATCAAGCCGTCGACCAGCTCCTGCTGCGTAGTGACGCCAGCGAGAATGTCGTCGTCGCCGGTGAAGGACTTCAGGAACGCCGGCTCATCGCGATGGCCGACGCCGCGAATGTGCTTGTGAGAGCCCTCACGTGCCCGTGAGAGCTCGTTCGAGGGCTCCGCGGCATGCCGGCACATCTCTGCTGCGGCTGCGGCTTCGTGGCGGGACCTCTCTAGTGCTTCCGCGGCCTTGGTCTTTCCTACCTGGTTATATGTCCACCCTAAACTCCTCCTACCGGTCATGGCGGAACGACTTGACAGAAAAACCCAGTTTTGTGGGTGATGAGGAGAGGAAATATGAAGTAATTTTCGAGTGGGTAGTTTTTATAGCCCGGTGCTAAGTGTGAACACATATTAGTTTGATAGGTGTGAACAGATTTTCAATTACTTATTGCGTTGTAATCAGCAAAGTGACGAGAAACAAGGTCAAATTTTATTGATGTCAGAAGGTTGACCACGTGGTTGCTCGCCGTTGAGGCGGCCGCGGCGCGCTCCGCTCTGGCGTCCCTGTGCGCGCTCTGCTTGTCGTTGAGGCAAAGTTACAATGGCAACAATTAATAATTCTTAATAATTGTCTTACATATTCAGGATAATTTTAAATGTCAAATGCGGCAAGGCCTAGAACACTCACGGCCTACATATGCATACAATTATAATAAAATATAAGCTAAAAAGCTAAGTTGGCGGCCTTTCGACGATGGTCTTCTCGGACTCCATGATCAGCATAGCACCCTTGCGGCCGTTCACTCCGAGTGTCCCGACCCGCCTCCGCCTACGGAGCTGTTGGCGCTGGGAGGCTCTTGGGGTTGTTGGGCCTCTTCCAGAAGAGCTTGACAGCGTGCAATCACGTGCATGACAACTCCGCGGAACCGCTCCATTTCCATGTCTCTGGCCTGGTAGAAAATTTCTTCGATCACTTGCATCCTCAAGATATCACGTTGGCGATGTTCTAATTCGTCGGGGACGTCAACTCCGCCAAGGATGCGCTCGAGCCTGGCCACCACATCATCAGGATTGAGGTTGACACGGCCGCCGCGGGCAATGATGAAGCCGCAGGCTGCCTTTGTCTTGACTGGATCACAGAGGTCCTCTGCCCATTCCTTGTGGGCATCAGGCTCTCGATGAGCACTGGTGACGGCGGTTCTTCGGGTGGGTTGTCGATCATGCCGCCGAGCAGCTCTGGATATTTTACATGGTGTATGGCAAACTGCTCATCACACCTCCTCTGCAATATGTCAATTGTGCTCCCAAGAACTGTGACGCCGATATCGCTGCCGATGGGCCATGGTGCCTGCACCGGCCGATGAAGCTCTTGCTCCCCGACCCGCTCCGGCTCGTTCTCCTTGCCGAAGATGTAACACAGGTAGGCGTCGACGTTGATGCTTTGGTCGTTGCCTGGCATGCTTGGAATAACTAATGGTAGATGGGTGAGGACTAGATCTTCGTAGAGTGTCGCGGCGGTGCATTGCCGCCTCAGTTATATGCAGCAAGCCGTTAGCTGGTGGCGGGAAACCGATAAGGGAATAGGCGTGGATTTTATAATACACCCATGTGGAGCGCGGGAAGCATTCGCTGGAGCGCAGGAAGGCTAAGTGGAGCACACACTCAACCCGAATACTGTATCTGGTGCCACATGTTATTTATCACACAAGTGTTAACATAAGGAAATGTATGTGTAACTTACTAATCATCGCACACGAGTACTCGCAGACGCATCGTGTGCGATACTCCTAGCCACCGCAAGCAACTAGTTTGCATTTTTCAATGATTTTTGTACACACAGAATCGCACATGAACTAACTGTATTACCCGTCTGTGTTGTAAATTCTCATCGCAAACAGTTCATCCGAGTCGGCTGTTTGCGACGTATCACACACATCTTGTTAAGTTGAACCGTTTCTGTTGCAATCGTTAATCGAAAACAGTTTGTCCGAGTGAACCGTATGCCCTCTATCACACACACCCTGGTCTGGCTAACCATTTATATTGCACTCCCTAATAGAAAACGGTTCATCGGAGCGAACTGTATGTCGTATATCGCACACACATTGATATGGCTGCCCGTTTCTATTGTTCTGCCTCATCGCAAACAGTTCGAACGGGTTAACCGTGTGCCCTGCATCGCACACGCAACTAAAATCTGAACCATGTTTGATGCATCCTCCATCGCAAACGTTTTGCACCTTTTTTGACGGTTTTTAACATCCACGTTTGTGATTAATGCATCGCACACAATTTCATGAAAGGGTCTCTGATCGTAGTGTCGCGTTAGCAGCATCCTCTAGTAGTGTACCCACCGTATGCTTTCTTCGAGAGAGAAGCCTCTAGTGAAACTTATGGCCCCGGGGTCTATTTTCCATCATATATTTTCAGATCTATTAAACAAAAAAACCAAAAATACCTTGCTGCAATTATTGTGTGTTCACTTTATTTTGCCTTTTACTTTTGTTTTAAATCTATCTCTATTAGATCTCACTCTTGCAAGTGACCGTGAAGGGATTGATAATCCTTTTTTCGCAATGTGTGCAAGTTTTAGTTAGTTTGTGCAGGTGTATAGATTGAAGACTTGCTTGTGCCTCCTACTGGATTGATACCTTGGTTCTCAATTGAGGGAAATAGTTATCTCTACTTTGTTGCATCACCCTCTTCAAGGAAAAAAATCAACGCAAGCTCAAGACGTAGCATAGCTCATTCTTCTCTGCAACGCATATATTCTTTGGTGAAGTTCCTCAAACTTGACACTGGAGCCAACATTCTCTTCGTTTCTCCATGGAATATTTCTCTCTGTGTGCACTAGCAAACAAATCAATCCATGTCTGTTTCTATCAACAATCTCCAAAACACAGGAGAGCAAATATTGCACCAACAATATTGATCCAGTGCCCAGTGCCAGTTCCTGTTTGTTGCAAGTTTTTTGTTTTGCAAAATATCCATATCAAACGAAGTACAAATGCGATAAAAATTTACAGAGAATTATTTTAGAATATATGTGATTTTTGGGAGGTGGAATCAATGCAAACGGAGGCCCACGGCCTCCACAAGTTACCAGGGCACGACCTCTCCCCCTGGCGCACGGTGGTGCCTTGTGGGCACCCCATAAGTCGGTTGGGGCACTACTTCGAGCACAAGGAAGCTTATATAAAAAAATCATGTTAAAATTTCAGCGCAATCGGAGTTACGGATCTCCGAATATTTAAGAAACAGTGAAAGGCCAGATCTGGGGGTCACGAAACAGAAGAGAAACATAGAGAGGGATCCAATCTAGGAGGGGCTCTCTGTAATGCCCAGGATGCGACTATATCTCTTACGTGTCGAGGCACGACTTAGAGACATAAGCGCATTCTGGAATGATCGCAAGCGTGGTACCTTGGCACAACTCATGTAAAAGTTCAGGGATGAAAGAGGAAAAATAGTTGGCTTACACTCGCCACGTGACACAATGAATACAATAACATACATTCATCCAAATAACACAGGGTCCGACTACGGACGAAATCCAAACGAGAAAAGATACCACGAACACAAGCCCGGATCACTCCTAGTAGAAACCACTACTGATCGTCGGGATACGTAACATAGAAACGACCACGCTCTTCATCGAGCTCCCAGTGAAATTCTGATCCATCTCCCGCAACATTCTCGGTTGTACCTGTATCTGGTGTGTGTTGTAAACTGTGAGTCACAAGGACTCAACAATCCCATTCTCGGGTATCAAAACTAACAAAGCCTTTAGGTGTGGAGGGGTAATAAAGTGTTTGTAGCAAGCACTAAGCAACTAGCTTACGAGTTCAGAGCGAGATGAGAATATGTGCCAACGATCGCCAAGTTGATCAAGAAGTGATCCTAGCTACTCACGTTCATACATAACCCCACAGTGTTCACTTCCCGAAGCCCTTCGGAAAGAGACCATCACGGTTACTCACACAGGTTGTGTATTCTTAAGGATATGGTGTCAAGTTATCTACAATCGGATATTAACAAATTCCCATCTGCCACATAATCGCGGGCACGGCTTTCGAAAGTTCAAAACCCTGTAGGGGTGTCCCAACTTAGCCCATCACAAGCTCTCGATCTGCGGAGTCGCAACTCCAAATTGGGAAGACCCGAGTATTCTCGGAATCACGTGCTCAAGATATTTCGACAAAGGTAAAACTAATCCAGCAAGTCCTCCTGGCATGCCGACACCCTGATAGTAGCCGCACATATCTCGTCTCAGGCCATGACCGGATGGGTGATCCTATAGGTAATACCAGCCCTCGGGTTTCCCCAAGGTGGCCCCGCGGAACCCCTAGTTTGGACCAACACTCATGAGGAGCACTGGCCCGGGGTTGTTGACTAAGAACTCGGGTTTGCAACTCCCTATGCAAGTTTTAGTCATTAGGCAAATGTAGAACCAATGTTGGGCCTTGGTGGAAAAGCTTTAAGCAGAGCGAATTATCAAGGAGGGCCCATAAACCCCAACCATGTTAGGAACGCAAAATCAAGGAACATAACACCGGTTTATCGGGTCCTAAGGTGGCATGAGTGGAACAAAACACCAAGCAGAAGGCCAAGCCTTCCACCCATTACCAATATATAGGTGCATTAATTTAAAACAAATATATATATGGTGTTATCCCAATAAACAAGTCCGAACGTGGAGCAATCTTCGAAAACTTCACCTACAGCTAACAACGCTATAAGAGGGGCTGAGCAAGAGCGTACTTAGCAAATCAACGGTTTGCTAGGAAGACGGTTAGAGTGTTTCATGGCAACATAGAAGGCTGACAAAACAGGAATAAGCATCGAGGCATAGCTAAAGAGCGAGACAACTAGCATGGCAAAGATAGAGGTGATATCGGGGAATGGTCATCTTGCCTGTTAAGTCCACGGAGGGATCATAACCTTGCTCCTCAAACTCAGTCTCGATAGGAACCTCGAACTCCGAATCATCACCAGGCTCTAACCAACACAACAATACAAACACCGGAACGACAATCAATCACCATGCAATGCTCAAACACATGATGCAAGATATGATGCATATGAGCATGGGCAGGATATGATGCATGTCCAAGGAACATGATGGGTGCACATGTGACATAGCAATATACACGAACAAAAAACATGTACGGGACACCTCAAGCAAAAAGAAAACAAGAACAAACATAGTCACAAAATTGGTTATGTAGTTGAACTATCCAAGCACCCAACAAGTTTTTAAAAGTTGTTTAACATGGCAAGGGGTGCAACTAAGAACAACAACATCCTGCAAACATTTTAAATGGGCCGGAACGAACAAACAACAATTCCGGAAACTCCCATGTGCATATAATTGAATTTAGAACAGATCTGATGCAACCATATTTTAGAGTTGTTAAACATGTAAAGTAACATCACCTTCTTAATCTACACATTTTTTCACCCCAAATACATATAAGGTTTGTCAAATTTGGAGCTACGGTTATTTAGTTATGAATTAAACAAGTTTGAGCATGTTTTTAACACAAATATATTCAAAGAGCATTTTAAATGTTTTTAACATGGCAAAAAACTGCATATAAATAAACTGCACTAACAACTAAAGAGTTTTCATATAGAACACATTTTGAACAGATGCATAATTTAAAAGATGTGAAGAAATCAAATACAAACATAATTTAAAGACAACAGAACAAAACAGAAAAGAAAATAAACTAAACTGACCCGGCCTGGACTAGCCACAACCACTGACTAGTGGGTCCAGGGGGTGCTGATGTGGCAGGCTGGGTGTGGGAGTGGGTGCGAGGCGCACAGAGTATGGCAAGTGGGGCCCCGGTGTCAGTGAGAGCAAGAGGCAAAAATATGGGCGTTTAACCATTGGCCCGAGGGGGATTCGAACCCGCGTCTGTGGGTTGCAAGAGAGAGGCTCAAGCCACCGGGCTAGAGTGTGTGTGTCTGACAGAGAAGGGGGAACTGCTCCTGAAATATATTCAGAGCAGAGAGGCCAGGCACTGCACTCCGGCGAAGCAGAGGCGACGGCGAGGCACTGCGGCTGCACCGGCGACCAAAGGAACGGTGGAGGTACGCGATGCACCCGCGAAGGAATCACGCATCTCTGGGTGCCACTAGAAGCACCAAACAACGACGAAGTCGACGCCGGCGACCTATGACAGAAGCGACACGGTGGAGAAGAACGCGGCGAAGCCAGGGGTTTAACTAGCTACTGCGCATGGGGATTCGCCTAAGATGAACATGGCGAAGCTAACGGACACCTAAACAGGGCGAGAGGAGGTCGGAGCACTCGTCGGAGACGAGGTCTGACGGCGGCGAGCTCGGGCGCACGGTGAACTAGCAACTAGAGCGCGCAAACAAAGGGGGAAAAGGCATGGGGAGGACCAGGGGCTCAACACGAACACGATGGTGTGCTCAGATTGTCGGGAGGAGGTCGGAGTCGATGACGAGCTCGATCGAACACCCGCGGTGGCCGGAGTTGCAGTAGAGGAAGAAGAGGAAGCAGACGTGGCCTTCGGCTCCATGTAGCAGACGTAGAGGACGTAGTCGACGTAGAGGACGTAGTCGACGTCGAGGAAGAAGACTGGCAAGGTTGGCGAGGCGGAGGAGGTCGGGGAGCACGCCAGCGACGAGGCCGTGCTCTCATATTCGTCTGAGACGGTGGTGGCGCGGCGGATCTGGTGGCCTAGAGCTCACCTGGCGGCGGGAGGAGGAAGAGGGGAACCCTAGGCGTCTAATGGACAAGGAGAGAGGGGTTAAAAGGGGCCAGAACAACGGAGATGCACGACGGCGTGCTCGGCTCGCGGTCCCCATGGCGCGATCATGAGGAGGAAGAAAATGTGGGTGTGGGTGCGGCCGCGGTCGCTGACACGCGGGCCCGACCGAGCCACGTGTAGGCGACGCAGAGGGGGGCGCGCGGGTGCGTGGGTGTAAAATTGGAAGAGGGACGCTGCGGGCTGGCTAGCTGGGCTGCTGCGTTGGCTGCTGGGCCGAGGGGGAAGGCCAAGGCCCAGGCGGTGGAGCTGTGCTGCACGGGTGCTGCACTGGTGCTGCACTGGTGCGGCTACTGCTGCTATTCTTTTCTTTTTCTTTTTCTTCAGGCAGAAATGAAAACAGAAAAGAACAGAGGGCTAGGGAAGGAGATAAAATGAGTAAAAATATCTCCATGCTCCTGGAATTATGCTCTACTTTATAAAAAATGACTTGGGCATTTTTAGAGGTAGAAAAATAAAACAAGTTTGAATATGATTCAAACTTCTGTCATTTTTGAACCTAACCAAAACATTTTAGAATAGAGTGAGGTTTTGCACAGTGGCTTAGGACAAGGTACCAAAGAAGTTGGGAGGAGATGAACATTTAAAGAAGAGGGTAAAAGCCACTTCCAAAATTTAAAGAAAGGGAAAGGAAAGAAGGGGAAGTGGTGAAAGGTTGGAGAGGCTTAAGGAATGAACATGACCTAGCATCAAACCACCATAGCATGAGCAAGAAGAACTCACTTGACACAACAAGGATGAGAAAAGCACAATGACAATATGAAATGCCATTTGATGACCATGATGCAATGATGGTGATGAAGCAAATGCATGAATGCATAATGAAAGAAAACATGACAATGCAATGACATGGCATAATTGAAAAAGAACCCCCAAGGAAAGGATAAGGACCAAATGGTAATTGTATATAATGCCAATAAGGAAGTATTACATTTAGGGTGTTACACTCTCGCCCCTCCGCCGCCATGGAGGTCAAGGACCAGAGGGGAAACCCTCCTCACATCTAGGGGGAGGCAAGGAAGAAGAAGGAGGGGGCTCTCTCCCCCTCTCTCCCGGTGGCGCCGGAGTGCCGTCGGGCAAGGATCGTGACGATGATCTACATCAACAATCTTGCTACCGTCAACACCAACTTTCTCCCCCTCTATGCAGTGGTGTAACCTCTCTATTCCTGCTGTAGTTTTGTACTTAAACATGGTGCTCAACACTATATATTATTATCCAATGATATGTGGTCATCCTATGATGCTTGAGTATATCTATTTTGTCCTATGGGCTAATTGACGATTGTGGTTGGTATGAGTTATATATTTTATTAAGGTGTTGTCATACGGTGCCCTCCGTGTCGCGCAAACGTGAGCGATCCCCGCTATATGTTATTGCAATATGTTCATGATTCGCTTATGGTGGGTGGCTAGAGTGACAGAAATTTACGCCCTGAGTAAGGGGGTTGTTGCGTATGGGAGTAAAGAGGACTTGATACTTAAGGCTATGGTTGGGTTTTACCTTAATGATCTTAAGTAGTTGTGGATTCTTGCTAGAGTTCCAATCATAAGTGCATATGATCCAAGTACGAAAAGTATGTTAGCTCATGCCTCTTCCTCATATAAAATTGCAATAATGATTACCGGTCTAGTTACCGATTATCTAGGGACAAATCTTTCTCTTGTGTTATAAAAAGCTTTCTACTACATTACTAAGTTTATTATCTTATAATTTATTCTTAGTTTTATCCATGCAAAGTACTTCCAATTTATTCTTGTTCTAGGTAAATCAAACGTTAAGTGTGCGTAGAGTTGTATCGGTGGTCAATAGAATTTGAGAGAATATTTGTTTTACCTTTAGCTACTTGGTGGGTTTGACACTCTTACTTATGGAAAATGGCTATGAACGATCCCCTACACTTGTGGGTTATCAGGCCAAACATGACCCGTGAGAACACTGCAACTCCTCGCTCTATCACCCCACAACTACGAAAACCGTTTTGATGGACACATCAATTATCTCTCCCGATGCTTCTCGCAAAAAATCTCCCGTTGCAACGCACGGGCATATGTGCTAGTATCTATAACGAGCTTAACATGCTAAACGAGCTAGCTCGCGAGCTACACGAGTCGAGCAAATCTTGAATTTGAGCTTGTCATAGTAATGAGTCAAGTCGAGGTAGCTCATTAATGTAACGAGCTTTAGCGAGTCAAGTCGAGCTAGCTTGACTCAATTCGAATTCCGGTCCTGATGGCAATGGTCGTTCGGTGGTTTATGGACATCAATGTAATTTTTATTATGTTTGATGTGTTTTATACTTCCGATGAATCTTTACAATAGATCTTATCCTTTTCGCAAAATAATAATAATTAAAGCCACAACCTTTTTTCTTTCCTTCATGATAATCCTACAAGTTTTTTTTGGGAGGGGGGGGGGTGGGGTGTTGAAGCCACAAGTTTTTCTCCTTCCTGAATGCATTAAATCCGCAAGGTTAAAAATAGGGTCAAACCCATGATTTTTTTCTCATTGCTTAATGCATTAGTACTATAAGCCTCGAGAAAAAAAATACATGAGCTAAGAGGCCTAATTAAATGTTTACCACAGTTATCAACTGTATGACACCTGGGGGGGCTATGGATGGGCAAACAAAAATCCCAAGAAACCAAGCACGAACTAAATGAGAGAATCGCGAGAAACCAATTTTGGATGGTGCTTCGTCTAGAGTTGGCCAGAACATGCGTCGAGTTATTGTTATAGCTCCTTATCTCTACCTCATACAGCTGTAGCGATAGAGTTAGTGACGAATGCTCGCGCATCTCGACAAGACAAGCATAAACAAGTATGACTTCAGCAATTTCACAATGAAACTATATAAGTATCACATAAATAAGAGTAATTTATCCTCACATCTCACCATTCCTCGGCTCACTGAAAAACCCACGGCGAAAAATCGCAAATTAACCAACCAAAGCAAAATGAAGCTTCCAAGCAAACAAAAATAGAAAATAGAAAAACACCCGATTATCTTCACAAAATTAGAAAATCACAATTATTTGCACAAAACGATCCTACTAACAAAAATTAGAAAATGGAGCATGATGGGAAGGAAGCACAATTGGCAGGTTATATGGAGTTTACTAAAACAGCCGAGCCCACTAGGCCACTAATCGCCATTGTCAAGCGTACTAAACCCACCTTCTCCGGATCGGGGCTTAAACAGGACAGATAAATTATGCAAGTGCCGGGCGACCCGGCCCGTGTCAGGATCGCAATCTCCGCAGTTAAAGCCACAGCCAGTGCCACTCCATCTCCAGTCCAGTCCACACGCCCCCATCGCGGCTGTACGCACTGCTCACGCGCAGCCCGGCGCTCCCCGCGTGCTGCTGTCGCCTCGCCTGTCGGTGCTCCTCCGCTTCCGCTCGCCGCCGGCCGGCCGGCGCAATGGTGGACCCGCGGCAGGTGCTGGCGGGGTTCCTCACCCTCTCCATGTTCGTCATGCTCGGCAACATGATCAAGCACGACCACTTCACCTCCGTCTCCGAGGTACTAGCCGAGATCTCCCGCCGCCTCCTCCTCCTCCTCCCTAAGCTTTCGTTTCCCCGCCCGCTTCCGGTTTGCACTGCAGGGATGTTCTTTTCTGGAAGGAGATTTGCAGGGGGTGTTTGACAGTTTGAGGATGCTGCTGTTGTTCTGTTCTGTTGGTTCCTGATTTTGGTTGCCATTCACTTGATTCTGCATCGTTTGGTTGGTCCAGAGAGCGCTAGATGCGAGGGACGATTTTGCCTCTGTGGGTTTGACTCGTCTGTGCAGTACTGTGCTTAGGATTGGGGATTTTTCATTTTCTCGTGCCTGTTCTTCCTACAAGTCCCAGCGGATTTGCTGCCGCAGTCACCTGGAAAACTCAACTAAAAGAGCAGTTAAGATTATTATTTTCAGAATTTCAGTACACTGTGCAATGGATGGCTCCAAATCTGAAAGTGATTTGTGGATCTGGCTAAGAAAGGCACCTCGAGGGTTGTGTGTCAGACTGTCACATGACCTTGACTTTGAGGGCTTAGCTAGGGTTTAATAACCCAATCCTAGTTTTTCAGCACGTTGCACCAAGCTTTGGGGTCAAAAGAAAAAGAATCGGAGACTTGGTTTCTGTTGTAATGAGTAAATTATTACTCCTACGAGCTTTTCCTAGAGAAAGCACAGCTTGTGGGGACATATCAGTCAAAACAAGCCATCAATTATCTAGATAAAAATGCAAGGGGAACCAAAGCAAATACTTTAATTTCTTTATACAGAAATAATCACATTTTAGAGTATGAGCTAGACAGTGAGGGTTGTCCAAGTCATGAATCACTGTCATTCGTCCAGCTTATACTCTCCCTGTTCCCAGTCCCTGGCTTGTTGCCGACAAACATATCAACTGCTATTTTTAACTGATAAATGAAATGCTGCCTTTAACTGATGTGGTCATGCTATAACTGCTCTCAAACTGAACATCCAACAGCTGGCCGTGGAGGCAACAGGCGTGGAGCTCACTGCGATGAAAATCGCAGACAATACTGAAATAACCAAGGCTGGAGTGGAGCTCCAAACGGAGGCTGCTGAGGAGATTAAGCCCTGCTGGACCAAACCAAGCCCAAGTAACAATATTATGTGTTCAACAAGTTTTCTGTCACATCCATAACTATTACCGATTAATCTGGTTACTCATACTTGTGATTTCTGCAGAGGATGATCAGTCTAATGGTTTTGTTACCTTGTCTTTGACTATTGGCCCCGAATACCATGCGTCACAGGTACGCCCGTAACTTGGAACTTGCCCTCATGAATGTAGTTGAGTAAACAGAAAATCAGCTTATGTTTGTGTGTTGGCCCTTTGGTTGCAGATTGCTGATGCTGTAGTGATTGCAAGGTATCTGGGAGCTACACTTGTACTTCCAGAAATCAGAGGAAATGAATTAGGAAAGAGTCGGTATGTTTCTAGATAAACGATGCAATTTTAATCAGTTCCATAAGATATGGCTTCCTGCAGACACCTATTGGTGAAAACATGTGTTTCACCACATGAGCATCTAGAGAATTTTCTTGTTCAGTACATGAGCACCTTGATTTATTTCCCACAAATGAACATCAACACTTTCTTAAGATAACTCTGGTGACTCTATTTGTCAATGAGTGGTTAGTTCTATTTGAATACTGAACTGTGTACTTAGTATGGATAAACAATGAAAAGAAGTTTCTTGTCACATCTCTACTATTCTTCCCAAATAAATGTACATTCGGTTCTGCAACTCAAAATAGTGAATAGTAAGTTCTCTAAAATATACAATAATGAATACTCTGAATTCCACAAAGTCACTGTGCTTTCATTTCATAGACACCAATGATTGTTACTTTGAAGAACAATTATTGATGATTGATACTTTGGGGTGGCATCTCAATTCTGAACTAATGATATAAATTTCATGAACAGAAAATTCCAAGACATGTACGATGTGGAAAAATTCAAGAAGAACTTGGATGGTGTTGTCAAAGT
Source organism: Secale cereale (assembly GCA_902687465.1). Lineage (NCBI taxonomy): Eukaryota > Viridiplantae > Streptophyta > Magnoliopsida > Poales > Poaceae > Secale > Secale cereale. Next base: position 576,375,900 of record LR738713.1, on the reverse strand, counting down.
AGTAGATAAACTTCCTGCTGAATGGACCACTAAGAAGCCAGCCGTTATTAGAGTACCAAACCGTGTGACAGAGGACTTCATCCTGGACACCATTCAGCCCGCCTTCCAAAAGAACAGTTACCTACGACTCGCAATTATTTTCTCTTCAGTAAGTTTGAAACCGAAAGGGACGAATAACAAAGACTTGGATTCAACTGCTTGCCATGCAATGTTCACTGGGCTCAATCTGAAGCCGGAATATTCAGAAGTGGCCGAACAGATGCTGGGCAGGCTTAAAGAGCTAAGCCAGAAATCGGATGGCAGGGTGTTGGCGGTTGATATGCGGACCGACTTGCTAGAGAAGAAGACCTGTAAAACAAGCGCGGGTGCAAGAAGGAAAGGCTGTTACAATCCTCAGGAGGTTCTGAATTTCCTGAAGAAGGTCGGCTTCTCTGCTAACACAACCATTTACTTGACAGAGACATGGTGGCACAAAGGCCTGAATAATCTGAAGAAGGCATTTCCACACACTTATACCAAGGCAAGTAACTCATCTAGTACCATTTAATTACTGTGTATCATATTCTGTTTTCTCCTGACCCATTTCACTTGTTGCGATGATATATTTGGACACACAGAAAATGCAAGAGACCCACTCAGTTTGTTCTCCAGGTAAAAAGCGTACATGGCAGGATTTTGACATACAATCTGTCTTTGTGCAGGACGACATAATGCCGGCTGAGAAGAAAGGAGAATTCCTGAATTCTGGCCATTCAGACCTAGCAAGGGCGCTGGACCTCGAGATCTGCTCGCAGAGCGACGTTTTCGTCCCCGCCATCCCCGGCATGTTCTACGGAAACGTGGCCGGTAAGAGGATCGCGTCAGGCCTGACCCAGATCCTTGTCCCTGCTCCGGTGGGCGGCACTTCGGCGCGGGCTTCAGACTTCGTCTCCACATACATCACCAAGAAGAGCCACTTCGCCTACTCATGCTACTGCTAGTGATGCCGCCTAGATCGTTTGTTGTCAGTAATAAGAATGAACTGGAGTGAGCTGCTTGGCCATGCTTTGGGTAGATATGCAAGTGTTGTTGTTGTATTGTTACTAATTTAGGTTTTGTTGTGGGAAGCACAGTATTAGAATGCTGTTTGGGAGCAAACACCAGACACATGCATGACTACAGTGTGCTACAGAGTGGACCGTGAGAGTCTCCAGGCACGTGAAAAGAGTGTGCCTCTTGTACCAAGTTGTATGCTAAATCATCATCCTATATCAGCTC
>LR738713.1:576349265-576374543 GCA_902687465.1 Secale cereale | reverse complement strand
CCCCCTTTAGTGAAGCAAAACATAAATGCAGGGGCACCTCCAAGGTTTAAGTGAGGACTAGATACAATGATTTCAAAATAAACGATATCACAATCATGCAAAAGACAATGCTACTTTGGGACAATGCACATTACACTCAGAATGACAATCATGCTCTCAGTAGTTGGTGCTTTAAAAGAAGGTGGAGACTCTCGAACCGTGGCTTTTGTTGGCAAGGTTGAAAACCCATAGTCGGAAACAAAGACAAAACATGTACCAGAGCTCTTGGTTTTAAAAACAGAGGTAATAATTATTATTTTTAGATTATGCATGTTCCGTCAACGAATGCTAGCAGATAACTCAATTACTTCTTGAGATGGACAAGTTTCGAGGAACGGCTCCCGAATGAGGACGATCACATCCTCTTAATCTCCTTTGTTTATCACTGCCAAAGTTTTCTGATTTCTCATGAACAAAGCGTGAAGGAGGGTTTGTTTGTTATATTAATTTTGAGCCGGGCGCACTCTTTGCCAGTTCCTTCTCGTATTATGGGTTTGCACATTAGACATGCAATCCCGGGGTGAAGCTTGTCCAACTTAAAAAGATCATGAATTAACTACTACTTCCTCATGAACTTAAAACAGAGGCACAAAATAGGAATGCATTTTTTTTTGAATAATTTCGAGATGGTACATGAAAGTCTCCGTTAGGAATGGCAGGTAAATACCATGTAGGAAGGTATGGTGGACTCATATGGCATAACTGGTTTAAAAGAATTTGGATGCACAAGCAGTCAGTCCGCTTAGTACAGGCGAAGGTTAGCAAAAGACTGGGAGCGACCAACTAAGAGAGCAATGACGGTCATAATCATGCAGAGCGACAAAGCAACATTGAATCAAGCATGGAAGTTATATCGCTACTCAGAAATAAAAGATCATCAAGGCTTGACAGACTTTCTTTACAGTCTTAAATATGCGTGAGCATACGCCAAGTCAATCAAAATAAATTCTTGAAGGAAGATATTACTAAACCATACCACATCATAGGCAAACAAATCATGTTGGTACTCCAATAACACATTGGGAACCCCCCAGCTATTTGAGACTAACCATAAGAAAACATGAACTACTAAGCACCATTATGCACGTAGCATTTTTATCATAGACATACCAACCAATGCAACGGAAGCAAACTCTGTTAATAAGATAAGCATGATAACTAAAGAGAGTTCAAGCAACCAACTAAACAAAATCTCTTTAAAAAGATAAGCATGAAAGTTAAGAGCTAAGCATGATAGTAGCTATTGAAAGACAAAGAACACACACAGCAAAGATAGACATGAAAATTCTATGTTATGTTCTAGGTAGAAGTGGAGCGTGTTTCTCTCCCACACAAAGAAAGCTGAGTTCCGACTCGTTATGAAAAGCTAAAACAAACTAAAAAGCAAGACGCTCCAAGCATAGCACATAACACATGAAGTGATAAAAATATAGTGGAACGAAAGACGAACTGAAAATGTTGATGGAGAAGGGGATGCACGGGGGCATCCCCAAGCTTAGACGCTTGAGTCTCCTTGAATATTTCTTGGGGGTGCACGGGGGCATCCCCAAGCTTGAGCGCTTGACACTCCTGAATCTTTTTATCATCTTCCCTCGCACACTTGAAAACTCCCTTCATACATAACTCATCATAATCTGATTAGCGAGGTTAGTACCCATAATAAAATAATTGTTCCTTGCTGGAAATAAAGATATTCTTGAAGGTCTACCGTTTCTCAAGATTGCCAAAAGGTTTTTGCAAAGAAAAAGCAAGCTCAAGGTTTGCAAAATGAAGGAAAGGCAAAACATGACAGAATATGTGAAAAACAGACCAGCAGGTAGTAAATGATTTTTTCGGGGCACTTCTGCAACTCTAATAAAAAAAACTCAGAACAGACGCCCGAAAGACAATTGTATAGAGCACGCTGTCGAAAAAATTCAGACTAAAAAGATGATCTGGTGATTTTATACGAATTTTTATGTCCAAGGACAGAATCTGTTTCCTGGACAGCACGTCACAACTTTTGAACTTTCTTGCAATCAGAGGCTATACTTGGCACAAAGCTGAAAAGAAAAGATACAATGATGTTGCTACAGTAGTAACAAACATCAAGACCACTAAAAACTGAAAGAACAAACTGAAAGCAAAGATAACAAGGGTTGTCTCCCCGGAGCTCTTTCTTTATAGCCATAAAGATAGGCTTAAGACTTTAATGATGCTCTCGTAGGAATAAGAGTTGAAGAACAAAAGAGAGCATCAAGAAGCAAATACCAAATATATTTAAGCCTAACATGCTTCCTATGCATAGGAATATTGCAATGGAATAATTCATTGAAGCACAAAGCAATAAGCATAGGAAGACAAAACAAGTGCAGCTTCAAAACCTTCAACATAAAGAGAGGGAACTTAATATTATTGAAATATCTATAAGCATATGTTCCCTTCTCATAATAATTTTCAGTGGGATCACGAATAAACTCAACAATATAAGCATCACATAAAGCATTGTTACCATGATCCACATGCAAAAAGGTACTCTTACTCTCCACATAAGCATCTTTGGGGAGCCCATGGTTAGGACTTTTTAGCATTAACGTTTTCAGTCTCCCCCAAGCTTGAGCTACGCTCTCTCCGTCACGAGACCTAAAGTTATAGATATAGTTCCTGTCTCGATGAATTTCATGAAGAGGATAAAACTTAGTATAAAAGAGAGACATAAGCTCTTGCCAATCAAGCAAGAGCGAGTTATCGAGAAGCTTATACCAATCTGAAGCTTTATCTATAAGTGATACGGCGAACAATTTCCTCATGACAAACTCCCTTGATACACGTGCAAGCTTAAATAATGAACATAGTTATGACAGATATAGCAAGTGTTCACCGGGATGTCTGTCTCCTGCATAACGATTAGCCAAAACATAATCGATAATACCAGCTGGTATTTTATAGGGCACAATTTCAGTAGGGGGAGGAGCAACCACCACAGGTGTGGGGCGTCTTCTCGCAAGCAACAATCCAATAGCACGGTTTTCCATAAACATAACTAGTGAAACTAAAAACAAGAAACGAAAAGATTTAATTGCAAGATCTAAAGATATACCTTCAAGCGCTCACCTCCCCGGCAATGGCGCCAGAAATAGCTTGATGTCTACACACGCTTCTACTCTTGTAGACTATGTTGGGCCTCCAAGCGCAGAGGTTTGTAGGACAGCAACAATTTCCCTCAAGTGGATGACCTAAGGTTTATCGAACTCAGGGAAGTAGAGCTTGAAGATGGTCTCTTTCAAGCAACCCTGCAACTAAGATACAAGAAGTCTCTTGTGTCCCCAACACACCTAATACAACTAGGAGTTGTATAGGTGCACTAGTTCGGCGAAGAGATGGTAAAATATGGATGATAGGAGTGGCAAAGCAAAGTAATATAAATCTGTAATAAAAAGTGCAGCAAGCAAACAAGTGGTAAACGTGAGCACAAATGGTATTGCAATGGTGGAAACAAGGCCTAGGGATCATACTTTCACTAGTGGCAACTCCCAACAACATTAACATAATCGAATCACATGATATTTCCCATAAAACATGCAATGGAGACGCACCCGGAGGTCATTCCTTCATGGTCAAGAGAGGACGAGAATTATGTAGGGCTACAAAAGCACACCTCAAAGTTCGTAGTTCTCAATCTAAGGATTTCCCAATGTCACCGCGGCCATCCAAAGAGAGTCCCACAATCACCACAACATATCTAAAGGATAGTCAAAGACAAGCACCAAGAGACTCTCAATCTTCAATCAACACACAAGAGAGGAAATCACTCATGAAAATATTTTTCTAATCCATGTCCAATAGACCGCTGTCACCTTGGTCTCGGGGATTATACTAGATAAAGACAAGTGAGTACATCAATCCAATACATAGAGGAAGGGGAAATATCATGGGATCACCCTAGATTAACATAGCCTATGATCACAACGAAGATCACATCATGGGAGAGAGAATTGACCACATAGCTACTGGTAAGAACCTCAGCCCCGAGGAGGAACTACTCCCGCATCATGGAGGGAGGAAGCAACGTCGATGGAGATGAATCCGGGGGCACTTCCCCGTCCCGGCAGGGTGCCGGCACAGGAATTCTGGTCCCCCGAAGCTTGATGGCGATGGCGGCGGAGATCTTAATTGCGTCTGGAGAAAAAGGGTCCGGGATCAGGGTTTCTGCGACGGGTGTTAAATATATGCCAAAGGGGGGCATCAGCGGAGGTCTGGGGGGCCCAGGCGCCCCCCCGGCGCGGCCAGGAGGGGGCCGCCTGGAGCCCCCGTGGCCCCCCTCTGGCCCTACTTTGGCCGCAAGGAAGCTTCCAGAACGCTGATTTTTTATATAATTTTTCCGGGATTTTTCTGGCAGTTTACGTGATGGGAAAACCTGAAATACAAAAACAGCATAAAACAGAAACTGGCACTGGGGTGCACTGAGTTAATAGGTTATTCCAAATATGATCAAAAGTGTATGGAAGTGTATAAATATCATAGCAATATCACCCAAAAGAGGCATGGAGCAAGCAAAAATTATAGATACGTTTTGGACGTATCACACGATACGGAGCCGCCGCCACCTCCTATTATTCGTCGGGAGGCCAGATCTGTAATCCGTTTGGGGCTTCGAAGAGATGGATCTTGGATCTTCGTCATCACCAATCCTCCTTCATCACCAATTCCATGATGCCCCCCACCGGGAGTGAGTAATTCCTTCGTAGGCTCGCTGGTCAGTGAGGAGTTGGATGAGATTCATCATGTAATCTAGTTAGTTTTGTTAGGGCTTGATCCCTAGTATCCATTATGTTCTGAGATTGATGTTGTTATGACTTTGCCATGGTTAATGCTTGACACTTTGGTCCCGGGTGCCATGATTTCAGATCTGAACCGTTTATGTTTTCACCATTATTTCTATGTTCTAGATCCGATCTTGCAAGTCATATTCACCTATTTCGTGTTATTATCCGTTAACCCCAGTGTGACAATAATTGGGATACTTTCCGGTGATGACCGTAGTTTGAGGAGTTCATGTATTCATCGCGTGTTAATGCTTTGTTCCTGTTCTCTATTAAAAGGAGGCCTTAATATCCCTTAGTTTCCTTATGGACCCCGCTGCCACGGGAGGGTAGGACAAAAGATGTCATACAAGTTCTTTCCATAAGAACGTATGACTATTTACGGAATACATGCCTACATTATACTTATGAATTGGAGATAGTTTTGTATCGCCCTAGGTTATGACTGTTAATTATATGATGAATATCATCCAATGAATCATCCGATCCAATGCCTACGAATTTCCTACATATTGCTTTTGCTAAGTTACTACTGTTGTTGTTACCGTTACAACTGTTACAAAATCATTGCTATCACTATTATCGTTACTACTGCTATTACCACTACTATCAAAACTATCATATTACTGTGCTACTGATCACTTCGATGTAGATATTTAGTCTCCAGGTGTGGCTGAATTAACAACTTAGTTGCTAATACTTGCAAATATTCTTTGGATCCCCTTGTGTCAAATCCATAAATTTGGGTTGAATACTCTACCCTTGAAAACTGTTGCGATCCCCTATACTTGTGGGTTATCAAGACCTTTTTTGGCGTCGTTGTCGGGGAGCATATCTATATTTTTTGAGTCACTTGGGATTATTATCTATTCATCACTATGAGGAATTTGAAGGATGATAGAACCAAGATCTTTCCCTTGAAGACGAGCGGAGGTAAGGAATTGTCATCTACATCTGCACTTGATTCTCCTTCAGTTATAAGTAAGCTTGCAACAGCACCATCTGCTATTAACCATGACATGTTGCAAGTTATTGATGATGCTATTTCAGCTATGAATGATGTTATGAATGATGCTTATGATGATGCTAGTACCTTGCTTGATAAGACTGTGCCATTAGGTGAATTTGATGAACAACTTGCTAGAGCTAAAGATATTGAGAATGTTGAAACTAATGAAACGCTTGAAACTGAAAATATTGAAACACCCATTAGATCTAGCTCTCTTAGATATGAATTGCCTAAGATACCTGAAGGCTATGTTATGAATGAAGAGGTAACTAAAGACTTTCTTGCTTGCAATGATAGAGATGATCTTAAGAAATTATTATGCAAACTGGAAGAAAAAACTTTGAATGCTAGGATGCAATGTGACCCTAAGTTTGCTACTTCACCTATTTGTGTTACTGATAAGGATTATGAATTCTCTGTCGACCCAGAGTTAATCACTCTGGCAGAATCCGATCCTTTCCATGGCTATGAAATTAAAACTGTAGTCGCACATCTTACTAAGTTAAATGATATTGCCACCCTATTTGCTCATGATGAGAAGACTCGTTACTATTATATCCTCGTATTATTTTCGTTCTCATTAAAGGGTGATGCTAAGATATGGTACAATAATCTTTCTCCTGCTTGTGTGCGTAGTCCCCATGATATGCTTTATTACTTCTCTAAAAAAATTGTCTGCTCATAAGAAACAAGCTGCCTTACATGAAATATTTAACTTTGTGCAAATTGAAGAAGAGAGTCTCCCACAAGCTTGGGGGAGGCTTCTCTAGTTGCTTAATGCTTTTCCTGATCATCCACTTAAGAAAAAAATGAAATACTTGATATCTTTTATAATGGACTAACCGATGCTTCTGGGGATTTCCTTGATAGTTGTTTGCTGGTTGTGTTTTCAGGGAACAGATTGTTGAGAAAGCAGAGGAATTATTGAATAATATATTAAAAAATTATGATGATTGGACTCTTCGTGAACCACCTCTTAAACCCACTCCGAAGAAGAGGGGTATCTTATATCTCAGTCTTGAAGATATGCAAGAGGCAAGGAAAAGTATGAAGGAAAAAGGTATTAAAGCAGAGGATATTAAGAATTTACCACCTATTGAAGAAATACATGGATTGAAATATTGAATACACCACCTCCATGGGTGGTAGAGGTAAATTCCTTATTAAAGTTTGATGAAGGTGACATCCCTTACAATAAACATCCTAGTCAATGCCTTTATGAATTTGACAACTATATTATGAAACAAGATCATTTCAATGCAAATGTTATGAAACAATTGAAATATGACTATGATATGATTGCCCTCTTGAGTGACTTGTTATTTAGAATCACTAATGATGTTAGAGGTGTCAGAAAACATACTTCTATGGTTCAAACTCAGTTAGAGCAAGTTGCTCAATCCCAAAAGAATTGCTAAATGAAATGAATAGTAATATAAATGATTTTGATGTTAGAGTAGCAACTAGAGGAGGCAAAATGACCCAGGAACCACTTTATCCTGAGGGTCACCCTAAAATAATTGAACAAGACTCTCAAAGAACTAACACTGATGCACCTAGTCCTTCTAAAAAGAAAAAGAAAAATGATAGGACTTTGCATACCTCTAGTGAACCTGAGATAGAAAAACCTCCTGAAAATAGTAATGATGTCTCTATTTCAGGATGTTGAAACTCAATCTGGTAATGAACATTCATCTACTGATAATGAAAAAGATAACAATGATGTTCACAGAGACACTCAGCCAAACAATGATAAATAACTAGATAATGATGTTGAGATAAAATCTTCTGTTGATCTTCATAACCCACAACCTAAAAACAAAATATATGGTAAAAGAGACTTTGTGGCTAGAAACATGGTAAAGAAAGAGAGCCATGGGTTCAGAAGTCCATGCCCTTTCCACCTAAGCCAACTAAGAAAAAAGATGATGAAGAATTCGAACGCTTTGCCGAAATGCTTAGGCCAGTCTTTTTGCGTACTCGCTTGACTGATATTTTAAAGATGGCCCCTTATGCAAAGTATACCGGAAGTTGAAATCTCGTAGACTGCCGTCCTCCAGCCACGCCGCCATCGCTGGCGACGTTCTTGTGAAGACGCACGAAGGTCAACTTCTCCCACGGTACGCGCATTCTAGACTGAGGCCCCGTGCATGTCAGAGTAGCGCTGCATGTTAGCTGATAGATGTTGTTAATCTCACTGTTTGCCGAAATAGTTTACACTCAATATGCTCTGCTTAAGAAGCTTCCTTGCCCTATTCTGCACTCAATCTGCTTTACTGAGATGGCATGCCATGCCCGATTAGTTGCTAAAATATCCTACCATATATTTATTGTGAAGTAGATTGCCATGGTCTGGTAGCCAATCAATTAGGTGAAATAGCTCGACACCGTTTTATACTCGATCTTTGTTGCTCAGATGGCCTTCGATTGATGTGTACTCGGCCTCATTGACTGCTGAAATAGCATGCCATAATTTAGCACTCAAATCTATTTGCTGAATTGGATTTACATATATTTGGTTACTTAGATCTGCTTGTCCAAATATCTTGCCATAGCTTTAGACATCGACCTAGGTATTTTTTTTGGACTTTATAAAAAAGCATATATGCTTTTCCTGTAATATCTAGTAGAAGAACTAATTTGTATGTCTAACAGATGGACAAGAGTTGGATAACTTCTACTCGAAGATTCTCCGTTGCATATGTCGATGGGGTTGAAAACTTCATGAACTTTATCAGAGTTGAGTTCAGTGGTCCGAAATCATATCCGCTCTGCCCGTGTAACAGTTGTATGAATTCAGTTAGAAGACCCGAGTCAACTGTGCAAAATCATCTGCACCTGTATGGGATGTCGGTCACATATACTAGGTGGGTTCATCATGGTGAAGCTGTGAACGTCAATGTTACTGACTATGTGGAAGCAGCAGATCACCATCTTGATCTGCCTGATGCTCAGGTGGAAGAGGAGGAGGAGGAGGTGGTGGCGGCGGAGCCAGTGAGTTTGACCAACATTGAAACAATGCTACGAAATCCTCGCGCATTTCGTGAACTTTCACTCGCACAAGAAAAAAAACATTGGGCCCGCATGTTGGAATAATGCAACGTGACAGTCACCCCAGGAAATAAGCTGTCAGTATTCTCAGCTATGGTCACCTTTCTTCAGGTGAAGACATCTGAGCGGATGACCAACAAATCATTCGATAAGATGTTGGCTGCTTTCCACAAATCTTTCCCAGATGCGTCTGAGCTGCCACACACCTACAATAAAATGAAGAATTTCCTTCATGCAGTCGGAATTAGATATGATATGATCCATGTTTGTAAGAATAATTGTGTTCTGTTCCGGAAGGATTATGCCAACTTAAGTGAATGCCCAAAATGCAAATCATCGAGATGGAAAGATGGTTGATAACCCACAAGTATAGGGGATCACAACAGTTTTCGAGGGTAGAGTATTCAACCCAAATTTATAGATTCGACACAAGGGGAGCCAAAGGATATTTGTAAGTATTAGCAGCTGAGTTGTCAATTCAACCACACTTGGAGATTAATTATCTGCAGCAAAGTGATCAGTAGCACAGTAATATGATTGTTTTGATATTAGTGGTAGCAACAATGGTAACGGTAACAGTGATAGCAATAGTTTTGTAGCAAGTGCAGCAATAACGACATCAATAGTGACTTAGCAAGAACAATATAGGATAAATTCGTATGCATTGGATCGGTAATTTGTTGGATGATATTCATCATGTGACAGTCATAACCTAGGGCGATATGGCACTAACTTCAGTTTATAAATATAATGTAGGCATGTATTCCGTAAATAGTCATGCGTGCTTTTGGAAAGAACTTGCATGGCATCTTTTGTCCTACCCTCCCGTGGCAGCGGGGTCCATATTGGAAACTAAGGGATATTAAGGCCTCCTTTTCATAGAGAATAGGAACAAAGCATTAACATGCGGTGAATACATGAACTCCTCAAACTACGGTCATCACCGAGAGTGGTCCCAGCTATTGTCACTCCGGGGTTGCCGGATCATAACACGTAGTAGGTGACTATGACTTGCAAGATCGGATCTAGAACATGAATATAATGGTGATAACATAAATAGTTCAGATCTGAAATCATGGCACCCGGGCCCAAAGTGACAAGCATTAAGCATAGCAAAGTCATAGCTGAAGGAAATATGCCCAGAAGCAATAATAAAGTTGTTATTTATATTTCCTTATATCATGATAAATGTTTATTATTCATGCTAGAATTGTATTAACCGGAAACTTAGTACATGTGTGGATACATAGACAAAACAGTATGTCCCTAGTATGCCTCTACTAGACTAGCTCATTGATCAAAGATGGTTATGTTTCCTAGCCATAGACATGAGTTGTCATTTGATCAACGGATCACATCATTAGGAGAATGATGTGATGGACAAGACCCATCCGTTAGCATAGCACTATGATCGTTTAGTTTTACTGCTATTGCTTTCTTCATGACTTATACATGTTCCTATGACTATGAGATTATGCAACTCCCGAATACCGTAGGAACACCTTGTGTGCTATCAAACGTCACAACGTAACTGGGTGATCATAAAGATGCTCTACAGGTGTCTCCGAAAGTATTCGTGGTGTTGGCATAGATCAAGATTAGGATTTGTCACTCCGAGTGTCGGAGAGGTATCTCTGGGCCCTCTCGGTAACACACATCACAATAAGCCTTGCAAGCAAAAGACTAATGAGTTAGTCACGAGATGATGGGTTACGGAACGAGTAAAGAGACTTGCCGGTAACGAGATTGAACTAGGTATAGAGATACCGACGATCGAATCTCGGACAAGTAACATACCGATGACAAAAGGAACAACATATGTTGTTATGCGGTTTTGACCGATAAAAGATCTTCGTAGAATATGTAGGAGCCAATATGAACATCTAGGTTCCGCTATTGGTTATTGACCGGAGATGAGTCTCGGTCATGTCTACATAGTTCTCGAACCCGTAGGGTCCGCACGCTTAACGTTTGATGACGATCGGTATTATGAGTTTATGAGTTTTGATGTACCGAAGGTAGTTCGGAGTCCCGGATGAGATCACGGACATGACGAGGAGTCTCGGAATGTCCGATACATAAAGATTGATATATTGGACGACTATATTCGGACACCGGAAGTGTTCCGAAAAAGTTTCGGATTTAGCGGGATTGCCGGAGGGGGTTACCGGAACCCCCTACGAGGGGGGATGGTCCATAGTGGGCCTCAAGGGAAAGAGAGAGGCAGCCCATAGGGCTGGCCGGCGCCCCACCTAGAGTTCCTAGTTGGACTAGGATTTGGGGGGCGCCACCTCTCCCTCTTTTCCTTTCCCTCTCTTCCTTCTTTGGTGATTCCTACTAGGAATAGGATTGCAATCCTATTCCTAGTAGGATTGCACCCCTAGCCACACCAAACAAGGGCCGGCCGGCCTCCCCCCTTGCTCCTTTATATACGGGGGCAGGGGGGCACCCAAAGACACACAAGTTGAGCTGTTCCAGCCGTGTGCGGTGCCCCCCTCCACAGAAACACACCTCGGTCATACCGTCGCGAAGCTTAGGCGAATCCCTGCGCCGGTGAATATATCATATCCGTCACCACGCCGTCGTGCTGACGAAACTCTCCCGTGAAGCTCAACTGGATCAAGAGCTCGTGGGACGTCATCAAGCTGAATGTGTGCTGAACGCGGAGGTGCCGTACGTTCGGTGCTTGATCGGTTGAATCGTGAAGAAGTTCGACTACATCAACCGCGTCACTTGACGCTTCCGCTCCCGGTCTACGAGGGTACGTAGACACACTCTTCCCTCTCGTTGCTATGCATCTGGTAGATAGATCTTGCGTGATCGTAGGAAAATTTTAAAATACTACGTTCCCCAATAGTGGCATCATGAGCCAGGTCTATGCGTAGATGATATGCACGAGTAGAACACAATGAGTTGTGGGCGATACTAGTCATACTGCTTACCAGCATGTCATACTTTGCTTCGGCGGTATTGTGAGATGAAGCGGCTCGGACCGACATTACGCGTACGCTTACGCGAGACTGGTTTCACCGTTACGAGCACTCGTTGCTTAAAGGTGACTGGCGGGTGTCTGTCTCTCTCACTTTAGCTGAATCAGGTGTGGCTACGCCCGGTCCTTGTGAAGGTTAAAACAACACATACTTGACGAAACATCGTTGTGGTTATGTATGCGTAGGTAAGAACGGTTCTTGCTAAAGCCCGTAGCAGCCACGTAAAACTTGCAACAACAAAGTAGAGGACGTCTAACTTGTTTTTGCAGGGCATGTTGTGATGTGATATGGTCAAGACATGATGAGTTATACGGTTTTGTATGAGATGATCATGTTTTGTAATGTTATCGGCAACTGGCAGGAGCCATATGGTTGTCGCTTTATTGTATGAAATTCAATCGCCATGTAATTGCTTTACTTTATCACTAAGCGGTAGCGATAGTCGTAGAAGCAATAGTTGGCGAGACGACAACGATGCTACGATGGAGATCAAGGTGTCGCGCCGGTGACGAAGGTGATCATGACGGTGCTTTGGAGATGGAGATCAAAAGCACAAGATGATGATGGCCATATCATGTCACATATTTTGATTGCATGTGATGTTTATCTTATTATGCTTCTTATTTTGCTTAGAACGACGATAGCATTATAAGATGATCCCTTACTAAATTTCAAGGTATAAGTGTTCTTCCTGAGTATGCACCATTGCGAAAGTTCGTCGTGCCGAGACACCACGTGATGATCGGGTGTGATAAGCTCTACGTTCAAATACAACGGGTGTAAGCCAGTTTTGCACACGCAGAATACTTGGGTTAAACTTGACGAGCCTAGCATATGCAGATATGGCCTCGGAACACTGGAGACCGAAAGGTCGAGCGTGAATCATATAGTAGATATGATCAACATAAGATGTTCACCATTGAAACTACTCCATCTCACGTGATGATCGGACATGGTTTAGTTGATTTGGATCACGTGATCATTTAGATGACCGGAGGGATGTCTATCTAAGTGGGAGTTCTTTAAGTAATATGATTAAATTGAACTTTAATTTATCATGAAGTTAGTCCTGGTAGTATTAGCATATCTATGTTGTAGATCAATAGCTCGCGATGTTGCTCCCCGTTTATTTTTTCATATGTTCCTAGAGAAAACTAAGTTGAAAGATGTTAGTAGCAATGATGCGGAATTGTTCCGTGATCTGGGGATTATCCTCATTGCTGCACAGAAGAATTATGTCCTTGATGCACCACTAGGTGACAGACCTATTGCAGGAGCAGATGCAGACGTTATGAACGTTTTGACAAAAGCTCGATATGATGACTACTTGATAGTTTAGTGCACCATACTTTACGGCTTAGAATCGGGACTTCAAAAACGTTTTGAACGCCACGGAGCATATAAGATGTTCCAAGAGTTGAAATTAATATTTCATACTCATGCCCGTGTCGAGAGGTATGAGACCTCTGACAGTACTTTGCCTACAAGATGGAGGAGAATGGCTCAACCAGTGAGCATGTGCTCAGATTGTCTGGGTACTACAATTACTTGAATCAAGTGGGAGTTAATCTTCCAGATAAGATAGTAATTGACAAAGTTCTCTAGTCACTATCACCAAGTTAGTAGAACTTCGTGATGAACTATAATATGCAAGGGATGACGAAGGTAATTCCCGAGCTCTTCGCGATGCTGAAATCAGCGAAGGTAGAAATCAAGAAAGAGCATCAAGTGTTGATGGTTAATAAGACCACTTGTTTCAAGTAAAGGGCAAAGGGATAGAAGGGAACTTCAAGAAGAATGACAAGCAAGTTGTCACTCCCATGAAGAAACCCAAAGCTAAACTCAAGCCTGAAACTAAGTGCTTCTACTGCAAAGGAAATGGTCACTAGAAGTGGAACTGCCCTAGATATTTGGCGGATAAGAAGGATGGCAAAGTGAACAAAGGTATATTTGATATATAGATTATTGATGTGTATTTTACTAGTGTTCATAGCAACCCCTCGGTATTTGATATTGGTTCAGTTGCTAAAGAGTAGTAACTCGAAATGGGAGTTGCATAATGAACAGAAACTAGTTAAAGGATGAAGTGACGATGTGTATTGGAAGTAGTTCCAAGATTGATATGATCATCATCGCACACTCCCTATACTTTCGGGACTAGTGTTGAACCTAAATAAGTGTTATTTGGTGTTGAGCATGAATATGATTTGATCATGTTTATTGCAATACGGTTATTCATGTAAGTTAGAGAATAATTGTTGTTCTGTTTACATGAATAAAACCTTCTATGGTCATACACCCAATGAAAATGGTTTGTTGGATCTCGATCGTGGTGATACACATATTCATAATATTGAAGCCAAAAGATGCAAGGTTAATAATGATAGTGCAACTTATTTGTGGCACTGCCGTTTAGGTCATATTGGTGTAAAGCGCATGAAGAAACTCCATAGTGATGGACTTTTGGAATCACTTGATTATGAATCACTTGGTGCTTGCGAACCATGCCTCATGGGCAAGATGACTAAAACTCCGTTCTCCGGAACTGTGGAGCGAGCAACAGATTTGTTGGAGATCATACATACAGATGTATGTGGACCAATGAGTGTTGAAGCTCGCGGCGGGTATCGTTATTTTCTGACCTTCACTGATGATTTGAGCAGATATGGGTATATCTACTTAATGAAGCACAAGTCTGAAACATTTGAAAAGTTCGAAGAATTTCAGAGTGAAGTGGAGAATCATCGTAACAAGAAAATAAGAGTTTCTACGATATGATCGTAGAGGTAAAATATTTGAGTTAGCGAGTTTGGCCTTCAGTAAAAACAATGTGAAATAGTTTCACTACTCACGCCATCTGGAACACCATAGTGTAATGGTGTGTCCGAACATCATAACCGTACTTTATTAGATATGGTGCGATCGATGATGTCTCTTACCGATCTACTACTATCGCTTTTGGGGTTATGCATTAGAGACAGCTACATTCACGTTAAATAGGGCACCATCTAAATCCGTGGAGATGACACCGTATGAACTGTGGTTTGACGAGAAACCTAAGCTGTCATTTCTTTAAGTTTGGCACTGCGATGCTTATGTGAAAAAGTTTCAACATGATAAGCTCGAACCCAAATCGGAGAAGTAAATCTTCATAGGATACCCAAAAAGAAACTGTTGGGTACACCTTCTATCACAGATCCTAAGGCAAGGTCTTTGTTGCCAAGAATGGATCCTTTCTAGAGAAGGAGATTCTCTCGAAAGAAGTGAGTGGGAGGAAAGTAGAACTTGATGAGGTAATTGTACCTTCTCCCGGGTTGGAAAGTAGTACATCACAGAAAATTGTTCCAGTGATTCCTACACCAATCAGTGAGGAAGTTAATGATGATGATCATGAAACTTCGGATCAAGTTTCTGCTGAACGTCGTAGATCAACCAGAGTACGTTCCACACCAGAGTGGTACGACAACCCAGTTCTGGAAATCATGTTACTAGACCATGATGAACCTGCGAACTATGAGGAAGCGATGATGAGCCCAGATTCCGCAAAATGGCTTGAGGCCATGAAATCTGAGATGGGATCCATGTATGAGAACAAAGTGTGGACTTTGGTTGACTTGCCCGATGATCGGCAAGCCATCGAAAATAAATGGATCTTCAAGAGGAAGAGGAAGATTGACGCTGACGGTAATGTTACTGTTTACAAAGCTCGACTTGTTGCGAAAGTTTTTCAACAAGTTCAAGGAGTTGACTACGATGAGACTTTCTCACCCGTAGCGATGCTTAAGTCTGTCCGAATCATGTTAGCAATTGTCGCATTTTATGAAATCTGGCAAATGGATAACAAAAACTGCATTCTTTAATGGATTTATTAAAGAAGACTTGTATATGATGCAACCAGAAGGTTTTGTCAATCCTAAAGGTGCTAACAAAATGTGCAAGCTCCAGCGATCCATCTATGGACTGGTGCAAGCATCTCGGAGTTGGAATATACGCTTTGATAAATTGATCAAAGCATATAGATTTATACAGACTTGCGGTGAAGCCTGTATTTACAAGAAGTGAGTGGGAGCACTACAACCTTTCTGATAAGTATATGTGAATGACATATTGTCGATCGGAAATGATGTAGAATTTTCTGGAAAGCATAAAGGAGTGTTTGAAAGGAGTTTTCAAAGAAAGACCTTGGTGAAGCTGCTTACATATTGGGCATCAAGATCTATAGAGATAGATCAAGACGCTTGATAAGACTTTCGATGAGTACATACCTTGATAAGATTTTGAAGTAGTTCAAAATGGATCAGTCAAAGAAGGAGTTCTTGCCTGACTTGTAAGGTGTGAAGTTGAGTAAGACTCAAAGCCAGACCACGGCAGAAAAATATAGAGAGAATGAAAGTCATTCCCTATGCCTCAGCCATAGGTTCTATAAAGTATGCCATGCTGTGTACAAAACACGTTGTGTACCTTGCCATGAGTTTGACAGGGAGGTACAATAGTGATCTAGGAGTAGATCACTGTACAGCGGTCAAAATTATCCTTAGTAATTGGATGACTAAGGAAATGTTTCTCGATTATGGAGGTGATAAAGAGTTCGTCGTAAAGGGTTACGCCGATGCAAGCTTTGACACTAAATCCAGATGACTCTAAGTATCAATCTGGATGCGTATTGAAAGTGGGAGCAATTAGCTAGAGTAGCTCCATGCAGAGCATTGTAGACATAGAAATTTGCGAAATACATACAGATCTGAATGTGACAGACCCGTTGACTAAACTTCTCTCACAAGCAAAACATGATCACACCTTATTACTCTTGGGTATTAATCACATAGCGATGTGAACTAGATTATTGACTCTAGTAAACCCTTTGGGTGTTGGTCACATGGCGATGTGAACTATGGGTGTTATTCACATAACGATGTGAACTATCGGTATTAAATCACATGGCAATGTGAGCTAGATTATTGACTCTAGTGCAAGTGGGAGACTGAAGGAAATATGCCCTAGAGGCAATAATAAAGTTGTTATTTATATTTCCTTATATCATGATAAATGTTTATTATTCATGCTAGAATTGTCTTAACCGGAAACTTAGTACATGTGTGGATACATAGACAAAACAGTATGTCCCTAGTATGCCTCTACTAGACTAGCTCATTGATCAAAGATGGTTATGTTTCCTAGACATAGACATGAGTTGTCATTTGATCAACGAATCACATCATTAGGAGAATGATGTGATGGACAAGACCCATCCGTTAGCATAGCACTATGATCGTTTAGTTTTACTGCTATTGCTTTCTTCATGACTTATACATGTTCCTATGACTATGAGATTATGCAACTCCCGAATACCGTAGGAACACCTTGTGTGCTATCAAACGTCACAACGTAACTGGGTGATCATAAAGATGCTCTACAGGTGTCTCCGAAAGTATTCGTGGTGTTGGCATAGACCAAGATTAGGATTTGTCACTCCGAGTGTCGGAGAGGTATCTCTGGGCCCTCTCGGTAACACACATCACAATAAACCTTGCAAGCAAAAGACTAATGAGTTAGTCACGAGATGATGTGTTACGGAACGAGTAAAGAGACTTGCCGGTAACGAGATTGAACTAGGTATAGAGATACCGACGATCGAATCTCGGACAAGTAACATACCGATGACAAAAGGAACAACGTATGTTGTTATGCGGTTTTGACCGATAAAAGATCTTCGTAGAATATGTAGGAGCCAATATGAACATCCAGGTTCCTCTATTGGTTATTGACCGGAGATGAGTCTCGGTCATGTCTACATAGTTCTCGAACCCGTAGGGTCCGCACGCTTAACGTTTGATGACGATCGGTATTATGAGTTTATGAGTTTTGATGTACCGAAGGTAGTTCGGAGTCCCGGATGAGATCACGGACATGACGAGGAGTCTCGGAATGTCCGAGACATAAAGATTGATATATTGGACGACTATATTCGGACACCGGAAGTGTTCCGGAAAAGTTTCGGATTTAACGGGATTGCCGGAGGGGGTTACCGGAACCCCCTACGAGGGGGGATGGTCCATAGTGGGCCTTAAGGGAAAGAGAGAGGCAGCCCATAGGGCTGGCCGGCGCCCCACCTAGAGTTCCTAGTTGGACTAGGATTTGGGGGGCGCCACCTCTCCCTCTTTTCCTTTCCCTCTCTTCCTTCTTTGGTGATTCCTACTAGGAATATGATTGCAATCCTATTCCTAGTAGGATTGCACCCCTAGCCGCACCAAACAAGGGCCGGCCGGCCTCCCCCCTTGCTCCTTTATATACGGGGGCAGGGGGGCACCCAAAGACACACAAGTTGAACTGTTCCAGCCGTGTGCGGTGCCCCCCTCCACAGAAACACACCTCGGTCATACCGTCGCGAAGCTTAGGCGAAGCCCTGCGCCGGTGAATACATCATATCCGTCACCATGCCGTCGTGCTGACGAAACTCTCCCGTGAAGCTCAACTGGATCAAGAGCTCGTGGGACGTCATCAAGCTGAACGTGTGCTGAACGCGGAGGTGCCGTACGTTCGGTGCTTGATCGGTTGAATCGTGAAGAAGTTCGACTACATCAACCGCGTCACTTGACGCTTCCGCTCCCGGTCTACGAGGGTACGTAGACACACTCTTCCCTCTCGTTGCTATGCATCTGGTAGATAGATCTTGCGTGATCGTAGGAAAATTTTAAAATACTACGTTCCCCAACAATAGCAACATCAATCTCAGAACCTAGTGGATACTAGGGATCGGCCCTAACAAAACTAACTAGATTACATGATGAATCTCATCCAACTCCTCACCGACCAGCGAGCCTACGAAGGAATTACTCACTCCCGATGGGAGCATCATGGAATTGGTGATGGGGAAGGGTTGGTGATGACGAAGAACGAAGATCACCCTCTCTGGAGCCCCAAACGGACTCCAGATCTGGCCTCCCGATGAAGAATAGGAGGTGGCGGCGGCTCCGTCTTGTGGATCACGATAATTCTTTCTCCCTGATTTTTTCTTCGTAAATGTGAATATATAGTATCAGGGTTAATGTCTGCGGGGCCACCAGGTGGGGACAACCCACCTGGGCGCGCCAGGAGGGCGGCGCCCTGGTGGTTTTTGCCCACCCAGGTGCCCCCTCCGGTGGTTCTTGGCTCCAGTATTTTTCTTTTATTGTATAAAAATTCCGTGCAAAGTTTCGTTCCATTCCAAGAACTTTTATTTCTGCACAAAAACAACACCATGGTAGTTCTGCTGAAAACATCGTTAGTCCGGGTTAGTTTCATTCAAATCATGCAAATTAGACTCCAAAACAAGAGGAAAGCGTTAGGAAAAGTAGATACGTTGGAGACGTATCAACTCCCCCAAGCTTAAACCTTTGCTTGTCCTCAAGAAATTCTGCTGATAAACTGAAAGTGAGAAAGAAAAACTTTTACAAACTCTTTTGCTCTTGTTTGCATAAATAGGCTTAAATAGCACCCAGGTTTTCAGCAAAGATCATGACTAACCATGTCAACAATAACTCTTAGAAATTATATTAACTCATATCAATGACATAATCAGCTAGTGAGCGATAATAAGACATCTCAAACAGCAACATGTTGTCAAAATAACCATGATATAATATGGCAATAGTGGTATCTCACTAGCCCTTTCTGAGACCGCAAAACATAAATGCAGAGCACCTCCAAAGTTTAGCAGCGACTAAACATTGTAATTCATGGTAGAAAAGATCTGCTAACACCCAACATTCATTACACACAATGTATAGGCATGAAAGCAATGCTCTCAGATCTGGCGCTTATTTTAGAAGGTGATGACACAACATAAAAGTAAATAGATAGTCCCTTCACAGAGGGAAGCAGTGATTTGCAGAGGTGCCAGAGCTCAAGTTTTTAAAACAGAGGTAAATGATCTTTTGAGATATGCACCCTTCTCATTTACTTCACGACTGCCAGTTATCAATATCTCCCATGCTAAACACGCTAGTGGCGGTTCCCAAGCAGAAAAGTAAAGGTTTGGACTCCATTGGGAGTTTTTATTTATTTATTTATTTATAAGCTCTTTTTCTTTTTGCAATTTGGGACTGGGAATCCCTATTACTGCCCTTTTCACGTGCGTTGGCGAGTGAATAAACACTCGACTTGAGAATAACCCTCTTAGCATGGAAGATACCGACCACCTCCTGTCATTCCATGAACAATCCAGGCACACAAAAAAGGATATTTATTTGAAGTTTTTAGAGATGGCACATGCAAATTTACTTAGGACGACAGGGTAATACCGCATATAGATGGGTATGGTGGACTCATCTGGAATAACTTGGGTTTAAGAGTTTTTGATGTACAAGCAGAATTCCCACTTAGTACAGGCAAAGGCTAGCAAATAGGTTGGGAAGCGGCCAGCTAGAGAGCAACAACAGTCATGAACATACATTATGCATAATAAACATTGGACACCAACATGAGTAGGATATGGACACCATGAACATATATATCATAGATGAACATAAATATCATAAAGGCTAGTTAGTTTTGATTCAACTACATGTATGAACATGTGCCAACTCAAGCCACTCGAACATTCAAAGGAGGATACCATATCATCATACTACATCACAATCATTTTAAAATCAATGTTGATATCCAAGATAGCCTCTATGATATTGTGCCAAGTCATTGCAAACATGTGCCAAGTCAAGCCACTCGAACATTCAGAGGAGGATACCATATCATCATACTACATCACAATCATTTTGGGTTTTCTTCTTAATATTACAACTAAGCAAGCATAGAGAGTAAACTAACTTCAACTAGATTTTTTTTGTTTTTCTAAGGTTTTTCAAACACACAAGAAGAAAGCGAGAAAATACATTAAGCATGGATAGTACAATGAAAAAGTGTGAACACCGACAACTAAAATGTATGAACATGAATGTAAAGTCGGTGAGAAACACGTACTCCCCCAAGCTTAGGCTTTTGGCCTAACTTGGTAAGTAGTCAGTACCCAGGATAGTAGTCGGTGTGGTAGCTCATGGAGGCTCTCGGTGCGGATGCCTCGGCCTGTCGTGCTGCCTCGACCGCAACATTGTGGGCTCGGGCCTCGCTCTCAAGAACGAAATATCTTCCCTTGTTGTGATAATCAAAGAGAGTCGGCGCTGGCAAATATGTGTACACAGCAGTCGATTGGTTAAATAACAATTTGTAAGTGAAATTATGAATGTCTCCTTTAAGGATCTTATGATTTTTCATAGCATCATGATACGTCTCCAACGTATCTACTTTTCCAAACCCTTTTGCCCTTGTTTTGGACTCTAACTTGCATGATTTGAATGGAACTAACCCGGACTGACGCTGTTTTCAGCAGAACTGCCATGGTGTTGTTTTTGTGCAGAATAAAAAGTTCTCGAAATCGCCTGAAAATCAACGGAGAATTATTTCAGAAAATATAAAAAATGTGACCTTGCTTTTGCTACTTCACCTATCTTTGTTACTGATAAGGATTATGAATTCTCTGTTGATCTTGAGTTAATTACTTTGGTTGAATCTGATCCTTTCCATGGCTATGAGTCTTAAACTGTTGTGGCACATCTTACTAAGTTGAATGATATAGCCACCCTGTTTACCAACGATGAAAAGATTCGTTACTACTATATCCTTAAGCTATTTTCATTCTCGTTAAAGGGTGATGCTAAGACTTGGTTTAATTCTCTTGATCCTGGTTGTGTGCGTAGTCCCCAGGATATGATGTATTACTTCTCTGCTAAATATTTTCCCGCTCATAAGAAACAAGCTGCCTTACGGGAAATATATAACTTTGTGCAAATTGAAGAAGAGAGTCTCCCACAATCTTGGGGGAGGCTTCTCCAGTTAGTTAATGCTTTGCCTGATCATCCTCTTGAGAGGAACGATATACTTGATGTTTTTTATAATGGACTAACCGATGCTTCCAGAGACCACCTGGATAGTTGTGCTGGTTGTGTGTTTCAGGGAAAGAACAGTTAATCAAGCTGAATTATTACTGAATAATATGCTGGCTGATACGTCTCCAACGTATCTACTTTTCCAAACCCTTTTGCCCTTGTTTTGGACTCTAGCTTGCGTGATTTGAATGGAACTAACCCGGACTGACGCTGTTTCAGCAGAACTGCTATGGTGTTGTTTTTGTGGAGAATAAAAAGTTCTCGGAATCGCCTGAAAATCAACGGAGAATTATTTCAGAAAATATAAAAAATATCTGCAAGAAGATACTCACTAGGGGGGCCCACGTCCTGTCCTCGAGGGTGGGGGGCGCGCCCCCCTGCCTCGAGGCCCCCCCGATGCTCCACCGATGTATCCCCAGGTCCTATATATTCCGTTTCGGGGAGAAAAAAAACAGAGAGAAGGAATTATCGCGTTTCACGAGATGGAGCCGCCGCCAAGCCCTGATCTCTCTTGGGAGGGCTGATCTGGAGTACGTTCGGGGCTCCGGAGAGTGGAGATTGTCGTCATCATCATCATCAACCTTCCTCCATCACCAATTCCATGATGCTCACCGCCGTGTGTGAGTAATTCCATCGTAGGCTTGCTGGACGGTGATGGGTTGGATGGGATTTATCATGTAATCGAGTTAGTTTTGTTAGGGTTTGATCCCTAGTATCCACTATGTTCTGAGATTCATGTTGCTATGACTTTGCTATGCTTAATGCTTGTCACTAGGGCCCGAGTGCCATGATTTTAGATCTGAACCTATTATGTTTTCATGAATATATGTGTGTTCTTGATCGTATCTTGCAAGTCTATAGTCACCTACTATGTGTTATGATCCAGCAACCCCGAAGTGACAATAATCGGGACCACTCCCGGTGATGACCATAGTTTGAGGAGTTCATGTATTCACTATGTGTTAATGCTTTGGTCCAGTACTCTATTAAAAGGAGGCCTTAATATCCCTTAGTTTCCAATAGGACCCCGCTTCCACGGGAGGGTAGGACAAAAGATGTCATGCAAGTTCTTTACCATAAGCACGTATGACTATATTCGGAATACATGCCTACATTGCATTGATGAACTGGAGCTAGTTCTGTGTCACCCTAGGTTATAACTTCTACAGATGAAGTGCATCCGACGTAATTTCCCATCACCGATCCAATGCCTACGAGCTTTAGCTATATTGCTAGTTGCTTATTTACTTTTCCGCTGCTATTATCACAAAAACTACAAAAACATTATCTTTACTTTTATTGCTGCTACCGCCATTATCATATTACTTTTTGCTACTAAACTATCTTGGTGCAGATACTAAGTTTCCAGGTGTGGTTGAATTGACAACTCAGCTGCTAATACTTAAGAGTATTCTTTGGCTCCCCTTGTGTCGAATCAACAAAGTTGGGTTTAATACTTTACCCTCGAAAACTGTTGCGATCCCCTACACTTGTGGGTTATCACTGGCCAAAGACAATAATTGGACACTTCTTGAACCAGCCCCTAAGCCAACTCCGAAGAAAAGAGGTGTCCTATTTCTCAGTCCTGAAGATATGCAAGAGGCAAAGAAATCTATGAAATAAAAAGGTATTAAAGCTGAAGATGTTAAGAATTTACCACCTATTGAAGAAATACATGGTCTTGATAACCCGACACAGGTAGTAAAGGTAAATTCTCTTTATAGATTTGATGAAGGTGATATTCCCCATTATAAGTCTGCTAGCCAATGCTTAGATGAGTTTGACAACTTTATTGTGAAACAAGAAAACTTCAATGCTTATGTTGGTAGACAATTGCAACACAATGGTTATATGATTGAACGCTTGAGTGATTATCTATCTAGAGTTAAAGGTGAATTGAAACTCATTAGTAAACATGCTTCCATGGTTACCACTCAAGTAGAACAAGTACTTAAGGCTCATAATGATTTGCTCAATGAATTAAATAGTAAGAATAATGATAATGCTATTAGAGTTGTGACTGGAGGTGGTAGAATGACTTAGGAACCTCTGTATCCTGAAGGCCATCCTAAGAGAATTGAGCAAGATTCTCAGAGAGCTAATTTAGATGCACCTAGTTCCTCTAAGAAGAAGAAAAAGAAAAATGATAGAACTTTGCATGCCTCTAGTGAACCTGTAGCTGACACACCTGAGAATCCCAATGATATATCTGTTTCTGATGCTCAGACACAATCTGGTAATGAACATGAACCTAGTGATAATATTAACGATGATGTTCATGATGATGCTTAACCTAGTAATGATAATGATGTAGAGATTGAACCTGCTGTTGATCTTGATAACCCACAATCAAAGAATCAACGTTATGATAAGAGACTTTGTTGCTAGGAAGCACGATAGGGAAAGAGAACCATGGGTTCAGAAACCCATGCCTTTTCCTCCTAAACCATCCAAGAAAAAGGATGATGAGGATTTTGAGCGCTTTGCTGAAATGATTAGACCTATCTTTTTGCGTATGCGTTTGACTGATGTGCTTAAATCAAACCCTTATGCTAAGTATATGAAAGATATTATTACCAATAAAGGAAAGATACCTGAAGTAGAAATTTCCACCATGCTTGCCAATTACACTTTCAAAGGTGGAATACCTAAGAAACTAGGAGATCCAGGAGTACCTACTATACGTTGCTCCATTAAAGGAAACTATGTTAAAACAACTTTATGTGATCTTGGAGCCGGTGTTAGTGTTATGCCTCTCTCTTTATATCGTAGACTTGGCTTGAGTAAGTTGACACCTACTGAAATATCTTTGCAAATGGCTGATAAATCAACTGTTATACCTGTCGGTATTTGTGAGGATGTGCCTGTTGTAGTTGCAAATGTTACTATTTTAACGGACTTTGTTATACTTGATATTCCCGAGGACGATAGTATGTCTATTATTCTTGGTAGACCCTTTTTGGATATTGCAGGGGCTGTTATTGATTGCAACAAAGGCAATGTCACTTTTCATGTCAATGGTAATGAGCATACGGTACACTTTCCAAGGAAACAACCTCAGGTCCATAGTATCAATTATATTGGAAAATTTTCAAGGGTCTTTTACATCTGTGTCCCTAACTCGAACCCACTACTCATATTTGCCCCTAATTTCGAAGCATGCTCAAATTTACCCCTCCGCCGTTAGTTCACCTTATGAAATGCCCTTCCGTTCCGTTACCGTCCGGTCAAAGAGCTTTGACCGTCTATGGGGCGTTTATTGGACATTTTGCCCCTGCCTCCAGGTATCACTTACATGTGGGACCTGCTCAACAAAAAATAAAAATAAAAAACTCTTTCTCTCACCCCCTCTCTCTCACACACTTACATGTGGCCCCCTCACGGTCTCTCTCTCACCTCCCACCTCTCTCCCCCTACCTCACGACCTCTCTCTCTCACTTCCGGCGAGCGCCGGCTGCCCAGGGACCGTG
>LR738713.1:576258897-576349207 GCA_902687465.1 Secale cereale | reverse complement strand
CCTCCCTATCCCTCCCTCCCTCTCCCTTCCTCGTTGTGCAGAGCGCCACCATCGCCGCTGCCTTCGTCTCCGCGCGACCGACAGCAACCCCAAGCGTGACCACCTCGCCAGGAAGCTTTTACGAGATGCCCTCGCCCTCCCAGCATACGAATTCGACTGGAGAAACTCAGGACCAAGTGCCACAATGCATCTTCCCCACCTCCGATCTCGAATAGCCACCGCCGATTCGACGTCGTTGAAGCTCCCCGACCGACCTATTACATTCCCCGAGCAGCCCGAGGTACCTCGAAAGATGCGAGTGTCTTCTACAGAAGGCCTCGTGACCTCTGGTCGTCTTCCCCGCGAGCTCCGAGCACTGCCATGGCCGCCGTCATTGAAGTACACACTTCAGTCCTCCTCGAGCCCCAGCAGCGTCGCCATCGTGCTCCTAGTCATCTACTTAGTCTCGCACATCCTGTTAGGCTCTCCCTCTTGCATAGTAGCTCGCCCGCTTGCGCCGCCCAGAGTCGCCGCCGGAACGGTCTTCGCCATCAGCTCCGGCAACCATATGGTCTTAAGACACCATATGTGGACACGGTCGAGCCAAGGCTATCGCGTGGTTCCCTCAGCTGGCCTCCCCGCAGCCTCCCGGCGTGCCTCCGCCGCGAGATTTGGTCGCCGCCGGTAACCCTCGAGGGAATTAGTTTAGGTGCACATTAGTTTAACTAAATATAAACGATAATATGCAACACATTAGTTACACTAGGACCCACGTGTAAGTGCGAGATAGAGGGGTGAGAGAAAGCACTTTTTCTTTTTATTTTATCTCTGAGTGGGTCGCACACGTAAGCGACACACGATGGCAGGGGCAAAATGTCCAGAAAATGTCTGGTAGACGATCAAAGGCCTTTGACCTAACGGAAACGACATGGAAGGGCATTTCTATAAGGTCAGCTAACAGCGGAGGGGCAAATTTGAGCAGACTTCGAAACTAGGGGCAAATCTGAGTAGCTTGTTCGAGTTAGGGACAGAAATGCAAATGGCCCAATTTTCAACTATTACTATTGGAGGTTTTGAATTTCCTCTTCCTACTGTCAAGAAGACATATGACATTCTTATTGTT
The DNA here is from genome assembly GCA_902687465.1 of Secale cereale. Taxonomy (NCBI): domain Eukaryota; kingdom Viridiplantae; phylum Streptophyta; class Magnoliopsida; order Poales; family Poaceae; genus Secale; species Secale cereale. The sequence goes on along the minus strand of LR738713.1, from coordinate 576,348,105 downwards.
GGGGACATACATATCCACATTGAGGTAACCTAGTGTTATTAGAAAATTATCCGGTTTCATGTTATTCAAAAAGAGTTTATTAACTAGACCTGATCAACCTTGTTAATGGTTTCCTTTTGATGAGCATGGGATAGGTGAATCTAGATAGCACAACCTTCTGTACCCTCCTTTTACTTTCTGTTAATTAGGATAAATAAAGCAAAACAATATTTTTTTGTCTCTTTGCAGACTTATCCGTGCAATAAAAAATACCCCGAAAATAAAAGTTCTCCAAATGCCCTGAAAATGAAATATGATTTTTTTTTTCACTAGAATATTTGAGAATATATGGCACAAAACACACAGCGAGGGGAGCCAACACCTGGCCATGAGGGTCCAGGGCGCGCCCACCCTCACAGGGCATGCCCCCCCTGTGTCAGGGATATTACTACCAAGTATAAACCGCCCAGGAGGGGCCGGTTTACATTATCAAGATTATCTTACCAAAGGCCCAGTGGAACATGAAGTAGGAGATTTCAGCCCAAGAGGTTTAGAGCCCAAGTGTTAGGGCCCATGATTTGTAAACCGTCATACTATGTACTTGGGATGTAAGATAGAAAGAGTAGGGACCGAGGTGGACACGTTTATGAGCCGGCCTCGGGACTCCGTAAACCGGACCAGGCGTCACCTCTTATATAAAGGGACGACCCGACGATGGTTCAAGAGAGAGAACAACAGATCGAGACACAGGCAAAGCGGATTCGCTCCTGGTCATCGAAACCCCAGCAATACACACCAAACTAGACGTAGGCTTTTACCTTCATCGAAGGGGCCGAACTAGTATAAAATCCCTGTGTCCTTGTCCGCTTTAACCCCTTTAAGCTAACCCGTAGCGATGGCCTCACGACTAAGTCCTTTTGCTAGGACATCTGCCGTGCTAAATCCACGACAGTTGGTGCCCACCGTGGGGCTATCACACGATGGTTTCGAGTTCTTGAAGGGCAGCTTTGAAGGACTCAAGGGCTACGCAGTGGGCCAGATGACTAAGAGTCGTCGCGACTGGATCTACATCGACGATGCTGGTTGGGGCCCCGAGGCCGATTCAATCGAATACGGGTACCGGGTCCCCTTCGGCGGCATCCACGTCTTCATAGGCAAGATCGGCGAACCGGGCCCTGAGCCGGACATCTTCCCCAACATCATCGAGCCGGCTCAGCGTGCGAGACCAGCCCGAATTCAGCCAGCCGTGAAGCGCGTCTTCGTCGGAGCAGTGCATGGAGTGCAAACCGAGGATGGATCGGACTCTGGTGGCGAGACTGTTGTTTATTTCGGCGAATAGTCTTATTCCGTAGAGACATAATCTTTGTATCTGCTCCAGGATGGCCGATCTGAGGGCTGTTCCGATGGTGACAGTATTCCGGACCCCCCCGATCCGCCAAACCGGGTTGCTGTCTTCATGGCCGGATCACAACCTGTGCAGCAGTCCTCAACAACAGCGGCGTTGACATCAGACATGATGGGGGCTAGAGCAGGAGATCCTCCCCCGTCGCCATCCGATACTTTATCCACTTTGGTTGACACTTTGACGGCATTATTGACAACAGAGGTAACCCAGGCCAACAAGGAGCAGCATGATGCGGAGGTCGCTCAGGTGAAAGGCCGGATTGAACAAGCCAAGTTGGACCTGGCCGCTGAGAAAGCTAGGATGGCCACAAAGCAGGCGGAGCTTGATGCTCAGGCCTATCGACTCATGTTGGATCAGACCACTTCACACGAGGTAATGATGAGAAGGCAACGATCTCACTTGCCACCGGTTTATGAGGCAAGGAATCTCTTTAGCATGCCAGGAGCAGGAACCAGTAACCAGCCGGAGGTGAACCGGGGAGGAGCGCCGGGCACGGGAGCGTCAGTTCAGCCGCCGGCCGTAGAGCCAACCCGCCAGGTTGTACCGGCACAACATGTGCCCACCCCTCCTGGTCATTATTCTAATCCGCTGGATAACATAGTCGCCGCCGCTTCACGACTAGCCGCCCTTCCCATTGAAGGAACGTCCCCCATAGCAGTGGAGGCATGACGGGCCAGGGAGTTGTTGGACACGGCGTTAACTCAACAGCAAGCTTATTCTCACAGCCGGGAGAGGATTCATTCAACTCCCCGTCCAAGACGGAGTTATACTAGACATCTAGATGAACCAGCCGTATCAAGTAGCGCACGAAGGCGTAATCCGTCGAGGCACGATAATCCGGCAGGAGGAGAGGCGAACGCTCAGGATGTGGTGGATCAGGCCAGGCAGCGCCAGGAGGCTGAAGTAACAACACAGTACGAAGCTCGTCAGGCGACGCCGGTTCGTCCCACTGATACGTCCAAAACGTATCTATAATTTCTGCTTGCTCCATGCCTCTTTTGTGTGATATTGCTATGATATTTATGCACTTCCATACACTTTTGATCATATTTGGACTAACCTATTAACTCAGTGCACCCCAGTGCCAGTTTCTGTTTTCTGCTGTTTTTGTATTTCAGGTTTTCCCATTACGTAAATTGCCAGAAAAATCCCGGGAAAAATATATAAAAAATCAGCGTTCCGGAAGCTTCCTTGCGGCCAAAGTAGGGCCGGAGGGGGGCCACCAGGGCTCCAGGCGACCAGAGGGGGCGGCCCCCCTCCTGGCCGCGCCGCCAGGGCGCCTGGGCCCCCCTGGCCTCTTCTGATGCCCCCTTTGGCATATATTTACACCGCGTCCCGAAACCCTCGAGGACGGAACCCTTTTTCGCGATCTCATCTCTGTTCCGCCGCCGCCGCGCTTCCAAGATCGGGAGCACCAGGAGAACTCTTCCCGGCACCCTGCCGGAGGGGAGGATCACCACCGGGAGCTTCTCCACCACCATGGACGCCTCCCGGATGAGTTGTGAGTAGTCTCCCTTGGACCATGGGTCCATGACCAGTAGCTATGTGATGTTCTCCTCCCCTCTTTGTTCTTCACCGATTAGACCTCGTGAGCTGCCGTACATGATCGAGGCACATATGTAATCCTTATGCTGTTGCTATGATGAGTTTGCTGGGATCCGATGGATTATGAGATTATGTTCAGATTGTGTGTGAGTAATATATTTGATTTACCTCTTTTATATTTATGTTCTTGAGTAATTCTTGCATGTTCTCCGTTGCTGTTTATTGCTTTGGCCAAGTAGTAGGTAGTAACTCCAAGAGGGAACGTTATGCTTGATTGTGGGTTCATGCCCCTCGATGACTAGCTTGAGTGACAGAAACATGAGTCTAGGGGATGTGCTGTTGCCACAAGGGGAAAAACAACGGTGCTTGTACTTGCAGGTGCAAGGATTGTTTACTTTACGCAAAGTTCTTTTAATGCAGTTGTCTGTTGCTTTGAGTTTACACTATGGGTGGGACTCACAACTTAATACCAGCGAGATGTTCTGGATAGATATCTCAAGGTGGATGATTAGTAGTAGATGCAGATGGATTTCGGTCTACTTGCCTTGGCGTACCGTCCATGCTTTTGAGCCTCTACCTTTTCTTGTAGCATAGTTAGCATTGGTTTGCGCACATAATCCTGTCAATTGCCCAGCTGTAATTTGTATACCTCGCTTAGCTGTTTTATCGTCTTTTGGGAGAGAGACATCACTAGTGAACATCATGGGACCCCGGTCCATATTACCATCACTGATCACATCCGCTATTTATTTCCTGTTCTTGCTTACTAGTTGCAGTTATACCTATCACTATTATCTCTTGCGTTTGATCCTTTGTAAACGACAAGGCCGGAGGGATTGACAACCTCTCTGTACTCGTTGGGAGCAAAGTTATTTGTATCTGTGTGCAGGTCCTGTCGATCGCTAGTTGCGCCGCTAGCAGTTGACACCTTCTTGTTGACCCTCGGAGTCTCAGGGGAATTCGATCCTTGGTATCTTTGCCAAGGGAAAACTACCGCTACACTACATCTCAAACCTTCCACTTGGGGTAACCAACGAGGGGCGAGAAGCCATCACCCACCACCACAATTGAACCGGGGGTCATGTCTAGTTCCTTGGGAGTGCCTTGTCTCATCCCCGCTTTACGGAACGTGAAACTTCCCAAGGATTTCAAAGGACCATGCAAGGTGCCCAATTATACAGTGGATCTGGCTCCGGAGGCATGGGTTGAGAGTTATGAGATGGCAATGGAGATGCTCGATGTGGATGAGGCAGCATGCGCCAAGTATTTCACAATGATGTTCGAAGGCACGGCCCGAACGTGGCTGAAGGGATTACCGCCTAATTCCATCGGATCATGGGCTGAATTGCGACGCCAGTTTATCAACAACTTCAAGGACACATGCAAGCAGCCAATGTCCGTTGTCGACTTAGCCGCCTGCGTTCAAGGGGAGCATGAGTCTACAAGCAGTTGGGTGCGCCGGGTATCAGAGATCTTGCATTCCTCCAATAGCATCAACCGAAGCACATCAGTGGTAACCTTGGAAGGTAATTGCCGGTTTGAACCTTTGAGACAGAAGTTGGGACGGCTTAAACGTGATTGCAATGACATGGGGACACTCATGGGCGCTCTAGTGAAGTATGGAGACTCTGATAACACCAAACATCCAGATGCTGATGGAGACAAGTCAGGGAAGGCAAGCAAGAATGGTAAGCCGCCGCAGCCCAATCCGACGAATCAAGGTTACAACGGTAAGCGCAAGGCGGATGGTAGTTCGGACTTTGTGGCTAACACCAATGCCCAGGAGGATGGACAGCGTCACAAGGGTAGAATGCATCCACGTAATGGGATGCCACCTATTAATCTGGAACGCCAGTTGAACGTGCCTTGCCCAAAGCACGGCACACCGGAAAAGCCAGCTACACATCTTCGGAAAGACTGCTTTATTATGGAGGAATTCATGAACCAGACTAGGTATGATCACGGGCCCTCCGGCGGATCAGGCCCTGGATTCCAGGGTCCGGGTTACCAAGGTAGTTGATCCGGTTCAGGATACCAAGGTAATAACAGCAACCACAATGGGCACAATTAGCATAACCAGCAGCATGGTCAAGGCGGATACAACAATTAGGGAAATTAACAACGTCAACAACAACATCAATCCGGATATCAGAATAATCCAAAGGAGCTGAGCAGTGGGCAGTATCATGTCTTCATCACAAGCTTGTGCAAAAGGGATCAGAAAGTTCTGAAGAGGGCAGTGCATTCTGTTGAACCGGCGGTACCACGTTTCCTGCGGTGGTCCGAGCAACCCATTGTGTGGAGCAGAGAGGATCATCCACCCCGGGTTGATAATCCGGGTCAGTTGGCTCTGGTGGTGGCACCATAGGTAGGTGGTTACAAGTTCACCAAAGTGCTTATGGACGGCGGCAACTGAAGGAATATGCCCTAGAGGCAATAATAAAGATGCTATTTGCATTTCCTTATATCATGATAAATGTCTTTTATTCATGCTAGAATTGTATTAACCGGAAACTTAGTACATGTGTGGATACATAGACAAAACAGTATGTCCCTAGTATGCCTCTACTAGACTAGCTCATTGATCAAAGATGGTTATGTTTCCTAGCCATAGACATGAGTTGTCATTTGATCAACGGGATCACATCATTAGGAGAATGATGTGATGGACAAGACCCATCCGTTAGCATAGCACTATGATCGTTTAGTTTTTCTGCTATTGCTTTCTTCATGACTTATACATGTTCCTATGACTATGAGATTATGCAACTCCCGAATACCGTAGGAACACCTTGTGTGCTATCAAACGTCACAACGTAACTGGGTGATCATAAAGATGCTCTACAGGTGTCTCCGAAAGTATTCGTGGTGTTGGCATAGATCAAGATTAGGATTTGTCACTCCGAGTGTCGGAGAGGTATCTCTGGGCCCTCTCGGTAACACACATCACAATAAGCCTTGCAAGCAAAATACTAATGAGTTAGTCACGAGATGATGTGTTACGGAACGAGTAAAGAGACTTGCCGGTAACGAGATTGAACTAGGTATAGAGATACCGACGATCAAATCTCGGGCAAGTAACATACCGTTGACAAAAGGAACAACGTATGTTGTTATGCGGTTCTGACCGATAAAAGATCTTGATAGAATATGTAGGAGCCAATATGAACATCCAGGTTCCGCTATTGGTTATTGACCAGAGATGAGTCCTGGTCATGTCTACATAGTGCTCGAACCCGTAGGGTCCGCACGCTTAACGTTTGATGACGATTGGTATTATGAGTTTATGAGTATTGATGTACCGAAGGTAGTTCGGAGTCCCGGATGAGATCACGGACATGAAGAGGAGTCTCAGAATGTTCGAGACATAAAGATTGATATATTGGACGACTATATTCGGACACCGGAAGTATACCGGAAAAGTTTCGCATTTAACGGGATTGCCGGAGGGGGTTACCGGAACCCCCTACGAGGGGGGATGGTCCATAGTGGGCCTTATGAAAAAGAGGGAGGCAGCCCATAGGGCTGGCCGGCGCCCCACCTAGGGTTCCTAGTTGGACTAGGAGTTGGGGGGCGCCACCTCTTCTTCTTTTCCTATTCCCTCTCTTCCTTCTTTGGTGGTTCCTACGAGGAATAGGACTGCAATCCTATTCCTAGTAGGATTGCACCCCTAGCCGCACAAAACAAGGGCCGGCCGGCCTTCCCCCTTGCTCCTTTATATACGGGGGCAGGGGGGCACCCAAAGACACACAAGTTGAATTGTTCCAGCCGTGTGCGGTGCCCCCCTCCACAGAAACACACCTCGGTCATACCGTCGCGGTGCTTAGGCGAAGCCCTGCGCCGGTGGATACATCATATCCGTCACCACGCCGTCGTGCTGACGAAACTCTCCCGTGAAGCTCAACTGGATCAAGAGCTCGTGGGACGTCATCAAGCTGAACGTGTGCTGAACGCGGAGGTGCCGTACGTTCGGTGCTTGATCGGTTGGATCGCGAAGAAGTTCGACAACATCAACCGCGTCACTTGACGCTTCCGCTCCCGGTCTACGAGGGTACGTAGACACACTCTCCCCTCTCGTTGCTATGCATCTGGTAGATAGATCTTGCGTGATCGTAGGAAAATTTTAAAATACTACGTTCCCCAATAGTGGCATCATGAGCCATGTCTATGCGTAGATGATATGCACGAGTAGAACACAATGAGTTGTGGGCGATACTAGTCATACTGCTTACCAGCATGTCATACTTTGCTTCGGCGGTATTGTGAGATGAAGCGGCCTGGACCGACATTACGCGTACGCTTACGCGAGACTGGTTTCACCGTTACGAGCACTCGTTGCTTAAAGGTGACTGGCGGGTGTCTGTCTCTCTCACTTTAGCTGAATTAAGTGTGGCTACGCCCGGTCCTTGTGAAGGTTAAAACAGCACATACTTGACGAAACATCGTTGTGGTTTTGTATGCGTAGGTAAGAACGGTTCTTGCTAAGCCTGTAGCAGCCACGTAAAACTTGCAACAACAAAGTAGAGGACGTCTAACTTGTTTTTGCAGGGCATGTTGTGATGTGATATGGTCAAGACATGATGAGTTATACGGTTTTGTATGAGATGATCATGTTTTGTAATGTTATCGGCAACTGGCAGGAGCCATATGGTTGTCGCTTTATTGTATGAAATGCAATCGCCATGTAATTGCTTTACTTTATCACTAAGCGGTAGCGATAGTCGTAGAAGCAATAGTTGGCGAGACGACAACGATGCTACGATGGAGATCAAGGTGTCGCGCCGGTGACGAATGTGATCATGAAGGTGCTTTGGAGATGGAGATCAAAAGCACAAGATGATGATGGCCATATCATTTCACATATTTTGATTGCATATGATGTTTATCTTATTATGCTTCTTATTTTGCTTAGAACGACGGTAGCATTATAAGATGATCCCTTACTAAATTTCAAGGTATAAGTGTTCTCCCTGAGTATGCACCGTTGCGAAAGTTCGTCGTGCCGAGACACCACGTGATGATCGGGTGTGATAAGCTCTACGTTCAAATACAACGGGTGTAAGCCAGTTTTGCACACGCAGAATACTCGGGTTAAACTTGACGAGCCTAGCATATGCAGATATGGCCTCGGAACACTGGAGACCTAAAGGTCGAGCGTGAATCATATAGTAGATATGATCAACATAAGATGTTCACCATTGAAACTACTCCATCTCACGTGATGATCGGACATGGTTTAGTTGATTTGGATCACGTGATCATTTAGATGACCAGAGGGATGTCTATCTAAGTGGGAGTTCTTTAAATTAATATGATTAAATTGAACTTTAATTTATCATGAACTTAGTCCTGATAGTTTTTTGCATATCTATGTTGTTGTAGATCAATGGCCCGTGCTACCGTTCCTTTAAATTTTAATGCATTCCTAGAGAAAGCTAAGTTGAAAGATGATGGTAGCAATTACACGGACTGGGACCGTAACCTGAGGATTATCCTCATTGCTGCACAGAAGAATTATGTCCTTGAAGCACCGCTAGGTGACAAGCCCCCTCCCGCTAATGTAGACGCGTTGAACGTTTGGCAGTCGTGGTCTGATGACTACACGACAGTTTAGTGTGCCATGCTTTACGGCTTAGAACCGGGACTTCAACGACGTTTTGAACGTCATGGACCATATGAGATGTTCCAGGAGTTGAAGTTAATATTTCAAGCAAATGCCCGGATTGAGAAATATAAGATTTCCAATAAGTTCTACAGCTGCAAGATGGAGGAGAATAGTTCTATCAGTGAACACTTGCTCACAATGTATGGGCACTACAATCATATGACTCAACTTGGTTGCCAAGTTGATGAGAATAGTGTTATTGATAGAATTCTTCAATCACTGCCACCAAGCTATAATGGCTTCGTGATGAACTATAATATGCAAGGGATGCAAAAGACAATTCCCGAGCTCTTCGCTATGCTCACAGCTGCGGAGGTAGAAATCAAAAAGGAGCATCAAGTGTTGATGGTTAACAATACCACTAGTTTCAAGAAAAAGGGCAAGGAAGGGATTTTCAAGGAGAATAGCAAGATTGTTGCTGCTCTCGCAGAAAAACTCAAGTATGGAACCAAGCCTGAAACTGAGTGCTTCTACTTCAAGGGGACTGGACAATGGAAGCGGAACTGCCCCAAGTATTTGGCGGATAAGAAGGATGGCAAGGTGAACAAAGGTATATGTGATATACATGTTATTGATGTGTACCTTACTAATGCTCGTAGTAGTACTTGGGTATTTGATACCGGTTCGGTTGCTAATATTTGTAACTCGAAACAGGGACTACGGATTAAACAAAGATTGGCTAAGGACGAGGTGACGATGCGCGTGGGAAATGGTTCCAAAGTCGATGTGATCGCCGTCGGCACGCTACCTCTACATCTACCTTCGGGATTAGTATTAGACCTAAATAATTGTTATTTGGTGCTAGCGTTAAGCATGAACATTATATCTGGATCTTGTTTGTTGCGAGACGGTTATTGTCGGGGGAAACTGTCCACCACGAACACCTATGGGACCGGAGCCCCTTGTACGTTGCGGTAAGGGAGCGGAGGGAGCACAAAGAGCGGATCGAGGAGCACACGCGGGCAGTTTACCCAGGTTCGGGCTGCGCGGACGCGTAAAACCCTACTCCTGCTTGGTTTGTATTGATTTTGTGAGCTCGGGAGCTTGAAGAACTAGCTACACCGAGCAAGAGAGCTATCTAGGTTCCGAACCCTCTCTACGTTGTGCATGGGCCTCCTTTTATAGCTCAAGGGGTCACCGACAGGTGTCAACGTAGAAGAAGGGTAAAAACGTAACTTTGGTGGTAGTTGTAACAGTGCGGGAACAGTGCATGAACAGTGCGGGAACAGTGGTCTTCACCTAACTTGACAGTGGGGGACAAGGGCATTAAATGCCCGTCACCGTCGACCCCAAAAGCACCCGTCCATGCGTCTCCGTTCGCCACGGCGGTAGCCTCGTCACCGTGTCCCCCAGGCTGCACAGCCATCCGCCACGCGTCCCTGGAAAGGCCCCAGGGCGACGCGTGGGTGTATGACATGCGGGACCCACACGTCAATTTGACCTAGTCAACCCTCTGTTGACTGCTGATGTCATGCTGACGTCATGATGATGTCAGCATGCACTATTCTGGATAATGTTCTATTAAATTAATTAATTAATTCCAAAAATTAATAAAACCTTTAGAAAATCATATCTTTTAAACCGTAACTCGGATGGGAAAACTTTGTACATGAAAGTTGCTCAGAACGACGAGACGAACCCGAATACGCGGTCCGTTCGTCCGCCACACATCCCTATCATACCGAACATGCAACATTCCCCTCCGTTTCATCTGCCCGAAAATGCCTAACACCGGGAATACTTTCCCGGATGTTTTTCATCCTCGCCAGTATCACCTCCTATCGCGTTAGGTCACACGTAGCACCGCGTTTTGCCATGTTATGCTTTGTGATGCTATTGCTTACTCTGCTATTTATTTGTTTCCCCTTCGTTGCTTATTTTCGGTAGACTCCGATACCGTGATAGACCTCGAGACCATTGATGCTTCGGTGTTCGACTACGGCTACGATTCCGAAGATTCCTTTCGTCTACAGAGCTTCCAGGCAAGCCCCCCCTTTGATCACCAGATATCGCCTATTCTTCTCTCTACTGCTTGCATTAGAGTAGTGTAGCATGTTACTGCCTTCGATACTCTTATTCTGCTGCATGGCCTGTCATTGTTGCTACCACTGTTGATACTTTACCTGCAATCCTAAATGCTTAGTATAGGATGCTAGTATTCCATCAGTGGCCCTACACCCTTGTCCGTCTGCCCTGCTATTCTATCGGGCCGTGATCACTTGGGGGTGATCACGGGTATATATTACATACACTTATACATGACACATGATGTGACTAAAGTCGGGTCGGCTCATTGAGTACCCGCAAGTGATTCGATGTGGGGGCTGAAAGGACAGGTGGCTCCATCCAGGTAGTGGTGGGCCTGAGTTCCTGACGGCCCCCGAGTGGATCTTTGTGGCGGAGCGACAGGGGCGGGTTGAGACACCCAGTCGAGAGGTGGCCTGGCCTTGGTCGTTGTCCGCGGTTATTTCATAATAACACGCTTAACGAGTTTGGATATTTGATCTGAGTCTGGCCATTTGGTCTATACGCACTAACCAGCTACGTGGGAATAATTATGGGTACTCGACGTCGTGGTATCAGCCGAAGCCTTCTTGACGTCAGCGACTTAGCGGCGCGCGCCGGGTTGGACCACGTAACGCAACTTCCTTAGTAATGGAGGTTGCTAGGTCTGCTCACCGGCCGCGTACGCAACGTGCAGGTGTGCGTTGGGCGATGGGCCCGGACCCCTGCGCGCCTAGGACTTAGACCGGCGTGCTGACCTCTCTGCTGTGCTTAGGTAGGGCTACGACGTGTTGATCTTCCGAGACCGGGCATGACCATGGAAAGTGTGTCCGGTCAAATGGGATCAAGCGTGCTGGGTTATGTGGTGCACCCCTGCAGGGAAGTTAATCTATTCGAATAGCCGTGTCCCTCGGTAAAAGGACGACCCGGAGTTGTACTCCGACCTCATGACAACTAGAACCGGATACTTAATAAAACACACCCTTACAAGTGCCAGAGATAACTCGGTGGTTGCTCTCTCACAGGGTGATGTGCGGGAGGATCGCCGGGTAGGTTTATGCTATACGATGTTACTTGGTGAACTTACCATCTATTCCCTTCTATTGCTTCAAGACGGAGGCTGCCAGAAGCGAGGATACTTATTACTCCCGGCTACTCTCTTCTTCTGCTGCAAGATGGACATTGCGAGAAGCGTAGTCTTCGATTGGATTAGCTATCCCCCTCTTATTCTGGCATTCTGCAGTTTAACCCACATATATTACCCCCCTTACACAGACATCGTTGCATATGTAGTGTAGATCCTTGCTTGCGAGTACTTTGGATGAGTACTCACGGTTGCTTTCTCCCCCTTTTTCCCCTTTTTGTCCCTTCTTCTCGGATGACGCAACTAGATGGTGGAGCCCAGGAGCCAGAGGATCCCGATGATGTTACTACGTGGAGTTCGGCTTCGAGGAGTAGTTAGGAGGTCCCAGGCAGGAGGCCTTGCCTTTTCGATCGTTGCTACTTTTGTGCTAGGCTTCTTAAGGCAAACTTGTTTAATTTATGTCTGTACTCAGATATTATTGCTTCCGCTGACTCTTGTGTTTTCGAGCTTATGTATTCGAGCCCTCGAGGCCCCTGGCTTGTAATATAAAGCTTGTATTATTTTTGTCTAGAGTTGTGTTGTGATATCTTTCAGTGAGTCCTTGATCTTGGTCGTACACATTTGCGTGCATGATTAGTGTACGGTCAAATCGGGGGCGTCACAAGTATTAGACCTAAATAATTGTTATTTGGTGCTAGCGTTAAGCATGAACATTATATCTGGATCTTGTTTGTTGCGAGACGGTTATTGTCGGGGGAAACTGTCCACCACGAACACCTATGGGACCGGAGCCCCTTGTACGTTGCGGTAAGGGAGCGGAGGGAGCACAAAGAGCGGATCGAGGAGCACACGCGGGCAGTTTACCCAGGTTCGGGCTGCGCGGACGCGTAAAACCCTACTCCTGCTTGGTTTGTATTGATTTTGTGAGCTCGGGAGCTTGAAGAACTAGCTACACCGAGCAAGAGAGCTATCTAGGTTCCGAACCCTCTCTACGTTGTGCATGGGCCTCCTTTTATAGCTCAAGGGGTCACCGACAGGTGTCAACGTAGAAGAAGGGTAAAAACGTAACTTTGGTGGTAGTTGTAACAGTGCGGGAACAGTGCATGAACAGTGCGGGAACAGTGGTCTTCACCTAACTTGACAGTGGGGGACAAGGGCATTAAATGCCCGTCACCGTCGACCCCAAAAGCACCCGTCCATGCGTCTCCGTTCGCCACGGCGGTAGCCTCGTCACCGTGTCCCCCAGGCTGCACAGCCATCCGCCACGCGTCCCTGGAAAGGCCCCAGGGCGACGCGTGGGCCGATGAGCTGGAGCGCGGGCACACAACGCAGGCTTCCCCGGCAAGCACCTTGCCGGGGTCTTGATCTTGTCGGGCCGGGAAGCTTGTCGCTCCCCGGGTCCTGCCGGGGCGCAGGGTGCGCCGAGGCGTGTCTTCTAAGAGGCAATCTTCTGGTCTTCCTGGCAAGCTCCTCTTGCCAGGGTCTTGTGTTAAAGTGATAAACTTGAGCCTGGCACGGCCTTCCCGGCAAGCTCCACTTGCCGGGGTCTTGATCTTCTGTCTTGTATACTTTGTTTTTGAATGGCTTAGAAAGGGACCAGAAAGGTTTCCGGCGAGCACGTGGTGAACCCTGCCGCGGGAAGCTGCGACTGCCCGTGCACAAGTCGGGGTACTAAGGTACCCCTATCTTAGTACACCGACAGGATCCCCCGGGCCTGGGCCACACACGGTGCCGAGCGCTGTTGGGCCAGGCCCAAGACAGTGCACGGGCACGCGCGGCCCACGGCACGCCAAATCTCCTTCCGTATCCGCCGCATCCCCCCCCAACGGCATGCGTCGATTGCGGCGTTGTGGGGGAGATCGTGGCCTCGTTCTTTAATGGAAAATGCGAAACGTCCCCCACTCCCCCTTAAAAGCAGAGGAAGCAGGGGCAGTTTCCCTCCTTCGTCTTCATTGCATCTTCAACCTCCAGAAAACTTCCGCCGCTCTCTGCTTCCACCCCTCCTCCGCCGCCTTCCGCATCCGCGGTGCCGTCGAGCTCCTCGCCTCTTCCCTCGCCGCCTCCGCCATGGCTCCGAAGAGCGAGAAGGCGAAAGCGGAGAAGACCAAGAAGGAGAAGTCCGAGCAGGCGGCAAAGCTTGTCGCCTTGCGGAAGAGGAACGTGGTCTTCGCGCCGCGGCTCAGCGTGAGGGAGCTGTGGAACAAGTACTACCTCTTCTGGTCCGGGGAGACCAAGGCTCATCCCCGCACCAGAGTCTTCCCCGCCGTCGCCAGAGATCTGTATCCCGGCGGGTATTTCTTCTTCGCTGCCTTCTTTCACTGCGGGTTGTGCCCTCCGTTCTCGGAGTTTTTCTGTGATATTATGAACACGTACAACCTCCACCTCCTAGACTTCACCCCCAATGCCATCCTTACGATGGCCGTTTTCGCACATCTGTGCGAAAACTACATAGGGACCCTTCCAAACGTAGCACTCTTTCGCCATTTCTTCATGCCTAGAGTAGAGGCTGGCGCTCCCCTCTCCGGCGGAATCTCCTGGATCTTCCGTTTGAAAAAGAAGGAATCCTATCTGAAAGGAGAACTCCGCGGCAAGTGGGAAGAATGGCGCGCAGAGTGGTGTTGGGTAGTAGAGGACCAGCCGGAGCATTTCACTGCGCCGCGCACCACAGCCATAGTGCGCGGCAAGAATTGGAGCGAATTAGCCCCGGAGGACAATAAGCTCAGTATCGCCCTCGTCAGGATCATCCGTCTCCGAGTAGCTAATCTGACCATCGGAGAGGTTGGGGCAGATTTCCTCCGCCGCCGCATCGCTCCTTTACAAGATAGGAAAAGGCCCGCCTGGGAATTTGGCAATGCGGCGGATATCATGAGGCTGCGCCCAGGATTAAACTTCAATTTCACCGCTTTGGAGCTGAAAGGGATGTTGCGAGAGCTCTTCAAGCATGACCCGGCGCACCCAGAGTGGTTCAGACCCGCCAAGGGAGTAGTGCCGCTGTGCAACAACACTGCCCGTGACTCCCTGCGCGCAATGATGCCGGAGTGCGACTCCCACGGCATCGTCCCCACTTGGATCCAGCCTCCGGGAGATACAGTGCTGAGCTTCTTCGACAATTTGGTCGAGCTGCCGAGGAACGCCGAGGAGATCAAGGGTCTCACCCGGGCCACCACGGAGCGGGACATTGCTTATATTGCTTCCCGGATGGAAGAGGCCGCCGCAGCCGCAGCGGCAGGAGACTTCGGATTCACCGTCGACGAGGCACAGGCCGCGGACGAGGTGCGCCAAGCAGAAGAGGCAGAGATCCGCAGACTGCTCAAGCTTCCGCCCGACGAGCTTGCCGGGGTGCCTTCACTGAGGCATGCCGGGATTCCTGGGGTTGTGAGCGAGGCCGCCGCAGGAGGCGAGGTCGCCGGAGGGAACAGAGGTGCCGAAGGGAGCAGATCCACCGAAGGGAGCGGGGCCGCAGGAGGGAGCGGGGCCGCAGGTCATGACGCTGGATCCAGCGGGCCTGCCGGGGAGGAGGAGGAGAACGTCGAGGCTGACGAGGACTCTGTTGGGTCTCTGGGGCTTGACGACGATGCCTCCTCGTCCTCGAAGAACTCCTCGCCTCGGGCAAGTCCCAGGCGAACACCGTTGAAGTGCCTCCGCAAGGCGGCTACAGCGACAAGGACGCAGGCGCCCCGACAGCAGCCTGCTCGCCGGACGACGCGCGTCACCAGGGCGAGCCAAACCGCGACAGAGGCGCCTCGCGCACCAGCGCCAAGCGGAGGAGGATCCTCCCGGAGTGAAGCGGCCGCTCCGCCTGCTCCTCGGGCCTCGGCGCCAACGGAGGCTGGGTCTTCGCAGCCCCCAGCCCCGGAGACCGCCAAGCGCCCGAGGGAGCCTTCTCCTCCTGCTCCTCGCGCGGGAGCAACTCAGGTGGAGTTCGATTTCTCCGCCCTTAGCTCCGACGACGACGAGGAAGAGGAGTAAGTATTTGCTGCTTGTAACTTCTTCGATTCTGTCTTGATTCTTTCTTTGATGATTCTGATATCGTTCTTGCTTTGCTTGCAGGACCCTGACCCAGCGGATGGCGAAGAAGGCCAAGATCCCTGTGGTTGAGGTCGAGGACGACTCGCCCGCCGCGGCGACCGGAGACGCGCCAGCAACAGGCTCGTCGGACCAACCTGCTGCTCCGAGGAGCAGCCCCCAGCGCAGCCCCCAGCGTAAGTCTGGGTTTTGAACTTTTTGTTCGTCGGGCGTGCTTGAGGTTTTAGCTTGTACTGACATCTTGATGCTTCATTTGTCTTGTTTGTCTTGCGCAGAGGTGGAGCCGCAGCCGCAGGAGCAACCGGAGGTCACCCCCGAGGAGCTGCAGGTCCCGCCATCCCCGCCAAGAGTGAACTCCCCGGCGAGGGAGAGCGCTCCGCCAAGGACGGGTACTCTGCCAAGGGCGAGTACCCCGCCAAGGGCGAGCAGCCCGACAAGGGTGGCCACCCCGCCAAGGGAGGACTCCCCGGCGAGGGAGCCTGTTGTCGAGGAAGTCTGCGAAGGTGAGTCTTGTAGCTTCATCTTCTTGGACTTGTCTTTTTGGATATTTGCTTGAACTTTTCTTTTCTTTTTCTTCTACTAGACCCTCCTCCCCCGGAGCGGATGGAGACGGAGGTCACCGTCGAGGAGGAGGGCGCGCAAGGCGGCAGCGGCAACGCCACAGCCACTGAGGGCATGGCCGGAGCCGACGAGCCTGCCGCTGAGGAGACCGCGCCGACCGCAGATGCCGCGGGCGAGGAGGGGACCGGCGACCGCACTACTGGCCCGGAGGCAGCAGGAGCGTCAAGCGCTGCGCCGGCCGCCGACCCCTCCGCTTCCACGGAGCGGTCGGGCTTCTATCTTGAAGCGCCCAACGGAGTATTCATACAGGTCACGTGGGCGTCTTCGTCGCGAGCCCCCGTGGAGGGAGAGACCTTTGATGGAGAGGTCCTCGCCTCCGCGGGGTTGAAGATTGTTGAGGCGCCTGGCGGGAGCGATGAGCCCGAAGAGGAGAAACTTCTCCGCCAGCTCCTGGCCCTTTACCGGGCCAGGCAGGCGAAACTGGAGTCCCGAGAAGCCCTCACCGCCAAGGCTGGAGCAGACTTGGAGAAACGCGCCGCAGAGCTCCGCGCCGCCAACCAGGCGGCCCTCCGCGACTTGGCGGAGGAGCGCGAGAGGCTTGCCGGAGAGCAGCAAGAGTTCTTCCTGGAGAAGGCTGAGGCCGAGGAGCAGCAGCGACTAGTCGGTGAAGCGCTGTCCCAGCGAGAAGGAGCGCTCAACCAGCGGAAGGTCGACCTCGACGCTCACGAGGACGACCTTACCGCCCGGGAGCAGGCCCTTGGCGGAGAGTTGAAGGAAGCGAAAGCCGCCGCAGCCACCGCGGAGACCGCCAAGAAGGACCTTGAAGCTAAGGTGGCGCAGCTGGAGGAGTACCTGAAGGCGAGCACGGAAAGGGTCACCGCACTTAATGTGGAGCGGGAAAAGGACGCCCACACCAACTCTGATCTTCAGGTACGCCTCTCCAAGCAGGGCGACGAGCTCAAAGCCGCCAAGGACTCAATTGCTGATCTGGAGTTGAAGGTCTCCACGTTGACTGACTCGCTGGACGCCGCCCGGGATCGCGAAACGAAGCTGAAGGACGAGCTCCGCAAGGAACGAGGCCTGGTGAAGAGCGCCGCCACTTCAGCTAACAACTTCCGCCGGACCGTTGAACTATGGACTGAAGATATGGTGGCTTCTGCTGCCAACATCGACAAGGAGCTGATGGCGCTGAGGGTGGAGCACCTCATGTACTCTCCGGATCAGAATCTCCCCCACAACGCCAAACTAAGCCTTTTCTTCAGGGGAATCGCGCTGGCGCTTGCACGGCAGCAGGAGAAACTTCCCGCGCAGCTGGCCGAGGAGTCGCGTCAGCTCTGCGCGGGTACCTTGGAGCGCGTCTTGACGAAGATAGTCTACCGCAACCCTGGCATTAATCTCGTCAACATCCTCCGCAGCTTGCCGGCCGATGCAGATCTGGAGGCGCTGAAGGCGCAGGTCGCCCACATCATCGCCAAGGTGAACAAGATCTCCAGGCGTGAAGGCGACCGCGTAGATTAGGCCTCTTTCTTTTTATTTCTTTTGCTGCTGCAAAGTGTGCCATGAACATGAATCTATCAGTCATTGCGACAAGTTATCTATGTAACATATTATCTTATTTCTGAGCAGTCAATGCGGTGTTATCTCCCTTGCTTTAGCCCTTTACTTTGTATGCTTTTAACCCTACGCTTTTAGGGAACTTGCCGGCAAGGGACCCTCGCCGCGAGCGCTGAGTGCTGGACTCTGAGCAGCCTGCTGGCAAAGGACCTCGTCGGCAAGCAACCTTGCCGCAGCTAGTCGCGACACACTTAGCTTGCTGAGCGAACTCGAAAACGAAGTAAGGGCGCGACACTTGTCGCAGCTCAACTAAGTCGTTGAGCGTACTCGAAAACAAAGTAAGGGTGCGGCTAGCCACGGGTAGGTTCCTCCGCGCACAGGTTTTCCATACAAAGTGTGGTTGTTCAAGGAAGATAACTAAAAATTTAAAAATTTGAACTGCTCAAATTCTGGTAACTTAGCTTTCATAATCTGTTCGTTCTCCGACAAGCTTCTCTTTCTTGAACAGCACTTGGTTCGTCCTCCACCTCCTTCCCCCCGGCAAACTTGTGCGCGAGGAACATTCCTTCTGCTAAAGAGGAAAAGGAGAAGAGAAGGAAAAACAAGTATAGGGCTTCTCGGCCCATTAGCGCTTATCGGAGATGTGGGTTGCATAGGATGCCAAATAACTCATGCAAATGACAAAGAAAAGCACGAAAATGGCAAATGGTGCGAAACACAAAAGCTTTACTGATGCACGGGATCTGCGCCCGGCTTTGTACAAAGGTTTACATGCGACAATGGCAAGAGTCGTACAAAAGGTGGTTGCCGGAGCGGATCACGGCAACCGCGCCTCATGGGTGAAACTTGCGAAGATGCTCTATGTTCCAGGAATTGCTCACCGGTAAGCCCTCTTCGGTCTCAAGGCGGACAGCGCCGGGCCTTGTGACTTGTCTCACCCGATAAGGGCCTTCCCACTTCGGCGTCAACTTGTTGGAATTCTTGGCGGACTGAAAACGCTGAAGAACAAGGTCGCCTTCCTCGAGACTCCTGGCCTTGACCTTGCGGCTATGATAGCGGCGCAAGGCTTGCTGATACCGAGCAGCTCGTACAGCAGCCTGGAGACGTTCCTCCTCAAGGAGCAATGCATCATCTTGTCGCAGTTGCTCTTGCTCGAGCTCATCATAAGCGAGCACTCGAGGAGATCCGTATACGAGTTCCGTGGGGAGAACTGCCTCTGCTCCATAGACAAGAGCAAAGGGTGTCTGTCCGGTGGCTCGACTTGGTGTCGTTCTGATTGACCAAAGAGCCGCCGGCAACTCCTCTATCCAGTTTCTTCCGCACTTGCGCAGCCTGTCGAAGGTTCTTGTCTTGAGTCCGCGCAGCACTTCAGCATTGGCCCTCTCCGCTTGACCATTGCTCCTCGGGTGAGCAACAGAAGCGAAACAGACCTTGGCGCCAAGGTCTTGGACGTACTGCATGAAGGTGCGACTAGTGAACTGTGTGCCGTTGTCGGTGATGATCCTGTTAGGGATTCCGAAACGGCAAACAATTGACCTGAAAAACCTGACAGCTGACTGTGCTGTCACCTTTCTCACCGGTTCCACTTCTGGCCACTTTGTGAACTTGTCGATTGCTACGTACAAGTACTCAAAGCCCCCGACAGCTCGGGGGAAGGGGCCGAGGATATCGAGCCCCCAGACCGAGAAGGGCCAGGACAAAGGGATTGTCTGGAGAGCTTGAGCTGGCTGATGAATTTGCTTGGCATGGAACTGGCACGCTTCACACTTGGTTACTTGTGCAGTTGCATCTTGGAGGGCTTCTTGCCAAAAGAACCCTTGCCGGAATGCCTTCCCGGCAAGTGCCCTTGCGCCAATGTGGTGGCCACATATGCCTCCATGTATTTCTGCCAACAGCTTCTGTCCATCTTCCCTGGAGATGCACTTCAACCTGACACCATTGAGCCTTCTTCTGTATAGTTCATTGTCAACGAACTGGTACATACTTGACTGCCTGGTTATCTTTTCTATCTCTGCTGGGTCGTCGGGAAGTTCTCTAGTTTGCAGAAAACGGACGATCTGTTGTGCCCATGCCGGAGCCCGGGGCTCAACGGCAAGGACTAAAGGCATGAGGGCCGCTGCGGGAACCCCAGCTTCTACGGCAAGAACCTCTGGTTCTGCCGGAGCTGATGGTCCCCCGGCAAGCCTGCCGGGGCGAGGCTCGTCGGGAACGCTTGCTTTAACTGTACAGACCCTTGGATCTGCAGGAGCAAACTGTTCCTCAGCGTTCTGATTGTTGATCCTGGGGACCTTGGCGGCGGCCTCGGGGAGATCCGCCGGCAAGTAGTCGCCGGAGACCAACTTTCTCTTCTTGTGCTGCCCAATTGATGGTGTAACGGATGGCTGAGTTAGCTTGAGCAGGAAGATCCCTGGTTCCACAGGTAACTTCATCGCAGCACACTTTGAGAGGCCATCTGCGATATCATTCTGAGCTCTCGGGACGTGCTCCATTTGCAGACCTTCAAAGTGTTCTTCAAGCTTCCTCACTTCATCTACATAAGCTTCCATCAAAGGGCTCTGGTAACTCTTATTCACTTGTCGGACCACCAACTGAGAATCTCCCCGCACAATCAACTTCTTGATCCCAAGTTCAGCCGCAATCCTGAGGCCGGCAAGCAGACCTTCATACTCAGCAGTATTGTTTGTCGCTTGTTCCTTGGGAAAGTGCATCTGGATAACATACTTGAGGTGCTCTCCGGTGGGCGCTATGAGTACTACGCCGGCACCGGCGCCTTGCAGCGAGAAAGCACCATCAAAGTACATCATCCATTCGCTTGTCGCTTCTTGTACGGGGACGCTTGTCTCTGGAACTTCTTCATCGGGCGTTGGAGTCCATTCAGCTATGAATTCTGCCAAAGCTCTGCTCTGTATGGTCGAAGTACTCTCAAACTTGAGACCAAAGCTTGACAGCTCCAGTGCCCACTCGACGATCCTGCTTGTTGCTTCTGGATTTTGCAATATCCTCTTCAACGGAAAGCGAGTGACCACTGTTATCTCGTGTGCTTGAAAGTAATGGCGCAGCTTCCTCGAGGCCATGAGGAGGCCGAAAATCAACTTCTGCACCCCGGAGTATCTTGATCTAGCCCCCTGCAAGAGGGAACTTACAAAATACACCGGGCGCTGCACCATCTTCCTTCGCACCTCTCCTTGTTCCTGTGCAGAGTTGTCCTCGTCGGGGCCAGAGCTTGCCGGTGGAGCCCCCTGCTTGTCGCTGGATTCGCTTGCCGGTGGTGTAGACTCCTCGTCGGCCTCCCTCTCCGCTACTAACGCAGCACTAACCACTTGATTGGTTGCTGCTAAATACAGCAGCAACTTCTCTTGTGGCCTAGGTGCGACAAGTATTGGAGTGGAGGACAAGTATCCTTTCAAATCCTGCAGCGCTGCCTCCGCTTCCGGAGTCCATTTCATAGGACCTGCCTTCTTCAAGATTTTGAAGAAAGGAAGGGCGCGTTCTGCGTACTTTGAAATGAACCTACTGAGGGCAGCTACACAACCTGCAAGTCTCCTTACGTCCTTGACGCGCTTCGGGGCTTTGATCTGCTCGATGGCTTTTATCTTGTCTGGATTGGCTTCAATCCCCCTCTGGGACACGAAGAACCCGAGAAGCTTGCCGGAGGGGACTCCGAAGACGCACTTCTCGGGGTTCAACTTGAGCTGGATCTTGCGCAGATTTGCAAATGTTTCTTCCAAATCTTGGATCAGGGTATCTTTGCTCTTACTCTTGACCACTATGTCATCCATGTAAGCTTCTACATTTCTGTGGATCTGTGGCTCAAAAGCAGTGTACACCACCCTTGCAAATGTTGAGCCTGCATTCTTCAATCCAAAGGGCATGCGTATGAAGCAATATGTGCCACATGGAGTAATGAATGCAGTCTTCTCTTCATCTTCCTTGGCCATAAAAATCTGGTGGTAGCCTGAATATGCATCAAGGAAGGAAAGCAGCTCACATCCAGCAGTGGAGTCGACAATCTGGTCAATACGCGGCAAGGGAAATGGATCCTTGGGACATGCTTTATTCACATCAGTGAAGTCTATACACAGTCTCCACTTCCCATTGGCCTTACGCACGACAACTGGATTTGCTAACCACGTTGGATGGATCACGCCTCTAACCAGGCCCGCTGCTTCCAGCTTCTTGATTTCCTCTGCAATGAATTCTTGGCGCTCCACGGCTTGCTTCCTGACCTTCTGCTTGACGGGCCGCGCATGAGGACAAACAGCAAGCTTGTGCTCAATTACCTTCCTGGCAACGCCGGGGATGTCAGATGGCTGGCATGCAAACACATCGACATTCGCCCGCAGGAAGGCAATGAGCGCGCTTTCCTATTTGCTATCAAGTGTAGCACTGATGGTGAAGGTACCACCAGTGCCATCCTCCTTGGCGGACACCTTCTTGGTTGCCGGTGGAGCGGCCATCCCCTTCTTGCACTTGCCGGTGGAGCTCGATGGAACGTCCTCGACGGCAACGCAGCACTCCGAAGAGGTGCGTTTGCCGGAGTGGGCCCCAGAGCTCTTGCCGGACTTGGTCTTGGTCTTCCCCCCGGGAGCTTCAGCGGCAAGTGTGTTGCTTTCCGCCGCGGCTGCTGCATCCCGATATATCTTGTCGGCGCAGATAAGCGCGTCCTTCTTGTCGCCAGGGACAGAGATGACGCTTATCGGCCCCGGCATCTTGAGCATGTTGTAGGCGTAGTGGGAAGCTGCCATGAACTTGGCGAGGGCAGGACGTCCAAGTATCCCATTGTATGGCAATGGGATATCGGCCACGTCAAAGGTTATCCTCTCCGTCCTGAAGTTGAGCTCCCCGCCAAAGGTCACTGGCAGAGTAATCTTGCCCTTCGGCTTGCTCCTTCCCGGGTTTATTCCTTGGAACGAACCGGTTTCTTCGAGCTCGTCGTCTGGGATTTGGAGTTTCTTGATCACAGCCGAGGAGATCAAGTTCAGGCCGGCCCCACCGTCAACCAACATTTTGGTGACCTTGAGGTTGCGGATAGTTGGTGAAACCAACATCGGCAAGCACCCGACCGCAGTTGTGCGGTCAGGGTGATCCTCAAGATCAAAAATGATGGGCGTGCTGGACCACTTTAGCAGCCTGCGTGACTCAACGGGTGGCTCTGCTGCGTTTATTTCCCGCACCCACTGCTTGAGTTGGCGGTGGGAAGTGTGCAGAGAGGCGCCCCTGTCGACACACAGAACTTCTGTGGCCTTCTGGAACTCCTGCTCGCTGTTATCGCCTTCCTCCATGTCGTCGTCATCGTCTTCTTCCTCGTCCTTGTCGCGGCCCTGGGGAGGTCGATCACCTTGCCGCTGCTTGGCCTTGCCGCTGCGTCCTCCCCGGCCATTGAACGGCCGCTTCTTGCTCGTCTCTCCCCCGCCACCTTGGGCCTTCTCCTTGTCGCGCCGCTCGTATTCAGCTTTCTGCTGCTCTACGAGGTACTCGACTCGCTTGCAGTTCGAAAGGTCGTGGCCCTTGGTGCGGTGGATCTTGCAATATTGCTTGTCGGAGCCGTCCTGCTTGTCGGCTGCCGCTACAGGGGCAGGTTCCTTGCCGGAACCGCCAACCTATGCTGTCTTGGCGGGAGCCTCCTTGCCGGACTTCTCGACGACCAGCACCTCCTTGCTCTTCTTCTTTCTGTTGTTTCGCCGCCGGCTCTTCTTTGCCGGGGCGGCGTCCTCGCTGTCGCTTCCCCCTGCGCCAGCATCCTCTACGGGGAGTTTCCTCCCCTCTTCGGCGCGCGCGCACTTGTCAGCCAGAGCGTAGAGCTCGCTGACGTCCCGTATCTTGGTCATGGCCATCTCCTCCCGCATGCGACGGTTACGCACGTTCTGGTGGAACGCGCTGATAACTGCGGCGGGGTGGACGTCGGGGATGTTGTGCTGCACGCGGCTGAACCGTTGAATGTACTTGCGCAGGGGTTCTCCTTCCTTCTGGGCCAAGATGTGGAGATCACTCTCCTGGCCGTGGGGCTTGTGGCCGCCCGTGAAGGCGCCAACAAACTGGTGGCACAAATCTGCCCACGAAGAAATGGAGCCTTCCGGCAAGTGCATAAGCCAAGTACGGACGTTTGGCTTAAGCACCAGCGGGAAGTAGTTCGCCAGTATCTTCTCGTCGCGTCCCCCGGCAGCCTGCACCGCGATGGTGTAGATGCTGAGGAACTCCGAGGGGTGCGTCTTGCCGTCGTACTTCTCGGGTACGTCGGGCTTGAAGTTTTTCATGCTGGGCCACTGGACGCGCCGCAGCTCACGGGTAAACGCAGGGCAACCTGCCGCGTACGGCAAGTCGCCTGGTTCACCGGGCGCGTGCGTGTCGACAGCGGTCCCAGCGCGCTGATCTGATTGTCGCCGGGCTTCTCGCCGGCGCTCGATTGTTGTCCGAGCATCCTCTTGTCGCCGATCGTCAAGGACTTGGCGCTGGTCCCGACGAGCCCGCGGATCCGACGACGCCGTGGAGTCGTCGTCGACGTTAATCCGGCGGGGAGGCGTCTTTTGCTTCCGCGGTGGGGAGTGCACGGTGGTTGCACCCCCGGCGGTCTTGTCGCCGTCGGCCTTCGTCTGGTCGACTTGCCGTGGCCGCGAGGTCGCCGGCTGCTGCGGCGTGTCGTTGTTGGCGAAGGCGATGAGGCTTTGGATTGTTGCCCTCCAGTCTTCGGCCTTGTCTGCCGCTGGAGGGAAGTCGAGGAGCAGTTGCGCTCTTGCGAGAGCTTCTGCTGGAGAGGAGGGAAGCGGCGGCGAGCGGTGCGAAGAGCGAGATATGCTCGGACTTCTAACATGGTTAGAAGGAGCAGTCTCTCGCCCCGGCGACCGCGCCTTGCTCGTGCCAGGACGGTGGCCTTGAGCGTCCCGCGATCCTCCGGTTTGTCCTTGGCCCAGCAAGCGGATGGTAGCTCCCGTACCACGGCGCTGCTGGCCTGTCGTCTGTTGAGATGGACGTGGCGCGTCTACGGAGACCGAGGCTTTGGAATTTGCCCGGTCGTCCGTCTTGTCCTTGGACTTGGCGTGCCGTGAGTTTCCTCGCCGGCGACCACCCTTCCGCCGGCGTCTCCTCCACCCACCGTTGGTTCTGGTGGCGGTGGAATCGACGCAGACGGGCCTGCGACCTCCGAAGCCTTCTTCTTCGGGGCCATGCTGCTGTTGCTGAGGACGTTGATGAAGCTGGAGAGGTTGATGAAGATTGCGCCCGCGCGAGCGCCGGATCAGGTTCACACAACCTCGACGCCCCCTACCTGGCGCGCCAAAGATGTCGGGGGAAACTGTCCACCACGAACACCTATGGGACCGGAGCCCCTTGTACGTTGCGGTAAGGGAGCGGAGGGAGCACAAAGAGCGGATCAAGGAGCACACGCGGGCAGTTTACCCAGGTTCGGGCCGCGCGGACGCGTAAAACCCTACTCCTGCTTGGTTTGTATTGATTTTGTGAGCTCGGGAGCTTGAAGAACTAGCTACACCGAGCAAGAGAGCTATCTAGGTTCCGAACCCTCTCTACGTTGTGCATGGGCCTCCTTTTATAGCTCAAGGGGTCACCGACAGGTGTCAACGTAGAATAAGGGTAAAAACGTAACTTTGGTAGTAGTTGTAACAGTGCGGGAACAATGCATGAACAGTGCGTGAACAGTGGTCTTCACCTAACTTGACAGTGGGGGACAAGGGCATTAAATGCCCGTCACCGTCGACCCCAAAAGCTCCCGTCCATGCGTCTCCGTTCGCCACGGCGGTAGCCTCGTCACCGTGGAGTGCCACCGTGTCCCCCAGGCTGCACAGCCATCCGCCACGCGTCCCTGGAAAGGCCCCAGGGCGACGCGTGGGCCGATGAGCTGGAGCGCGGGCACATCTTGTCGGGCCGGGAAGCTTGTCGCTCCCCGGGTCCTGCCGAGGCGCAGGGTGCGCCGAGGCGTGTCTTCTAAGAGGCAATCTTCTGGTCTTCCTGGCAAGCTCCTCTTGCCAGGGTCTTGTGTTAAAGTGATAAAATTGAGCCTGGCACGGCCTTCCCGGCAAGCTCCACTTGCCGGGGTCTTGATCTTCTGTCTTGTATACTTTGTTTTTGAATGGCTTAGAAAGGGACCAGAAAGGTTTCCGGCGAGCACGTGGTGAACCCTGCCGCGGGAAGCTGCGACTGCCCGTGCACAAGTTGGGGTACTAAGGTACCCCTATCTTAGTACACCGACAGTTATTCATTCAAATCAAAGAATAATGGTTGTTCTATTTTTATGAATAATATCTTTTATGATCATGCACCCTTGAAGAGTGGTCTATTCTTATTGGATCTCGATTGTAGTGATACACATATTCATAATATTGAAACCAAAAGATGCAAGGTTAATAATGATAGTGCAACTTATTTGTGGCACTGCCGTTTAGGTCATATTAGTGTAAAACGCATGAAGAAACTCCATAATGATGGACTTTTGGAATCACTTGATTATGAATCACTTGGTGCTTGCGAACCATGCCTCATGGGCAAGATGACTAAAACTCCGTTCTCCGGAACTATGGAGCGAGCAACAGATTTGTTGGAAATCATACATACTGATGTATGTGGGCCAATGAGTGTTGAAGCTCGCGGCGGGTATCGTTATTTTCTGACCTTCACTGATGATTTAAGCAGATATGGGTATATCTACTTAATGAAGCACAAGTCTGAAACATTTGAAAAGTTCAAAGAATTTCAGAGTGAAGTAGAGAATCATCGTAACAAGAAAATAAAGTTTCTACGATCTGATCGTGGAGGAGAATATTTGAGTTACGAGTTTGGTCTTCATTTGAAACAATGTGGAATAGTTTCACAACTCACGCCACCCGGAACACCACAACGTAATGGTGTGTCTGAACGTCATAACCGTACTTTATTGGATATGGTACGATCTATGATGTCTCTTACCGATTTACCACTATCGTTTTGGGGTTATGCTTTAGAGACAGCTGCATTCACGTTAAATAGGGCACCATCTAAATCCGTTGATACGACACCTTATGAACTATGGTTTGGCAAGAAACCAAAGTTGTCGTTTCTTAAAGTTTGGGGCTGCGATGCTTATGTGAAAAAGCTTCAACCTGATAAGCTCGAACCCAAGTCGGAGAAATGTGTCTTCATAGGATACCCAAAAGAGACTGTTGGGTACACCTTCTATCACAGATCCGAAGGCAAGATATTCGTTGCTAAGAATGGATCCTTTCTAGAGAAAGAGTTTCTCTCGAAAGAAGTGAGTGGGAGGAAAGTAGAACTTGATGAGGTAATTGTACCTTCTCCCGGATTGGAAAGTAGTACATCACAGAAAATTGTTCCAGTGATTCCTACACCAATCAGTGAGGAAGTTAATGATAACGATCATGAAACTTCGGATCAAATTTCTGCTGAACGTCGTAGATCAACCAGAGTACGTTCCGCACCAGAGTGGTACGGCAACCCAGTTCTGGAAATCATGTTACTAGACCATGATGAACCTACGAACTATGAGGAAGCGATGATGAGCCCAGATTCCGCAAAATGGCTTGAAGCCATGAAATCTGAGATGGGATCCATGTATGAGAACAAAGTATGGACTTTGGTTGACTTGCCCGATGATCGGCAGGCCATCGAAAATAAATGGATCTTCAAGAGGAAGACCGACGCAGACGGTAATGTTCCTGTTTACAAAGCTCGACTTGTTGCGAAAGGTTTTCGACAAGTTCAAGGAGTTGACTACGATGAGACTTTCTCACCTGTAGCGATGCTTAAGTCTGTCCGAATCATGTTAGCAATTGCCGCATTTTATGATTATGAAATCTGGCAAATGGATGTCAAAACTGCATTCCTGAATGGATATCTCAAAGAAGAGTTGTATATGATGCAACCAGAAGGTTTTGTCGATCCAAAAGGTGCTAACAAAGTATGCAAGCTCCAGCGATCCATCTATGGACTGGTGCAAGCATCTCGGAGTTGGAATATACGCTTTGATGAGGTGATCAAAGCATATGGTTTTATACAGACTTTTGGAGAAGCCTGTATTTACAAGAAAGTGAGTGGGAGCTCTGTAGCATTTCTAATATTATATGTGGATGACATATTGTTGATTCGAAATGATATAGAATTTCTGGATAGCATAAAAGGATACTTGAATAAGAGTTTTTCAATGAAAGACCTCGGTGAAGCTGCTTATATATTAGGCATCAAGATCTATAGAGATAGATCAAGACGCTTAATTGGACTTTCACAAAGCACATACCTTGATAAGATTTTGAAGAAGTTCAAAATGGATCAGTCAAAGAAAGGGTTCTTGCCTGTATTACAAGGTATGAAATTGAGTAAGACTCAATGCCCGACCACTGCAGAAGATAGAGAGAAAATGAAAGTCATTCCCTATGCCTCAGCCATAGGATCTATCATGTATGCAATGCTGTGTACCAGACCTGATGTGTGCCTTGCTATAAGTCTAGCAGGGAGGTACCAAAGTAATCCAGGAGTGGATCACTGGACAGCGGTCAAGAACATCCTGAAGTATCTGAAAAGTACAAAGGATATGTTTCTCGTGTATGGAGGTGACAAAGAGCTCGTCGTAAACGGTTACGTCGATTCTAGCTTTGACACTGATCCGGATGACTCTAAGTCACAAACCGGATATGTATTTTTATTGAACGGTGGAGCTGTCAGTTGGTGCAGTTCCAAGCAGAGCGTCGTGGCAGGATCTACGTGTGAAGCGGAATACATAGCTGCTTCGGAAGCAGCAAATGAAGGAGTCTGGATGAAGGAGTTCATATCTGATCTAGGTGTAATACCTAGTGCATCGGGTCCAATGAAAATCTTTTGTGACAACACTGGAGCAATAGCCTTGGCGAAAGAATCCAGGTTTCACAAGAGAACAAAGCACATCTAAAGACGCTTCAATTCCATCCGCGATCTAGTCAAGGATGGAGACATAGAGATTTGCAAAATACATACGGATCTGAATGTTGCAGACCCGTTGACTAAGCCTCTTCCACGGGCAAACCATGATCAGCACCAGGACTCCATGGGTGTGAGGATCATCACTTTGTAATCTAGATTATTGACTCTAGTTCAAGTGGGAGACTGAAGGAAATATGCCCTAGAGGCAATAATAAAGATGTTATTTGTATTTCCTTATATCATGATAAATGTCTTTTATTCATGCTAGAATTGTATTAATCGAAAACTTAGTACATGTGTGGATACATAGACAAAACAATATGTCCCTAGTATGCCTCTACTAGACTAGCTCATTGATCAAAGATGGTTATGTTTCCTAGCCATAGACATGAGTTGTCATTTGATCAACGGGATCACATCACTAGGAGAATGATGTGATGGACAAGACCCATCCGTTAGCATAGCACTATGATCGTTTAGTTTTTCTGCTATTGCTTTCTTCATGACTTATACATGTTCCTATGACTATGAGATTATGCAACTCCCGAATACCGTAGGAACACCTTGTGTGCTATCAAACGTCACAACGTAACTGGGTGATCATAAAGATGCTCTACAGGTGTCTCCGAAAGTATTCGTGGTGTTGGCATAGATCAAGATTAGGATTTGTCACTCCGAGTGTCGGAGAGGTATCTCTGGGCCCTCTCGGTAACACACATCACAATAAGCCTTGCAAGCAAAAGACTAATGAGTTAGTCACGAGATGATGTGTTACGGAACGAGTAAAGAGACTTGCCGGTAACGAGATTGAACTAGGTATAGAGATACCGACGATCGAATCTCGGGCAAGTAACATACCGTTGACAAAAAGAACAACGTATGTTGTTATGCGGTTCTGACCGATAAAAGATCTTCGTAGAATATGTAGGAGCCAATATGAACATCCAGGTTCCGCTATTGGTTATTGACCGGAGATGAGTCTCGGTCATGTCTACATAGTTCTCGAACCCGTAGGGTCCGCACGCTTAACGTTTGATGACGATCGGTATTATGAGTTTATGAGTATTGATGTACCGAAGGTAGTTCGGAGTCCCGAATGAGATCACGGATATGACGAGGAGTCTCGGAATGTCCGAGACATAAAGATTGATATATTGGTCGACTATATTCGGACGCCGGAAGTATACCGGAAAAGTTTCGGATTTAACGGGATTGCCGGAGGGGGTTACCGGAACCCCCTACGAGGGGGGATGGTCCATAGTGGGCCTTATGGAAAAGAGAGAGGCAGCCCATAGGGCTGGCCGGCGCCCCACCTAGGGTTCCTAGTTGGACTAGGAGTTGGGGGGCGCCACCTCTTCTTCTTTTCCTATTCCCTCTCTTCCTTCTTTAGTGGTTCCTACTAGGAATAGGATTGCAATCCTATTCCTAGTAGGATTGCACCCCTAGCCGCACCAAACAAGGGCCGGCCGGCCTTCCCCCTTGCTCCTTTATATACGGGGGCAGGGGGGCACCCAAAGACACACAAGTTGAATTGTTCCAGCCGTGTGCGGTGCCCCCCTCCACAGAAACACACCTCGGTCATACCGTCACGGTGCTTAGGCGAAGCCCTGCGCCGGTGAATACATCATATCTGTCACCACGCCGTCGTGCTGACGAAACTCTCCCGTGAAGCTCAACTGGATCAAGAGCTCGTGGGACGTCATCAAGCTGAACGTGTGCTGAACGCGGAGGTGCCGTACGTTCGGTGCTTGATCGGTTGGATCGCGAAGAAGTTCGACAACATCAACCACGTCACTTGACGCTTCCGCTCCCGGTCTACGAGGGTATGTAGACACACTCTCCCCTCTCGTTGCTATGCATCTGGTAGATAGATCTTGCGTGATCGTCGGAAAATTTTAAAATACTACGTTTCCCAACAGCAGCAACATCAACATTCTCTATTATGAGACATTCCGGCGTATGGGACTGATAGATAAGAAGCTTCGACAGTCTAATACAGTGTTTCATGGGGTGGTGCCCAGTAAATCGGCCTATCCAGTTGGCAAGATCGATCTAGAGGTTACCTTTGGAGATGAACACAACTCTAGGTCAGAGACTGTAACCTTTGAGGTGGTAAAGATCAAGAGCCCATACCACGCCTTGTTTGGGCGACCGATTTACGCCAAGTTCTTGGCTAGGCCGTGTTATGTTTATCTGCAACTCAAGATGCCAGGCCACAAGGGAACCATTACGGTTCATGGGAGTCGCAAGATTGCATTGGAATGCGAGGAAGGCAACGCAGCTTATGCTAAAGCGGTTTGTGCAACTGAGGAACTGAAGTTCTATAAAGACAATGTTGATCCGGCAGATATGTCTCCGCTGAAGAAACCAACCACAGAGCATGATCCGGTGTTGAAATTCAAATCAGCTGAAGAGACTAAGCAGGTGGACTTTGTTCCTGGCGATTCATCCAAGCAGTTCACTATCAGTGCTAACCTAGATCCGAAATAGGAAAGCGCGCTCATCAAGTTCATCCATGAGAACCGGGACATCTTTGCATGGAAGCCTTTTGATATGCCAAGTGTACCGAGGGAACTCGCTGAGCACAATCTCAATATTGATCCTAAGTTTAAACCGGTCAAGCAATATCTGCGCCGCTTCAATGAAGAGAGGCGCAAGGCTATTGGAGAAGAAGTGGCTAGACTCTTAGCCGCATGCTTTATAGTTGAGGTGTTCCATCCAGAGTGGTTGGCTAATCCGGTGCTAGTACTTAAGAAAAATGGCACTTGGAGAATGTGTGTTGATTACACAGATCTGAACAAGGCTTGCCCAACTGATCCTTTTGCACTCCCCCGTATTGATCAAATTATTGATGTGATGGCTTCTCGCCCCTCGTTGGTTACCCCAAGTGGAAGGTTTGAGATGCAGTGTAGTGGAAGTTTTCCCTTGGCAAAGATACCAAGGATCGATTTCCTTGAGACTCCTAGTTTCAACAAGAAGGTGTCAACTTATAATGCCGCTAGATATTTAGCAATCAACGTGGACCTGCACACAGATACAAATAACTTTGCTCCCAACGAGTACAGAGAGGTTGTCAATCCCTCCGGCCTTGTCGTTTACAAAGGATCAAACACAAGTGATAGGTTTTGCTGCAATAGTAAGTAAAAGCAGAAAGTAAATAGCTGATGTGATCAGTGATGGTAATATGGACCGGAGTCCCATGATGTTCACTAGTGCCGTCTCTCTCTCCCAAAAGACGATAAAACAGCTATGTGAGGTAAACTAATTACAGCTGGGCAATTGACAGAATTATGTGCACAAAACAATGCTAACTATGTTGCAAGAGAGGTAGAGGTTCAAAGCATGGGCGGTACGCCAAAGTAAGTACACTGAAATCCATCTGCATCTACTACTAATCATCCACCTTGAGATATCTATCTAGAACATCTCGCTGGTATTAAGTTGCGAGTCCCACCCATAGTGTAAACTCAAAGCAACAGACAACTGCATTAAAAGAACTTTGCGTAAAGTAAACAATCCTTGCACCCGCGGGCACAAGCACCGTTGTTTTCCCCCTTGTGGCAACAACACATCCCCTAGACTCATGTTTCTGTCACTCAAACTAGTCATCGAGGGGCATGAACCCACAATCAAGCATAACGTTCCCTCTTGGAGTCACTACCTACTACTTGGCCAAAGCAATAAATAACAACGGAGAACATGGAAGAATTACATACGAACATAAATATAAAAGAGGTGAATCAAATATATTACTTAAACACAATCTGAACATAATCTCACAATCCATCGGATCCCAGCAAACTCATCACAGCAACAGCATAAGGATTACATATGTGCCTCGATCATGTAGGGCAGCTCACGAGGACTAATTAGTGAAGCACAAGAACGGGAGGAGAACATCAAATAGCTACTGGTCATGGACCCATGGTCCAAGGGAGACTACTCACAACTCATCCGGGAGGCGTCCATGGTGGTGGAGAAGCTCCCGGTGGTGATCCTCCCCTCGGGCAGGGTGCCGGGAATAGTTCTCCTGGTGCTCGCGATCTTGGAAGCGCGGCGGCGGCGGAACAGAGATGAGATCGCGGAAAAGGGTTCCCGTCTCGAGGGTTTCGGGACACGATATAAATATATGCCAAAGGGGGTTATCAGCGGAGGCCTGGGGGGCCCAGGCGCCCCCCGGCGCGACCAGGAGGGGGGCCGCGCTACCAGGGCGCCTGGAGCCCTGGTGGCCCCCCTCCGGCTGTACTTCGGGTGCCGGGAAGCTTCTGGAACGCTGATTTTTTATATAATTTTTCCGGGATTTTTCTGGCAGTTCTCGTAATGGGAAAACCTGAAATACAAAAACAACCGAAAACAGAAACTGGCACTGGGGTGCACTGAGTTAATAGGTTAGTCCAAATATGATCAAAAGTGTATGGAAGTGTATAAATAACATAGCAATATCACCCAAAAGAGGCATGGAGCAAGCAGAAATTATAGATACGTTTTGGACGTATCAACACCCCCAAGCTTAATTCCTGCTCATCCTCGAGTAGGTTAATGATAACAAGAATAATTTATGTGGTGACATGCTATTAACCATATAGGACTTTTTCATAGTCACATGAAAAAAGCTTACTGAGACAATGAATCTGTATAAATTAAGTTGCCTCATGAGAAAATCACAAAGAACTGAAAGTTCTACAATATGATATTGAAACATCAAATAGATTTGCAATGAGCATGGTGTGCAAATATGATAAAGTGATATCTCGCTTGCCCCCTTTAGTGAAGCAAAACATAAATGCAGGGGCACCTCCAAGGTTTAAGTGATGACTAGATACAATGATTTCAAAATAAACGATATCACAATCATGCAAAAGACAATGCTACTTTGGGACAATGCACATTATACTCAGAATGACAATCATGCTCTGAGTATTTGGTGTTTTAAAAGAAGGTGGAGACTCTCGAACCGTGGGTTTTGTTGGCTAGGTTGAAAACCCGTAGTCGGAAACAAAGACAAAGCATGTACCAGAGCTCTTGGTTTTAAAAACAGAGGTAATAATTTTTTTTAGATTATGCATGTCCCGTCAACGAATGCTAGCAGACAACTCAATCACTTCTTGAGATGGACAAGTTTCGAGGAACGGCTCCCGAATGAGGACGATCACATCCTCTTAATCTCCTTTGTTTATCACTGCCAAAGTTTTTTGATTTCTCATGAACAAAGCATGAAGGAGGGTTTGTTTGTTATATTAATTTTTTGAGCTGGGCGCACTCAATGCCAGTTCCTTCTCGTATTATGGGTTTGCACATTATACATGCAATCCCGGGGTGAAGGTTGTCCATCTTAAAAAGATCATGAATTAACTACTACTTCCTCATGAATTTAAAACAGAGGCACAAAACAGGAATGCATTTTTTTGAATAATTTCGAGATGGTACATGCAAGTCTCCGTTAGGAATGGCAGGTAAATACCATGTAGGAAGGTATGGTGGACTCATATGGCATAACTGGTTTAAAAGAATTGGATGCACAAGCAGTCAGTCCGCTTAGTACAGGTGGAGGTTAGCAAAAGACTGGGAGTGACCAACTAAGAGAGCAATGACGGTCATAATCATGCAGAGCGACAAAGCAACATTGAATCAGGCATGTAAGTTATATCGCTACTCAGAAACAAAAGATCATCAAGGCTTGACATACTTTCTTTACAGTCTTAAATATGCGTGAGCATACGCCAAGTCAATCAAAATAAATTCTTGAAGGAAGATATTACTAAACCATACCACATCATAGGCAAACAAATCATGTTGGTACTCCAATAACACATTGGGAACCCCCCAGCTATTTGAGACTAACCATAAGAAAACATGAACTACTAAGCACCATTATGCACGTAGCATATTTATCATAGACATATCAACCAATGCAACGGAAGCAAACTCTCTTAATAAGATAAGCATGATAAATAAAGAGAGTTCAAGCAACCAACTAAACAAAAGCTCTGTTAAAAAGATAAGCATGAAAGTTAAGAGCTAAACATGATAGTAGCTATTGAAAGACAAAGAACACACACAGCAAAGATAGACATGAAAATTCTATGTTATGTTCTAGGTAGAAGTGGAGCGTGTTTCTCTCCCACATAAAGAAAGCTGAGTTCCGACTCGTTATGAAAAGCTAAGGAAAACTAAAAAGGAAAACTAAAAGCAAGACGCTCCAAGCATAGCACATAACACATGAAGTGATAAAAATATAGTGGAACGAAAGACGAACTGATAATGTTGATGGAGAAGGGGATGCACGGGGGCATCCCCAAGCTTAGACGCTTGAGTCTCCTTGAATATTTCTTGGGGGTGCATGGGGGCATCCCCAAGCTTGAGCGTTTGACACTCCTGAATCTTTTTATCATCTTCCCTCGCACACTTGAAAACTCGCTTCATACATAACTCATCATAATATGGTTAGCGAGGTTAGTACCCTTAATAAAATAATTGTTCCTTGCTGGAAATAAGGATATTCTTGAAGGTCTACTGTTTCTCAAGATTGCCAAAAGGTTTTTGCAAAGAAAAAGCTAGCTCTAGGTTTGCAAAATGAAGGAAAGGCAAAACAGGACATAATCCGTGAAAAACAGAACAACAGGTAGTAAATGATTTTTTCGGGGCACTTCTGCAACTCTAATCAAAAAACTCAGAACAGATGCCCGAAAGACAATTGTATAGAGCACGCTGTCGAAAAATTTCAGACCAAAAAGATGATCTGGTGATTTTATACGAATTTTTCTGTCCAAGGACATAATCTGTTTCCTGGACAGCAGGTCACAACTTTTGAACTTTCTTGCAATCAGAGGCTAAACTTGGCACAAAGCTGAAAAGTAAAGATACAATGATGTTGCTACAGTAGTAACAAACATCAAGACCACTAAAACTGAAAGAACAAACTGAAAGCAAAGATAACAAGGGTTGTCTCCCTAGAGCTCTTTCTTTATAGCCATAAAGATAGGCTTAAGACTTTAATGATGCTCTCGTAGGAATAAGAGTTGAAGAACAAAAGAGAGCATCAAGAAGCAAATACCAAACACATTTAAGCCTAACATGCTTCCTATGCATAGGAATATTGCAATACAATAATTCATTGAAGCACAAAGCAATAAGCACAGGAAGACAAAACAAGTGCAGCTTCAAAACCTTCAACATAAAGAGAGGGAACTCGATATTATTGAAATATCTATAAGCATATGTTCTCTTCTCATAATAATTTTCAGTGGGATCACGAACAAACTCAACAATATAAGCATCGCATAAAGCATTGTTACCATGATCCACATGCAAAAAGGTATCATTACTCTTCATATAAGCAAAATCTCTCTTATTAGGAATAGTGAGAGTAAAGCAATCATAACCATCATGTTAATCATTGTATTTAGGAGGCATATCATAATCATAATAAATTTTATCCTCAATAGTAGGTGGACTGAAAACATCATATTCATCATTGTGATCATATATAGGAAGCAAAGTATCATCAAAGTAAATTTTCTCTTCAAAAGTTGGGGGACTAAAAATATCATGTTCATCAAACGTGTCATCCCCAAGCTTAGAGCTTTCCATGTCATTAGCAATATTGATATTCAAAGAAAGCATACTAATAACATCACCACCATCATGATTGTTATGCAAATAATAAAGTTCCATAGGTTTTTTAATTTTCTCTTCAAACACATCATGTCCCAAAGCAAGGTAGAGCTTATAAAGCTCTCTCATATTTTTGTTGTTTTCCATTAAGCAAAACTAGTGAAAAGACATAAAGAAAACTGAAAGGTAAACTAAGAAGACTAAAAAGCAAAGGTAAAAGATAGCGTGCAACTCCCCTATCCTGAAGAGTGGAGTCTCCGGCAACGGCGCCAGAAAACTTTGCTTGATGGCTTCTCGCCCCTCGTTGGTTACCCCAAGTGGAAGGTTTGAGATGCAGTGTAGCAGAAGTTTTCCCTTGGCAAAGATACCAAGGATCGATTTCCCTGAGACTCCCAGTTTCAACAAGAAGGTATCAACTGCTAACGGCGCCAGATATTTAGCAATCAATGTGGACCTGCACACAGATACAAATAACTTTGCTCCCAACGAGTACAGAGAGGTTGTCAATCCCTCCGGCCTTGTCGTTTACAAAGGATCAAACACAAGTGATAGTAGTGATAGTTTTGCTGCAATAGTAAGTAAAAGCAGAAAGTAAATAGCGGATGTGATCAGTGATGGTAATATGGACCGGAGTCCCATGATGTTCACTAGTGATGTCTCTCCCCCAAAAGACGATAAAACAACTATGTGAGGTAAACGAATTACAGCTGGGCAATTGACAGGACCATGTGCGCAGACCAATGCTGACTAAGTTGCAAGAAAGGTAGAGGTTCAAAGCATGGGCGGTACGCCAAAGTAAGTAGACCGAAATCCATCTGCATCTACTACTAATCATCCACCTTGAGATATCTATCTAGAACATCTCGCTGGTATTAAGTTGCGAGTCCCACCCATAGTGTAAACTCAAAGCAACAGACAACTGCATTAAAAGAACTTTGCATGATTAAACAATCCTTGCACCCGCGGGCACAAGCACCGTTGTTTTCCCCCTTGTGGCAATAGCACATCCCCTAGACTCATGTTTCTGTCACTCAAGCTAGTCATCGAGGGGCATGAACCCACAATCAAGCATAACGTTCCCTCTTGGAGTCACTACCTACTACTTGGCCAAAGCAATAAATAACAACGGAGAACATGCAAGAATTACTTACGAACATAAATATAAAAGAGGTGAATCAAATATATTACTCAAACACAATCTGAACATAATCTCACAATCCATCGGATCCCAGCAAACTCATCATAGCAACAGCATAAGGATTACATAGGTGCCTCGATCATGTAGGGCAGCTCATGAGGACTAATTAGTGAAGCACAAGAACGGGAGGAGAACATCACATAGCTACTGGTCATGGACCCATGGTCCAAGGGAGACTACTCACAACTCATCCGGGAGGCGTCCATGGTGGTGGAGAAGCTCCCGGTGGTGATCCTCCCCTCCGGCAGGGTGCCGGGAAGAGTTCTCCTGGTGCTCCCGATCTTGGAAGCGGCGGCGGCGGCGGATCAGAGATGAGATCGCGAAAAAGAGTTCCCGTCTCGAGGGTTTCGGGACACGATATAAATATATGCCAAAGGGGGGCATCAGACGAGGCTCGGGGGGCCCAGGCGCCCCCCCGGCGCGGCCCAGGGGGGGCGCGCCACCAGGGCGCCTGGAGCCCTGGTGGCCCCCCTCCGGCTGTGCTTCGGGTGCCTGGTAGCTTCTGGAACGCTGATTTTTTATATAATTTTTCCGGGATTTTTCTGGCAGTTCTCGTAATGGGAAAACCCGAATTACAAAAACAGCCGAAAACAGAAACTGGCACTGGGGTGAACTGAGTTAATAGGTTAGTCCAAATATGATCGAAAGTGTATGGAAGTGTATAAATAACATAGCAATATCACCCAAAAGAGGCATGGAGCAAGCAGAAATTATAGATACGTTTTGGACGTATCAACTTGGAAGTTGCAAATATTTGATATAGAGTTGGGACCTATGTCTTGGGGATGGAGCTGAAAATCTGCCAACACGTCGCGGAAAAACTTTGACCGTGGAGGGTTAAAACCCCGGGCCAAGTGATCAAAGAAGACAATAATTTCTCCTTCCTTGGGCTTTGGAGGACATTCTTTTCTAGGAGCCCTCCAGTGAAGGACATTCTTTGGGCCTAAAGCGCCAATGGAGGCCATCTTTTCTAAGTCGTCCTCAGTGATCCAGGATGGGACCCAGTTGCAAGAGTCAAACTGCTTGGCCACGGAAGTCATCTTTTTCAAAAGGGAAGGCTGAAAATACAATAACAGATCTGGTTTATGATCTACGAAGATTTAATTCGGTATATTCTATGAAGGTACTGATCTAACTGGCGGTTTAAGCATGGGCCTAATGGTATCTACCGAATTAAACATCCGGAACAACTATAAGCATGACGTATACCAGATTATGAAGGTTTAAAGGGAAAGTTAAACCGCCAAACACAGGCAGGTAAGGCGCAGATCTTAAGTGTGGGGAAACAATTTTCACACAAGGAGCAGTAAGATATGGATCTACATCATATGGAAAATTCAAAGTTAATTCAAAGTATATTCAACGGAGATAGTGAAGGTCTTTAGCAGATTCAGTCCAGACTAATCATATTGGAAAGAACAAATTGCGATGACGGAGCGGAGTCATGCTAATGGTAGTTGACCTAAAAGCTTGAAGATTTGCGGCTAAACACTATGATTTGTAAACTTGGGAGCCATTAGCGGAACATGAAGTAGGAGATTTCAGCCCAAGAGGTTTAGAGCCCAAGTGTTAGGGCCCATGATTTGTAAACCGTCATACTATGTACTTGGGATGTAAGATAGAGAGAGTAGGGACCGAGGCAGGCACGTTTATGAGCCGCCTCGGGACTCCGTAAACCGGACCGGGCGTCACCTCTTATACAAAGGGACGACCCGGCGACGGTTCAAGAGAGAGAACAACAGATCGAGACACACGCAAAGCGGATTCGCTCCCTGGTCATCGAAACCCCAGCAATACACACCAAACTAGACGTAGGCTTTTACCTTCATCGAAGGGGCCGAACTAGTATAAAATCCATGTGTCCTTGTCCGCTTTAACCCCTTTAAGCTAACCCGTAGCAATGGCCTCACGACTAAGTCCTTTTGCTAGGACATCTGCCATGCTAAATCCACGACACCCTGCCTTGTGGGCCCCACATGGCCCCCCTCCACTTATTCCTGCACCCATACTCTTCTTGTTCCTCCCAAAAAATCACCAGCCAGCTCAAGCACGAGTTCTAGCTCATCTTGCTGCCATTTTTGATCTCCTTGCTCAAAGCACCATTCACCAAATTGTTTGGGGAGATTGTTCCTTGGTATGTGACTCCTCCATTGGTCCAATTAGTTTTTGTTCTAGTGCTTTATTTATTGCAAATTTTTGCTGCTGTGGTGACCTTGTTCTTGAGCTTGCATGTCAAATTTCCATGGTCCCAAGTAGTTCTAATGCATGATATAGTCCCTAGGCACTAGTAGGAGTTGTTGCTATCAATCTTGTTGAGTTTGGTTAACTTTAATTTTGAGTTGCTAAAATTTCAGAAAAATGCATAAGAAAAACTTCCAAGGTGGTTCTTCAAGGAAGCAAGAACCGAGGCTCGCGTTTCGTGAGCCAGACAGTGAACTACCGAGGGAAGCTGATGTGCGGCCTTGTGAATGGCCGTCAGACGAATTTATGGATCAGGTTGGCATCAAGGACGAATTTTATGCATATGTGCGCAAGGCTGACCTCGAGGGCTTCATACAACATAAGTGCCCTCAATACCATGGCTTAACCGATACCTTTGTGAGAAGGTTTAAATTTTCATCTTCACGTAATTCTCACACTGTCCTATTTGACCTTTATGATAAATCTTACACCATGGACTTAGACGATTTTAATGATGCTTGTAAGCTCCCGCAGTGGGGCAGTATGGGTGATCCTCGCAAATTTGAATATAGGGATTTCCTCGCTAGTATCACTATGGGGGAATCTAGAGAAATTACACAGGCTACCATAGGGAGCATTCATTTTCCTTCTATTCATTACTTTGCTCTCTTTATTGGTAGATGCATAAACGGTAAAGATGAGGCTTGCCACATGTGTGTCCTTGATCTTAGTGTTCTCAAGAGTGCTGTATTAGGTGATAGACAATACAACTTGGGAGCCATTGTTGCACGTAGGCTACATCATAATGGTTTGCATGGAGATTTATTTGGTGGGATTTATGCCACTCGCATTGCCCGCCGTCTTGGTGTGCATGTACATGAAAATGATGAACCTTTACCGCCTGCTCATTTGGATTTCCATGCCATGACTAGTCACCGGTTTATAGAGAGGGATGAACAATCTCTGAAATATCGACTAATCTTTAACAGGCGTCATGCCGTCCCTATTGTTCTTCCTGCCCCTACTTTGTTTGACTTTCAGGCAAAAGGGAGATACACTATAACCATGGAGGAGGCAAATGAGTATCATAATAAGATGGAAGCAGCCCGCCTCCGAGCTGCAGCTCAACAGGCAGTAGCTGCTGCATCTCAGTACAACCCCAACTACGACTTTGGATATCCGTCAGGCAAATACTGGCCATAGACCAACTTAGGCCAAAAGCCTAAGCTTGGGGGAGTACGTGTTTCTCACTGACTTTACATTCATGTTCACACACTCATTCTAGTTGTCGGTGCTCACACTCTTTCATTGTACCATCCATGCTTAGTTTCAATTTCTTTTTCTTAGTTTTTTCTCGTGTGCTAGAAAAACCTTAAGAAAACAAAAAAATATTAGTTGTAGCTTCTAGCTAGTTTACTTTCCTTGTAGTAGTAATTAAAAGAACCCCGAAAAAGATTTCCCGTTCTTCTTTTGCTTGTTGGGAGCCTTCCCGTGTAAATAGTTTCTTTTCTTTTCTTTGGAGGTTAACAGTAGAAGACCATGATTGAAATTGCTTAGTGGCTCTCATATGATTTATTGTTGATTTAACCTTGAGCCATATTACCTTGTCTTCTCACTTGTATAAAATGCTCGCAGATTCCAGCTTAGTCCAATGCACGTGCACTATTATTAACCACACCATTAAGTTGTGCGAGTGAAAGGCAATAAGAATGATATATGATGAACTAATTGAGATGAGAAAAGCTGGTATGAACTCGACCTCTCTTGTTTTTGTAAATATGATAGTTCATCGTTCCTGATTCAACTTGTTATGAATGAAACATGCTTGCAATGACAATTAGAGATCATAGCTGCTTATGCCATGCTTAATTAGCTAAGAGTTTATAATGGTCTATCTTGCGTGCCAACATGATATTAAAATGGTTGTGATGTGGTATGATGGGGTGTTATCCTCCTTTGAACGATTCAAGTGGTCTGACTTGGCACATGTTCACACAAGTAGTTGAAATAAAATCAACATAGCCTCCACGATATTTATGTTCATGGTGATTTATATCCTACTCATGCTTGCATTCATTGTTGATTAATTTTAATGCATGTTCATGACCGTTGTTGCTCTCTAGATGGTCGCTTCCCAGTCTCTTTCTAGCCTTCACCTATACTAAGTGGGAATACTGCTTGTGCATCCACTTCCATAAACCCCAAAGTTATCCCACATGAGTCCACCATACCTTCCTATATGCGGTATTTACCTGCCATTCCAAGTAAATTTGTATGTGCCAAACTCTAAACCTTCAAATGAAATTATGTTTTGTATGCTCGAACAGCTCATGTATCAACTAGGGTTGTCTATATCTTCCATGCTAGGTGGGTTATTCTCACGATGAGTGGGCTCCGCTCATCATTCATGAGAAAATGGCTGGTAACCGGGATGCCCAGTCCCATGCTCAAAATCATAATAATTAAACAAAACTCCCCCAGGGTTGTTACTTGTTTGGACTTTGGACGGTACCCCGTGGATTCGGATGGCCGTGGAATGTGCTTGTTGGTCGTTGGGGGAGTATAAACTTTACCATTCTGTTTGGGAACCGCCTATAATGTGCGTAGCATGAGAGATATCGAGATTCTTGGTTGTTATGTTGACAATGAAAGTATGGCGCTCAAAATGTTATTCATCTCTATTAAAAAATCGAGCTCTGGCACCTCTACAAATCACTGCTTCCCTCTACGAAGGGCCTATCTATTTACTTTTATGCCGAGTCATCATCCTCTTATAAAAGAGCACCAGTAGGAGAGCACCTCTGTCATTTGCATGTATTACCATTAATTTGCATTGAGTATGATCATGACTGGATCTCTTTTACCATGAATTACAATGTCTAGTTATTCCTTGATCTTTAAAGGTGCTCTGCATTTATGTTTTGCAGTCTCAGAAAGGGCTAGAGAGATACCATCTTGTTATATCATATCACGATTGTTTTGAGAAAGTGTTGTCATCTGAGGTTTATTATTATTGCTCGCTAGTTGATTATGCCATTGATGTGAGTAGACATGAGACCTGAAAGTTATTGTGAATGTGGTTAGTTCATGATCATTGCTGAAAACCTGAATGATGGCTTACATATTTACAACAACAAGAGCAAACAAAGTTTGTCAAAGTTTTTCTTTATCACTTTAAGTTTATCAACTGAATTGCTTGAGGACAAGCAAAGGTTTAAGCTTGGGGAAGTTGATATTTCTCCAACGTATCTACTTTTCCAAACCCTTTTGCCCTTGTTTTGGGCTCTAACTTGCATGATTTGAATGGAACTAACCCGGACTGACGCTGTTTTTAGCAGAATTGCCATGGTGTTGTTTTCGTGCAGAAATAAAAAGTTCTCGGAATGACCTGAAAATTTACGAAGAATTATTTTGGAAAATATAAAAAATACCTACGGGAAGATCCAGACCAGGGGGCCCACACCCTGTCCACGAGGGTGGGGGGCGCGCCCCCTCCTCTAGGGCGCGCCCCCTGCCTCGTGGGCCCCTGGTGCTACACCGACGTATCTCAAGATCCCATATATTCACTTTCGGGGAGAAAAAAATCAAAGAGGAAGAATTATCGCGTTTTACGATACGGAGCCGCCGCCAAGCCCTAATCTCTCTCGGGAGGGCTGATCTGGAGTCTGTTCGGGGCTCCGGAGAGTGGATATCGTCGCCATCGTCCTTATCAACCTTCCTCCATCACCAATTCCATCATTCTCACTGCCGTGCGTGAGTAATTCCATCGTAGGCTTGCTGGACGGTGATGGGTTGGATGAGATCTATCATGTAATCGAGTTAGTTTTGTTAGGGTTTGATCCCTAGTATCCACTATGTTCTGAGACTGATGTTGCTATGACTTCGCTATGCTTAATGCTTGTCACTAGGGCCCAAGTGCCATGATTTCAGATCTGAACCTATTATGTTTTCATGAATATATGTGTGTTCTTGATCCTATCTTGCAAGTCTATAGTCACCTACTATCTGTTATGATCCGGCAACCCCGAAGTGACAATAATCGGGACCACTCATAGTGATGACCTTCGTTTAAGGAGTTCATGTATTCACTATGTGTTAATGCTTGGGTCTGGTACTCTATTAAAAGGAGGCCTTAATATCCCTTAGTTTCCACTAGGACCCCGCTGCCACGGGAGGGTAGGACAAAAGATGTCATGCAAGTTCTTTTCCATAAGCACGTATGACTATATTCGGAATACATGCCTACATTGCATTGATGAACTGGAGCTAGTTCTGTGTCACCCTAGGTTATAACTTCTACATGATGAATTGCATCCGACATAATTTCTCATCACCGATCCAATGCCTACGAGCTTTTCACATATTGCTTGTTGCTTATTTATTTTTCCGTTGCTACTATTACAAAAACTACAAAAACACTACCGTCACTTTTATTGCTGCTACCACTATCTCCATATTACTTTGCTACTAAACTACCTTGCTGCAGATACTAAGTTTCCAGGTGTGGTTGAATTGACAACTCAGCTACTAATACTTAAGAGT
Organism: Secale cereale; assembly: GCA_902687465.1. Taxonomy (NCBI): domain Eukaryota; kingdom Viridiplantae; phylum Streptophyta; class Magnoliopsida; order Poales; family Poaceae; genus Secale; species Secale cereale. The sequence continues at coordinate 576,303,851 of LR738713.1, read as the reverse complement.
ATTCTTTGGCTCCCCTTGTGTCGAATCAATAAATTTGGGTTGAATACTTTACCCTCAAAAACTACTACGATCCCCTACACTTGTGGGCTATCACATCATTGTCTAAATATTGCGTGGGTAGGATAGGGTCAAAGGGCAAAGGTGGAACGCCCGTCTCTCTTGCTAAACACGTGGCATAGATTCCACCATATAATCAACCACTATTAGTGTTGTGTTGTAACTTACGTGCAACAATAGCCCCAAGATTATAACTCCTATCACTGGTTAGATTGGTGCGTATGAGGCTCAAGTCTGGAGCACAAAGTGTACTACAATCTTTTCTGCCTACAATACGTTTCCCATTAAATAAAGCGAAGTACTGAATTGCGGGAAAATGAATGCTCTTTATTCTACCTTGCGTCACTCCCCTTGTTTCACCATAGCAAAGACTAGTTAAGAATGCTTGGTACTCAGCCCTTGATGGTTCATCAAGCAAACCCCAGAATGGGATTTTGCAGTGATGGGCAAAACTCTCTAGTGATATGGTAAAAGGATTTTCATATAGTTTGAATGACACCCTAGACTCACGGGGATGAAATTTTAAATCCTTTGACAAATGATTCAGTGAGAGTGTGGTGTTGATCGCACTTACCTAAAATGTAGGGACCAGACCGGCATTACGAACCAATTGCTCAAATTCATCCTTAATACCTACACGCACCATATAATCATCACAAGGCCATAATCATGTTTTGGTGGCGGCATCTCGTGTGGAACTTTCACTTGGTTCAACATAAGACCGACGAGCGGAACTATCACTAGAAGATGCTCCCAAGGAGCTCCTCCTCGAAGAACTCCTTCCAAAGAGGTTCATCATGTTCGCGTACAATTTTCTGAAAAATTTTGGGTGACAAAAAATTATCAACAAAACTCTACAAGAATGATAGCAATGACTTATAGGGATGCCTAGAGGCCATAGCAAGCATTCAAACTACTTAGAACTCTAAGAATTCAACATGCAACCTCATCTACAGCAGCACCAAGAGTAGCTAATTATTCAAAATATAAACCACTAAAACAAAAACTAATTGTACAAACAGAGGAGTCACATACCAAGCAACAATCCCCCGAAATAGTTTCAGAAACGGAGCTTCGAGCAAAGAGATCAAAATCCGCGGGTTTGAGAGCAAGAACACTAGAGACAGAACAATGGTGAATTTTTTCTTGAGGTAGGCGATGATGCGGTGTAAAGAGATAAGTGGGCGGCACGTGGGGACCACAACCCACCAGGGCGCACGCCTAGGGGTCCTGATGCGACAGGTGGGTTGTGCCCACCTGGTGCACCTCCCTGTGATATTATTTGCACCAAAAATTCTTAAATAATCGGAAAAAAATCGTGTTAAATTTTCAGAGCATTCTGAGAACTTTTATTTTTGGGTCATTTTTTATTGTACGGGAAACTCAAAAAACAGACAACACATGGCATTTTATTTTATTTAACTAATAAAAACATAAAAAAGGTAGGGATGGAAGATAGTGCTCACTAAATTCATCAACTTCATTCCTCTCAAAAATGGTTTATTAATAAGGTTGATCAAGTCTTATTAACAACCACTTTTGATTAGCATGAAATCGAAGAACTTTTGTAAATCACTAAGTTACCTCAACAGGGATATGAATGTCCCCAACAATAAGCATTCATATTTCTTTTTAACAGTAGCTAGGTAGAGGTAGATGAAAACTTCTAATAGTGATTGTCGGAGATTTTTCAATAACATTAATACCATTCACTTGGAATTGTTTCTTCGGAAAGTGCACCGTATGCTCATTACCATTGATATGGAAAGTGACCTTGCTTTTGTTGCATTCAATAACAGCCCCTGCAGTATTCAAGAAGGGTCTACCAAGGATAATCGACATGTTGTCGTCCTCGGGCATCTCAAGTATAACAAAGTCAGTCAAAATAGTAACATTAGCAACAACAACAGGCACATCCTGACAGATACCGATAGGTATGGCAGTTGATTTGTCAGCCATTTGCAAAGATATTTCAGTAGGTGTGAGTTTATTCAAATCAAGTCTTTTATATAAAGAGAAAGGCATAACACTAACACCATCTCCTAAGTCAGATAAAGTAGTTTTCACATAATTCTTTTTGATGGAGCAAGGTATAGTTGGTATTCCTTGGTCTCCAAGTTTTTTAGGTACTTCATCCTTAAAAGTATAATTAGCAAGCATGGTGGAGATTTCAGCTTCCGGTATTTTTCTCTTAGTGGTGATGATGTCTTTCATGTAGTTTTCATAAGGAGGCATTTTCAAGATACCAGTCAAGCGAGTACGCAAAAAGACTGGCTCAACATTTCAGCAAAGCGTTCAAATTCTTCATCATCTTTCTTTTTAGTTGGCCGAGGTGGAAAAGTCATAGGTTTTTTAACCCACGGTTCTCTTTCTTTACCGTGTTTCCTAGCAACAAAGTCTCTTTTATCATATCTTTTATTCTTAGTTTGTGGGTTATCCAGATCAACTGGTGGTTCTATCTCAACATCATTATCTGGTTATTTTTCATTATTTGGTTGAGTATCTTCATGAACATCAGCATTATCTTTTTCATTATCATTAGGTGAATGTTCATTACCAGATTGAGTTTCAACATCAGAGATAGAAACATCATTATCATTATCAGGAGGTTTTTCTACTTCAAGTTCACTAGTAGTATGCAAAGTCCTATCAATTTTTTTCTTTTTAGAAGGACTAGGTGCAGTGGTGTTGTTTCTGTGTGAATCTTGTGCAATTCTTTTTGGGTGTCCCTCGGGATAAAGTGGTTCCTGAGTCATTTTTCCTCCTCTAGTTGCAACTCTAACAAGAAAGTCATGTGTGTTGCTATTCATTTCATCAAGCAATTCTCTTTGTGATTTAGCAACTTGTTCTAATTGGGTTTGTACCATAGAAGCATGCTTTCCTACACCTCTAACATCATTTGATATTCTAAATAACAAGTCACTCAAGCGAGCAATCATATCATAATTGTATTTCAATTGTTTCATAACATTTGCATTGAAGTGATCTTGTTTCCTAATATAATTTTCAAACTCATGAAGGCATTGACTAGGGTGCATATTGTGAGGATTATCATTATCATTGAATTTCATTAGAGAATTTACCTTTACCACCTTAGGCAGTGATGGTGCATTAAGCCCATGTATTTCTTTAATATGAGGTAAATTTTTAACATCCTGAGCTTTAATACATTTTTCCTTCATGGATTTCTTTGCCTCTTGCATATCTTCAGGACTGAGATATAATATACCCCTCTTCTTTGGAGTAGGCTTAGGCGGTGGTTCAAGAAGAGTCCAATCATCACAATTTTTAAATATGTTATTCAATAATTCTTCATCTTGTCCAATAGTTCGTTCCCTGAAAACACAACCAGCACAACTATCTAGGAAGTCCCTAGAAGCATCGGTTAGTCCATTATAGAAGATATCAAGTATTTCATTTTTCTTAAGAGGATGATCTGGCAAAGCATTAAGTAACTGGCAAAGCCTCCCCCAAGCTTGTGGGAGACTCTCTTCTTCAGTTTGCACAAAATTAAATATTTCCTGTAAGGCAGCTTGTTTCTCATGAGCATGATTTTTTTTTCTTTAGAGAAGTAATAAATCATATCATGGGGACTACGCACACAACCAGGAGCAAGAGTATTGTACCAAGATTTAGCATCACCCTTTAATGAGAAAGGAAATAATTTGAGAATATAGTAGTAACGAGTTTTCTTATCATGAGTAAAAAGGGTAGCTATGTCAGTCAACTTAGTGAGATGTGCCACAACAGTTTCAGTTCCATAACCATGGAAAGGATCATATTCAACCAAAGTGATTAACTCTGGGTCGACAGAGAATTCATAATCCTTATCATCAATAAAGATAGGTGAGGTAGCAAACTTAGGATCACATTTCATTCTAGCATTCAGAGACTTTTCTTTATACTTGCATAATAATTTCTCTAGATCATCTCTATCCTTACAAGCAAGAATATCTCTAGTTGTTTCCTCATTCATAACATAACCTTCAGGTACCTTAGGCAATTCCTATCTAGGAAGGCTAGTTCTAGCAGGTGTTTCAAAATTTCCAGTTTCAAGCTCATCATCAGATTCAACAACATCATGTTGTCTTACTCTAGTAATTTGTTCATCAAGAAATTCACCAAGTGGCACATCATCATCATGCAAGGCACTAGCATCATCATAAGTATCATTCATAGCAGAAGTAGCATCATCAATAACTCGCGACATATCAGGATTAATAGCATGTGGTGGTGTTGCAAGTTGACTTCTAACAGGAGGTGAATCTAAAGCAGAACTGGATGGCAGTTCCTTACCTCCCCTCATCTTAGAGGAAAAAATCTTAGTCTTAGCATCCTTCAGATTCTTCATAGTGATAAGTTGATAATAATCCGAAGTGACTCAACAAATAAAGCTATGCTCCTCGGCAACGGCGCCAGAAAAAGGTCTTGATAACCCACAAGTATAGGGGATCGCCACAATTTTCGAGGGTAGAGTATTCAACCCAAATTTATAGATTCGACACAAGGGGAGCCAAAGAATATTTGTAAGTATTAGCAGTTGACTTGTCAGTTCAACCACACTTGGAGATTAATTATCTACATCAAAGTGATCAGTAGCACAGTAATATGATAGTTTTGATAGTAGTGGTAGTAGCAATGGTAACGGTAACAGTGATAGCAATCGTTTTGTAGCAAGTGCATCAGTAACGATAGCAGTAGTGACTTAGCAAGAACAATGTAGGATAAATAGGCATTGGATCAGTAATTTGTTGGATGATATTCATCATGTGACAGTCAGAACCTAGGGCGATATGGCACTAACTCCAGTTCATAAATATAATGTAGGCATGTATTCCGTAAATAGTCATACGTGCTTATGGAAAGAACTTGCATGATATCTTTTGTCCTATCCTCCCATGGCAGTGGGGTCTATATTGGAAACTAAGGGATAGTAAGGCCTCCTTTTAATAGAGAACCGAAACAAAGCATTAACACACGGTGAATACATGAACTCCTCAAACTACGGTCATCACCGGAGTGGTCCCGACTACTGTCACTCCGGGGTTGCCGGATCATAAGACGTAGTAGGTGACTATAACTTGCAAGATCGGATCTAGAACATGAATATAATGGTGGTAACATAAACAATTAAGATATGAAATCATGGCACCCGGGCCCAAAGTGACAAGCATTAAGCATAGCAAAGTCATAGCAACATCAATCTGAGAACGTAGTGGATACTAGGGATCAGCCCTAACAAAACTAACTAGATTACATGATGAATCTAATCCAACTCCTCACCGACCAGCGAGCCTACAAATGAATTACTCACTCCCGGTGGGGAGCATCATGGAATTGGTGATGGAGAAGGGTTGGTGATGATGAAGAATGAAGACCCCCCTCTCCGGAGCGCCAAACGGACTCTAGATCTGGACTCCCGGTGAAGAGCAAGAGGTGGCGGCGACTCCATCTCGTGGACCGCGATAATTATTTCTCCCTGATTTTTCTCTCCGTAAATGTGAATATATAGTATCAGGCTTAACGTTTGCGGGGCCACCAGGTGGGGACAACCCACCTGGGCGCGCCAGGAGGGGGGCGCGCCCTGGTGGGTTGTGCCCACCCAGGTGCCCCCCTCCGGTGGTTCTTGGCTCCAGTATTTTTCCTTTTTTGTATAAAAATTCCTCGCAAAGTTTCGTTCCATTCCGAGAACTTTTATTTCTGCACAAAAACAACCCCATGGTAGTTGTGCTGAAGATAACGCCAGTCCGAGGTTAGTTTCATTCAAATCATGCAAATTAGTGTCCAAAACAAGAGGAAAAGTAGATACATTGGAGACGTATCAATGGCGATGCTATGAAGAGGATTCCTCATAATGTTCTGAGACATTTTCCAATTATACCAAGATTGCAGACATTGTTTCATGATGCTGAAACAAGAGAGGATGTACTGTGGCATTCTAGGAACCAGGAGTATAGAGATCAGAATGTAATGAGCCATCCATCTCATGGTAGTGACTGGAAAAGCTTCTATCAGAAACACAAAGAGTTTGCTACTGACTCGAGAAACATGAGACTTGGTTTAGCTACAAATGTATTTAACCCATTTGGCCACCAGAGCACCACATATAGCATGTGGCCAGTGCTTGTTATCCCTTACAACATGCCACCAAATGTCTGCACCAAAGAATCAAACTACATGATGGCCTTGCTCATCCCAGGTCCAAAAAGTCATAGAAAGGATTTTGATTTATATGGAGCCCTTTGTGGAGGAACTTCAAAAGCTATGGAGGGGTGTTCTCACTCGAGACCTATATAGGAGCCCACCAGTGGATTTTTTTCTGTGTGTTGCTATAATTTGGTGCATCCATGATTATCCGGCTTTGGGCACTATGCAAGGGTGAACGACACATGGTTACAATGCATGTGTTCACTGTGACAAGAATCCGTTGTCATATGCAATACTTAGCAAGATATGTTACATTGGACACCGCAGTTTCCTTGCCAAGGACAAGCTGTGTCCTGCAAAATACCGAAGACATGTGTTCAATGCAAAGCATGAAAACCGTGATGCGCCAAAGATGCTCACTGGCGATGAGTTGCAAGTGGAATTAGAGAAGGTCAGGCATATTACACCAGGAAACCATCCTGATAATGGTAGTGGAAAAAGGAAGCGTGGCAGGGCAGAAGAGAGATTATTGTTTACCCACAGGTCCACTTTGTGGGACTTGGAGTATTGGAAAGATTTGGATCTGCGGCATAATCTTGATGTGATGCACATCAAGAAAAATATATGTGATAGCATTATCGACACACTTCTTAATATTGAAGGCAAGACGAAAGATACCTTGAAATCTATGATTGATTTGACACACCTGGGTATCAAAAAGGATTTGCAGGTCGAACATGACGGTGCACCACGGGAAATGGCACCACCTGTGTACGTCATGGACAGGGTAAAAAGAAAATAATTCTGCAACGTCCTGTCACGTGTAAGGTTCCCACATGGATTTGCTTCCAACCCTGAAAGGAGAGTCAGTGCAGATGGAAACAAGGTACAAGGGTTGAAAAATCATGACTGCCACGTCCTACTTCAAAGGGCCGCCCTAACTTATACCGAGCAGTTGTAGAGTTGGGACAATTCTTCAGGGAACTATGTAGTAGAAATATCAGGATAGATGCTTTGGAGCATCTTAGAGACAAGATACCAACTATCCTATGCGACCTTGAGAAGATATATCCTCCAGCCTTCTTTGATGTGATGGTGCATTTGGCTGTTCATCTACCTGATGAGGCACTACTTAGAGGTCCAGTACAGTATGGCTGGATGTACCCTATTGAAATGCGACTAGGCACGTACAAGGGCTATGTTAGGAATAGAGCTAGACCCGAGGGTTCTATTGTAGAGGCCTACATGATACGTCCAAAACGTATATATAATTTCTGCTTGCTCCATGCCACTTTTGGGTGATATTGCTATGATATTCATACACTTCCATACACTTTTGATCATATTTGGACTAACTTACTAATCCAGTGCACCCCAGTGCCAGTTTCTGTTTTCGGCTGTTTTTGTATTTCAGGTTTTCACGTTACGAGAACTGCCAGGAAAAATCCAGAAAAAATATATAAAAAATCAGCATTTCGGAAACTACCGGGCGTCCAAAGGGCAGCCGGGGGGGGGGGGCACCAGGGCTCCAGGCGCCCTAGCGGCGCGCCCCCCTGGGCCGCGCCGGGGGGCGCCTGGGCCCCCCGAAGCTCCCCCGATGCCCCCTTTGGCATATATTTAAAGCATCCTCCGAAACCCTCAGAACAGGAACTCTTTTTGCGATCCCATCTCTGTTCCGCCGCCGCCGCCGCTTCCAAGATCGGGAGCACCAGGAGAACTCTTCCCGGCACCCTGCCGGAGGGAAGGATCACCACCGGGAGCTTCTCCGCCACCATGGACGCCTCCCGGATGACTCATGAGTAGTCTCCCTTGGACCATGAGTCCATGACCAGTAGCTATGTGATGTTCTCCTCCCGTTCTTGTGCTTCACTAATTAGTCCTCGTGAGCTGCCCTACATGATCGAGGCACATATGTAATCCTTATGCTGTTGCTATGTTGAGTTTGCTGGGATCCGATGGATTATGAGATTATGTTTAGATTGATCTTGAGTAATATATTTGATCTACCTCTTTTATATTTATGTTCATAAGTAATTCTTGCATGTTCTCCGTTGTTATTTATTGCTTTGGCCGAGTAGTAGGTAGTGACTCCAAGAGGGAACGTTATGCTTGATTGTGGGATCATGCCCCTCGATGATTAGCTTGAGTGACAGAAACATCAGTCTAGGGGATGTGCTGTTGCCACAAGGGGGAAAACAACGGTGCTTGTGCCCGCGGGTGCAAGGATTGTTTACTTTACGCAAAGTTCTTTTAATGCAGTTGTCTGTTGCTTTGAGTTTACACTATGGGTGGGGCTCGCAACTTAATACAAGCGAGATGTTCTGGATAGATATCTCAAGGTGGATGATTAGTAGTAGGCATTGATGGATTTCGGTCTACTTACTTTGGCGTACCGCCCATGCTTTGAACCTCAACCTTTCTTGCAATGTAATCAGCATTGGTTTGCGCTCGTGGGTCCTGTCAATTGCCCAGCTGTAATTTGTTTACCTCACATAGCTGTTTTATCGTCTTTTGGGAGAGAGACATCACTAGTGAACATCATGAGACTCCGGTCCATATTACCATCATTGATCACATCCGCTATTTACTTTTTGTTATTATTTACTATTGCAAACACTATCTATTACTACTATCATCTGCTTTTTAATCCTTTGTGAACTACAAGGCCGGAGAGATTGACAACCTCTCTGTACTCGTTGGGAGCAAAGTTATTTGTATCCTTGTGCAGGTCCACGTTGATTGCTAATCCGCGCCGTTAGCAGTTGACACCTACTTGTTGAACCTAGGAGTCTCTGGGGATTCGATCCTTGGCATCTTTGCTAAGGGAAAACACTTCCACAACACTGCATCTTTCACCTTCCACTTGGGGTAACCAACGAGGGGTTAGAGGCCCATCACTACATTGCTACAAAAGCATTGACATTCTGCTCAAAATACATTGAAACAGCTGATCGGCTTAGCAAAGAGGTGGGTGAAGACAGTCCCAAGCTCGATGTTTTCGATTGTTCTATTCGAGTTACAGAGAAGAGTCGACAAGGCAACAAACCTAAAGATTTGGACAAAATGGTTTGGCATGTGTTGCATAACTGTCTTGAGATTCTACCTTATATCGAGTAAGTGCTAAGTACAGCAGCTTATACATCGTAATCTACTAAACTTCCAGCACATTCTTATATATTTAGATGTTTGATGTGATCACTATGTTGTGCATCATCTACAAAAAGGAGTTACCGCCGCAAAATCCAAGAAACATTGACGAACTAGTTATGGAAGGATTTGTGAAATGGTTCAAGAGCCATGTAAGCTTTTGAATTGCACTGCCAGTTTTTTTTAATATATTGAGTACATAAGATGATCAACTTGTCTATTTTCTAACCATAGGTTAACAAGATGAGGGAGGATGGGAAGACAGTTAATGATTACCTTTACGCACTAGCAATGGGTCCTGATACTTGGGTAAGACATTATGAATCTTGCATTATTGGAGATGTGCGCTACAACACCCTTACACGCGACGAAGGCAGGAAGACACAACAATGCGATCATGAGCACGGATACGTACGACGAAGAGACAACTGAAATGTATGCTAACATAACAGACATTGTTCAGTTGTAGTATATCTCCAGTTTCGAGGTTCATCGGTGTGTGGTTCTGTTGTGCTGTCGTTGGTATAACCTATTTTCCAGGATCGCAAAACCCAGAGCTGATGATTATTTCAAACCCATCAATGTCAAGGCGGCGTACAAGAGCGACGAGCCTTTTATTTTGGCAAATCATGCAACACAGATATTTTTTCTTGGAAGGCACATATGCACGTAGCGATGACCGGAGAGTATTACAACGGTTTGAGCAGAGGAATTCGTTTAATGACGTTACACTACAAGATGATGTTTACACTGCTCCTGATGTAGAAGATTCCACATGTGTTCCTAATATCTTTGAGAACCATCACGTCAATAACGCTGGCGAAATGATTGCCTGTCGGGCTGTGGACATACGAGAGTTGATCAATAAGACACCAACGTTCGAGGACATTGAGGATGAAGAACAAGATGACACTGGGGGGGATTGCGATTCAGAATGATACAAATGGCGAAGATGTTGACGTTACTCCTGCGTATGATGATTTGATTGCTTTTGTCGTATTTTCTTATGAGAAGACGACTTTTTATTTACTATGTGAAATTTGTGTTTGCTATGACAAGTGAAACCTGATGACGTTGTTGTTTAGTATTTTGCTGTGAGAACATCACTTATTATGTATGTTGATTTGTGTTTGGTGATTGTATGACGACTAAAACATGATGACATTGTTGTTTAGTTGTACTCATATCTGGCTGTGAAACTTGTATTTGATGACATAGTTTGTTGTTGGACTGCAATTTGCTCAACGTCTTCGAATGGCAACAAAGCTGACCCAACATGGCCTCTGCTAATTTATTTATTTATTAGCAAAAGGGCCTCTGCTATTTATTTACTTATGAGCAAAAGGGGATACCCCCTGATTTCCGTTAATAGAAATCTTTAAATGTTCACAACACTATGCCCAGCCTGCTAAACAGATTTCATTCATTACTAGTTTCAGCAAAGTGCTCATGTCATAGCCACTGAATACATCATGAGTGCTACATACACTGCAAATAAAGAGACAATCATCCTACAGAGCATAATGATCTTGCCCATTATCTTCACAAGCTCTTTCATCTCCTCATTGATGTCAAGGCCGTCCAACAGTTGTTGCTTGGCCATGATCAGATGAACTACATCTTTAACCTTATGCTCTGCATCTTCCTCTTCCGTCGTTCCTTCAGTTACTTGTCAACACCCCAACATGCTGGTATTGGGATTCCTCGGCTAATCAAATAATCAGCGCAGTTCCATTCCCCCACATCAGCAACTTCCCAGAAATACAAATCACGCGAATCTTTCCTTTTCTACATGAATCAAATTCGAAGATCATCAATGAAACTATTAAAAACCAACAACTGAAAGCAGGCGCAAAACACTTAAAACATGTTATTACCCCATGATTCGGGCATTTGTAGAAGATCCGGCAAGGGTTGAGGATTGTAGTTGAGACACGACGGATGACTCTATGTGAGTTGCAGCAGTGGAACCACACCAATGGCAGGGGATTGCGATGAGTAATTGGCAGCGGTGAGTGTGCCAGCGGGGGTATGATGAGACCCACAGGGGATGGTACGGGTGGCGGCTTGGCGCATATCTGGTTGTTGCCTGCGGAAGAGCAGGTGGACGAGCTACCATCGGACATGGTTGCTGCGGCTGGAGCTTCTGGTGCTAGGCAGAGTAAGCAGAGAAGAGGAGAAGTGAACGTTGGATATGTCAGTTTCATTACTTGCAGAGTAGCATAGCACTATATATAGTCATATTTTAGGTTTGGATTCGAACCAACTACAGGAGCACGTCTCTCTTTTTCTAAAACTCTGCAACGTCTATTACTAGCTTATTCTGTATGCCTTCTCAAGTCTCTCATTCTCGGGAATGTTATGTGGAGAACGTTCCCTGGGAGGAGGACGGCAAATGAACGCATTTTCCTGGCAGTTTTAGTTGTGACACAAGATCAAACGATGGCAGTTTCGGGAAGTTATCTGGCGAACGAGCCAATTTTTCTTTTCTTCCTATAAAAAAGTATGCTACGTGGTGTCGGCTTAGTCAACAAATGATTGTGCCAACCTTGACCGTTGTATTGACATTCAACGTCTATCGTGTTGTATGCTGTTTGGGACAAATTTGGAGGCTCACTTGTGGGTCTACAAGGTTAACGTGTACGAAAGGCTTTGTCAACTTAGTCCACAAACGATTCTAGCAATAGTGACCGTTAGATTGTTAATCGAACGGCCATAATCGAATGGCCATACTGCTTCTTCAACCTCCGGTCTTCTTGTTCCAGCCGCCCAAACCAGTGCCGGCCTTACTGCCTGTTCATGCCTCCCGTGGCCGGCGGTGCTGCCGCGCAGGCCTGTCCATCCCTCTACGCACCCACAGTTCATGTTATTCTCCGACGACAGCAGACGAACCAGTAAACCCTTGTACTCCCCTCCATGTGGGAAACAACTGTCGAGTCTTCTCCGGCTCTGGGCTGTTCCCTTCCTAGGCCTCGCCATTGTCCATCGCCCCCGTGCTCTCGGTGCGGCATGGTCAACGTAGTCAACGAACGACATCCATCGAAAGAGGACTGTACATGGAGAGGATGACAGTTGGGGTCCACGGCCGCATGCAAGGCCGTGTCAACTTAGTTAACACACGAGAGTAGTGACTGTTGGATGTCCATGCAATGGCCGCCGTGCTTCTTCAATCTCTGCCCTTCCTGCTCCAGCCGCTCAAACTAGCACCGGCGGGACTGGCTGCTCCCTCCTCCCATGGGCGACTATGCTGCCGCGCAGGCAGCACCGCCCCACCCTACTCCATCGCTAGCCAGCAGGCCATTACTCTACTCACCCACACCTCCTATTATTTTTCGGGAATGGCAGCCGAACCAGTAAACCCTCGTACTCCCCACCACATGGGCAACAACTACCGAGTCTTTCCCGGCTCCGGGTCGTTCCCTTCCTAGGCCTCGCCGTCATCCACCACCCTGGTACTCTCGACGTGGCGTGGTCAACATCGTCAACGAACGACATCCATCGGAAGAGGACTATACGTGGAGAGGCTGACAGTTGGGTCCACGGCCGCACGCAAGGAAGTGCCTCCACCCGAAATAATGATTCCTCCACCTGACAGCAGGGACCCACTGGAAGGGCCTCTGTATTTCACGAAAAAAAATGTTCGTCCCGCTGACAGCTCGGACCCACCAGCTATATCTTCACACACAAAGAAGTGCCTCCTTATTACGCAAAAAAAAATGAATACTGCCCCTGCTATCTGGAACCCACGATAGTTGGAGTCTGACTTGTGGGCCTACTAAGTTGACATGGACGGAGGGCTTTGTCAACTTAGTCAATATTGAACTATTCTAGCTCTAGTGACCGTACGATGTCCATCCAACGGCCATAGTGCTTCTTCAACCTCTGGTCTTCTTGCTCCAGCCGCCGAAACCATCGCGGGCCGTGACGCCTGCTCCTGCCTCCCATGGCTGGCTATGCTGTTGTGCAGGCCTCACCGCCCCTACTACTCTAACCGCTGGCCAGTCCATCCCTCTACTCACCCACAACCCTTGTTATTCTGCAGTGATGGCAGCCACACACCGCAGCCGAACTAGACAACCCTCGTACTCCCCTTCGCGTGGGAATCCACTGCCGTGTTTTCCCCGGCTCCATGTTGTCCCCTTCCTAGGCCTCGCCGTCGTCCACCGCCTTGGTGATCTCGGCGCGGCGTGGTCAACACGGTCAAGGAACGACTTCCATCTGAAGAGGACTGTATGTGGAGAGGCTGACAGCTGGGTCCATGGCCGCAACAAGTAAATGCCTCCTTATTACTCGTTAAATAATTATTCCTTCCCTGGTAGCGGGGATCCACCGGAAGGGCCTCTGTATTTTGCGAAAAAATGATTCGCCCTGACAGCTAGGACCCGCCCGCTATATCTTTGCACGCAAGGAAGTGCCTCCTTGTCCTCCCTAATAGCTGGGACCCACCCGGTGGAATCGTACGTAGCGTTATCTGTCTGGTCGCGAACGTGTACGTACATAGTGGTCGATCGGTCTCTCTGCAGCGATGAACCATGGCTGAGTAAGGAGCGACACGTGTCATACGTACAGTCCCTTCAAAACTGTGTACACGTACGTAAAACCACATGGCAAAAAATATGGCTACGTACATACATACGGGCAGAGTTTCGAATGCGTACTCGCGCATACGTACGGCCAGGGCTCGTGTACATGGAGAGGCAGCGGACGGCAATAACGGCGTCGTGTTCATCGGTAGCCAACCGGCGGGGTTGGAACATAGAAACAACATCGTGTTCATCGGGAGGCAACCAGCTTGGACGGAATAGCCGAAACCTAGTGTGGCGTACCGCAAAACGGAGGGAGGCCTTCTGCTGGAGCGCGCACGGTCGAAATGGGGTCCTGTTCATTGGGAAGGGTCTGGCGTACCGCAAAACGGAGGAAACGGCCTTCTGCTCGACCGGCTACAGTCAAAACGGGATCATGTTCATCGGGAGGGGTATGGTGTACCGCAAAACGGAGGAAACAGACATGTGTTCGAGTGCTACGGTCAAAATGGGGGGTCCTGTTCATCAGGAGGGGTGTGGCGTACCGCAAAACGGGACTCCACGGGCTACTATTCACTCATCGTCGACTTCCTCTAGCCTCCACATGCACTATTCATCCACCGCGTCTTCCTCTGCCTCCATCGGCTACTGTTCAACCAGCCCTCCACAGGGTCCTGTACATCCACCCCCAACGCCTCGGCTGTGGCGGCCTCGTCTCGTGGTCCTGTTCATCTAGCAGCAACCGCCTACTACTACTACGGGGTCATGTTCATCCAAGCCCCACCGAGAACTGTTCATCCAACCCCAACCACGTATGTCTCGACTCGTTCAACCACCCCATGTTCACTGTTAATCAATAGGTAGCAGGTTCGATCGGCTTCAGTAAGCAGCAGCATCGATCGATCGGGTTCAGTTAGCAGCGAAGGAGTCGGTCGCGTTCAGTTAGCAGCGAAGGGATCGATCGCTCGGGTTTAGTAACGTAGCTAGTGCAATCGCTCGGGTTCAGTAAGCGAACGCCTCGCTCGGGTTCAGTTAGAGCCGAACGCCTCGCACATACACACGACGTCTACGAGAGAAACGCGGAAATCTCCGTGCATCGCTCCCCCCCGACCACACCCATCGTAACTGGCAACTCCCCGAAATTTTCTCGCCCTCGCTTCTACCACGAATTTTCCATCATGGAAGGCTCAAAGAATTTCATGCAGGTGTGTCCCCGGCCAGCCCAGGACGAAAAGCCCATTTTTTTCATAGATTTAGGAGCCCACCACATCTATGATGATACGTGTTTTTGTCACAATTATCGTCATAGAAGTGTCATAAGCATGACAGAAAAAAATTCATTCGGCCCAAAATGTCACGGATGTGTCTTTTTTTTATAGTGCAATTTCCTCCTTCCCCGTCCCACATGCCCTGACCGACGGCGCGACACCTTCTGCCAAAATCACTATCCCCCTCCTCCAATTAAGCGCCGCCCACAGCCATTTTGCACGCAGTATAACGTGGAGCTCAGTAGCATCTGGCAGCAGAGAAGCAAATCACGTCCGCACGCGCGCATGAGGTCGCTATGGCTGCCATGCGTGTCAACCGCCAGATCTTGGAGGAGCACCTCGTCTTCGAGGCCACCGTCGACACCGCCACGGGGTTGTCTACTTTAAAATACAGTTCGTGTTGTTTTCTCAAGGCCACCGCTAGTGCCTTCGAGTGATTTTTCCTCTGTAATGTTAATATGTAATCTGATGTTTAGTTAACAGTTTGGTCCTCTGAAATGTAATGTTCAATTAATAGTTTGTCCTCTGAAATGTAATGTTCAGTTAACAGTTTGGTCCTCTGAAATGTAATGTTCAGTTAACAGTTTGGTCCTCTGAAATGTAATCTTTAGTTAACAGTTTGGTCCGACAATTGCTACATTTCGTAGTAATGTTCTCAAGCATTCTTTGTTTTGTTAACTGTCTTATCTTCTAGTACATGTTTCTATTCTGCAATGTCGTGCTCAGTTAACTGTTTTGGTTCATTTGGTCTGTTGTCCATTTAACTATTTGGTTCAATTCTGCAATTTGATTTTCATTTGTTGTGGGTACAATTTTGTATTGTTATGCATGTGAAATAAATCGAATTTGGCTGTACTCAATACATATTGTACTGATAATATGACAACTCTCAGTTAACCTAATCAAGATCTTCCTTATGTGTGTTGCAGGGAAACAATGGGAGACACTGCGATTTACCATCGAGGTTTGCTAATTGTCGGGGAAACTGATCGCCCACGAACACCTATGGGACCGGAGCCCCTTTTCGGTACGGCAAGGGAGCGGAGGGAGCACAAAGAGCGGATCGAGGCGCGCACGCGAGCAGTTTACCCAGGTTCGGGCCGCACGGATGCGTAAAACCCTACTCCTGCCTTGGTTTTGTTATTGAGTTCTTGGCTCGGGAGCGAGAAGATCTACAGTACTAGCTGCACCGAGCGTGGGAGTGATCTAGTTTCGGAAACCCCTCTACGTTGTGCATGGGCCTCCTTTTATAGTTCAAAGGGGTCACCGACAGGTGGCAACGTAGTTGAGGGCAAAAGCGTAAAAGTGGTGGTAGTTGTAACAGTGTATGCATAGTGGTCTATACCTAACCCAGACAGTGGGGGACAAGGGCATTGAATGCCCGTCACCGTCGTCCCAAACAGTGTAAAAAGCGTCTGTCCGGGCGTCTCCGTTCGCCACGACGGAGGCCTTGTCATCGTGGCTTGCCACCGTGTCCCCCAAGCTGCACAGCCTTCCGCCACGTGCCCCCGGAAGGGCCCCAGGGCGACGCGTGGCCGAATGAGCTGGAGTGCGGGCACACAGTGGAAGCTTGCCGCGGCAAGCGCCTTGGCGCGGTCGCTACCTTGCCGGGCCCGGAAGCTTGTCGCTCTCCGGGTCTTGCCGGGGCGCGCGATGCGCCACAGCACGTCTTCTGAAATGATGTTCTTTGGCCTTCCTGGCAAGCTCCTCTTGCCAGGGTCTTGTGCTAGAGGGGTGGTCTTGAGCCTGGAGCGGCCTTCCCGGCAAGCTCCTCTTGTCGGGGTCTTGTTTCTTAACTTGAATACTTTGTTCTTGAATGGCTCCAAAGGAACTAGAGTGGGCCTTGGCGAGCACGTGCCGTGCCCTGCCACGGGACGCTGCTACTGCCCGTGCACAAGTCGGGATACTAATGTACCCCTAATTTAGTACACCGACAGGAGCCCCCGGGCCTGGGCCACACACGGTGCCGAGCGCTGTTGGGCCAGGCCCAAAACAGTGCACGGACACACGCGGCCCACGGCGCGCCGTATCCCACTCCGTATCCGCCGCATCCCTCCCTAACGGCACGCGTCGATTGCGGCGTCGTGGGAGAGATCGTGGCCTGTTTCTTTAATGGGAAAATGCGGAACGTCCCCCACTTCCCCCTTAAAAGCAGAGGAAACATGGGCAGTTTCCCCCCATTGCTTCATTGCGTCTTCAACCTCCAGAAACCCCCGCCGCTCTCCGCCTCCCCAAAGGTCGAAAGAGAGCCAAGCTCCGCCCCTCTTCCGCCGCCGCCAGCCTCCCAAGCGCCGCCGACCCCCCTCGCCGTCCCCGCCATGGCCCCGAAGAGCGACAAGGCGAAGAACGCGAAGTCTGACAAGGCGGCGAAGCTAGCAGCAATGCGGAAGAGGATGGTGGTCTTCCCGCCGAGGCTCGGCGCGAGGGAGCTAAGGGACAAGTACTACTTGTTCTGGTCGAGGGAGACGAAGGCTCACCCACGCACCAGAGTTCTCCCCGCCGAAGCCTGCGACATGTATCCGGGAGGTTACCATTACTTTGCTCTGTTCTTCCATTGCGGTCTCTGCCCTCCATACTCTGAGTTCTTCTGCGACGTTATGAACACGTATGGATTCCATCTCCTCGATTTCACCCCGAACGCCGTCCTCACCATGGCTGTTTTCGCACATCTATGTGAAAACTTCGTCGGAGTCACCCCCAACGTAGCTCTCTTCCGCCACTTCTTCACACCTAGAGTAGATTCTGGGGCCTCTCTGTCCGGTGGCATCTCTTGGATCTTTAGGCTCAACAAGAAATAGGCGTACTTGATTGGAGAGCTCCGCGGCAAGTGGGAGGAGTGGAGGGCCGATTGGTGCTGGGTTATGGAAGACGGACCCGAGCAGTTTACATCCCCTCGCCGAGCTGCAATAGTGTGTGGCAAGGATTGGAGCGATCTGGCCCCGGAGGATGAGAAGCTGAAGATTGCCCTTACTAGGATCCTCCGCCTCCGGCAAGCCAATCTGACTGTAGGTGAGGTCGGGGCGGATTTCCTTCGCCGCCGCATTGCCCCCTTGCAGGAGAGGAAGATATCTGCTTGGGAATTTGGCAACGCGGCAGACTGCATGAGGCTACGCCCCTGCCTCAACTACAACTTCACTGTCTTGGAACTCAAGGGCATGATCCGCTCGTTGTTCAAGCATGACCCCAAGCACCCTGAGTGGTTTGCCCCGTCGCGGGGAGTAGTTCCATTATGTAACAACTCGTCCCTTAGTGCCATCCGTGCGGCAATGTCGATGTGCGACTCTCACGGGGTTGATCCCACTTGGCTGGCGCCTTCAGAAGAAACTGCACAAGCTTTCTTCGACAACCTGGTTGAGCTGCCGATCAATCTCGAAGAGAAGAAGGGTCTCACTCGCGACACCACCGACCGGGATTTGGCGTATATCGCCACCAGGATGGAGGAGGCAGCCGCAGCTGAGGCCGCGGGCGAGTTCGGGTACTTCTTGGATGAGGCGGACGCAGCGGACGCGGTGAGCCGGGCCGAGGAGGAGGAGATCCTCAAACTGTTGAGGCCTGCCGGGCAGCCTGCCGGGACGAGCGAGGCTGCCGGGCAGGGCACAGAGTCAAGTGAGCCCGCCGAGGAGGACGCCGAATCGGGCGACGACTCGGGCGACCCTTCAGAAGACTCAGGCGGGTCTTTGGGCCTCGACGACGCCTCCTCATCCTCGGAGAATTCTCCGCCACCGCCAAGCCCTCCGCCTCAGCCAAACCACTGACACGGCGAGGCAGCCGGTGCCCCAGCAGCAGCCGCAGCGTCGCTCGACGCGTGCCACCACGACGAGCAAGGCCGTAAAGGGGGCGCCCCGCGCCTCAGCGGCAGGCGGAGGGGGATCTTCCCGAAGCGGTTCTGGTGTTCCTTCTGCCCCTCGGTCTTCGGCGACGACCGGAGCGGGGTCTTCTCAGCCCACGGCTCCGGAGCCCGCCAAGCGCCCGAGGGAGCCTACCCCTCCAGCTCCTGGCGCCGGGACGCGCGAGGCGGACTTTGACTTCTCCGTCCTTAGTTCCGACGAGGAGGAGGAAGAGTAAGCACTTGCAACTCTTATTTCTTTCAACTTTTTTTGTTGCTCTAGTCTTGAATTCTCTTTGCCTGACTCTGATCTTGTTTATCTTCCAGGACCCTGGCCCAGAGAACGGCGAAGAGGGCCAAGATTCCGGTGGTCGATCTTGAGGACGAGCCCGTCGCCGCGGCAGGAGATGCGCCCGCGACAGGCTTGCCGGACCAGCCTGCTGCTCCGCAGAGCAGCCCCCAGCGCAAGTTTTTTGCTCACTTTTCTGCTTATCGGGCGCGCTTGAGCTTCTTATCCTTGGTAATGTCTCGTTTGCTTGTTGACTTGTGCAGAAGTGGAGCCGCAGCCTCAGGAGCGTCAAGAGACTGCTCCCGACGAGGCGCTCGTCCCACCCTCCCCGCCAAGGAGGAGCTCCTCGGCGAGGGAGAGCGCTCCGCCAAGGGCGAGTACCCCGCCAAGGGCGAGCACCCCGACAAGGGAAGGCACCAGCGGCCCTCCGCCGGCGGGGGCCAGTACTACGCCGCCAAGGGAGAACTCCCCGGCAAGGATCCCCGTAGAGGAAGAGGCCCGCGCAGGTAACCCTTGTACTTTCCTTCTCTTGAATTCTTCTTTTTGGATATTTGCTTGACGATTCTTCTTTTCTTTTTCTTCTGTCAGATCCGCCCGCCCCGGAGCCGATGGAGACAGAGGCCATCTCCGAGGAGGACGCGCGCGGTAATGCTGGCGACACCACCACCGCTGAAGGGATGGCCGGCGCCGACGAGCCAGCCGCCGATGAGACCGTCGCAGCCGCTGACGCGGCAGCTGGGGAAGGGACCGGCGACCGCATTGATGGCCCTGAGGCCGCAGGAGCGCCGGACGCTGCGCCGGCCGCCGACCCCTCCGCCGCCGCGGCTGGGCCGGGTGTTTATCTGGAGGCCGCCAACGGGGTCTTCATCCAAGTCCCGTGGGCATCTTCGTCCAGCGCGCCCGTGGAGGGGGAGAGCTTTGATGGAGAAGTCCTTGCCTCTGCCGGGCTGAGGCTTGTCGACGCGCCCGGCAGCAGCAGCGAGCCCGAAGAGGAGCAGCTACTGCGAAAACTCCTGGCTCTGTACCGCGCCAGGCAGGCCAAGCTGGAGTCCCGAGAGGCTCTGGCTGCCAAGGCTGGCGCCGATCTGGAGAAGCGCGCCATGGAGCTCCGCGCCGCCAACCAAGCGGCTCTCCGGAACTTGGCGGAGGAGCGGGAGGAGCTCGCCGAGGCGCACCAGGCGTTCGTCCTCGAGAAGGCCGAGGTTGAGGAGCAGCAACGACTAGCCGCCGAGGATCTGTCTCGGCGGGAAGGAGAGCTGAGGCAGCGGAAGGTCGACCTCGATAGCCACGAGGACGACCTTACCGCGCGCGAGCAGTCCATTGGCGGGGCTCTGCAGGAGGCGAGGGACGCCACTGCCGCCGCAGAGACCGCCAAGAGGGACTTGGAGGCGAGGGTAGCGCAGCTGGAGCTCGACTTGAAGACGAGCGAGGAGAAGGTTGCCGCGCTCACGCTGGCGAGGGAGAAAGACGCCCACAGCCACTCTGAGCTGCAGGTGCGTCTCTCCGACAAGGGCCAGGAGCTCACCGCCGCCAAGGACTCCATCGCGGACTTGGAGATGAAGCTGTCCACCCTCACGGAATCGCTTGACGGGGCCGGAACAAGGAGACGAAGCTGAATGAAGATCTCCGGGCTGAGAGGGCACTGTTAGAGAGCTCCGCCCTCACGCAGAACAACTTCAGGCAGACGGTGGAGCAGTGGACCGAGGAGCTCGTCACCTCCGCCGCCAACATCGACAAGGAGGTGGTGGCGCTAGGGACGGAGCACCTCGTGTACTCCCCCGACGAGAACCTCCCCCATAGTGCCAAGCTGAGCTTGTTTTTCAGAGGAGTGGCGCCGGCCCTCGCGCAGCTACGTGAAAGGCTCCCCACACAGCTGGCGAACGAGGCGCGCCGGCTTTGCATGGGTACTGTGGAGCGAGTGCTGACGAAGATCGTCTACCGCAACCCCGGGATCAACCTTGAGAATGTCCTCCGGACCTTGCCGCCCGACGCTGACCAGGAGGCGTTGAAGGCCCAAGTTGCCCACATCGTGGCCAAGGTGGGCAAGATCAGGAGAGTCGACGGTGACCGTGTAGACTAGGTTGTTTTCTTTCTGCTTCCCTTGTTGCTGTGAACCAAGTCATGGACAGTAGCCTATTAGAACAGCGGCAAGTCATCTTGTAATATAATTTTATTTTGGGTAGTCAATGCAGTGTTATCTCCCTTATTCGATTCCTTTACTTTGTATGTTTTTACCCTTCGCTTTTAGGGAACTCGCCGGCAAAGGGATCCTTGCCGCGAGCGCTGAGTGCGGAACTTCAGCAGCCCGCTGGCAATGCCTCTGCCGGCAAGAAACCTTGCCGCAGCTAGTCGTAGCACACTTAGGTTGTTGAACGAACTCGAAAACAAAGTAAGGGCGCAACACTTGTCGCAGCTCACTTAAGCCGTTGAGCGTGCTCGAAACAAAGTAAGGGTGCGGCTAGCCACGGGTAGGTTCCTCCACGCACAGGTTTTCCATACAAAGAGTGGTCGTTCAAGGAAAATAACCATGAATTTAAAAAATTTGAATGCTCAAACTTTGGCAACTTAGCTTTCATGGGTTGTTTGCTTCCCGGCAAGGCTTTTCCTTTCTTGAACAGTACTTGGTCCATACCACTGTCTCCTTCCCCCCGGCAAACTTGTGCGCGAGGAACACTTCTTCTGCTTGAGAAAGGAAAGAGAATGGTGGAAACATAGATATGGAGCCTTGCGGCCCGTTATTACTTACCGGGGGCGTGTGCTGCATAAAGTGTCAGATAACACATGCAAGAAAACGGAAAGGCATGAAATGACGAATCGTGCAAGGCACAAAAGTTTTACTGATGCACGGGATCTGCGCCCGGCTTTGTACAAAGGTTTACATGCAACAGCGGCAACACTTGTACAAAAGGTGGTTGCCGGAGCGGATCATGGCAACCGCGCCTCATGGGTGAAACTTGCGAAGATGCTCAATGTTCCAGGAGTTGCTCACTGGTAAGCCTTCTTCGGTCTCAAGGCGGACAGCGCCGGGCCTTGTGACTTGTCTCACCCGATAAGGGCCTTCCCACTTCGGCGTCAACTTGTTGGAATTCTTGGCGGACTGAACGCGCCGAAGAACAAGGTCGCCTTCCTCAAGACTCCTGGCCTTGACTTTGCGGCTATGATAGCGGCGCAAAGCTTGCTGGTATCGAGCAGCTCGTACAGCAGCCTGAAGACGGTCCTCCTCGAGGAGCAGTGCATCATCTTGCCGCAGCTGCTCTTGCTCGAGCTCATCATAAGCGAGCACTCGAGGAGATCCGTATACGAGTTCCGTGGGGAGAACTACCTCTGCTCCATAGACAAGAGTAAAGGGTGTCTGCCCGGTGGCTCGATTTGGTGTCGTCCTGATCGACCAAAGAGCCGCCGGCAACTTCTCAATCCAGTTTCTTCCGTACTTGCGCAGCCTGTCAAAAGTTCTTGTCTTGAGTCCTCACAGCACTTCAGTGTTTGCCCTCTCCGCTTGACCGTTGCTCCTTGGGTGAGCAACAGAAGCGAAGCAGACCTTGGCGCCAAGGTCTTGGACGTACTGCATGAAGGTGCGGCTTGTGAACTGTGTGCCGTTGTCGGTGATGATCCTGTTAGGGATTCCAAAACGGCAAACAATTGACCTGAAGAACTTGACTGCTGACTGTGCGGTCACCTTTCTCACTGGTTCCACCTCTGGCCACTTTGTGAACTTGTCGATGGCGACGTACAAGTACTCAAAGCCCCCGACTGCGCGGGGAAAGGGGCCGAGGATGTCGAGCCCCCAGACCGAAAAGGGCCAGGACAAAGGGATCGTCTGGAGAGCTTGAGCTGGCTGGTGTATTTGCTTGGCATAGAACTGGCACGCTTCACACTTGGTTACTTGTGCAGTTGCATCTTGGAGGGATTCTGGCCAAAAGAAACCTTGCCGGAACGCCTTCCCGGCAAGTGCTGTTGCGCCAATGTGGTGGCCACATATGCCTCCATGTATCTCTGCCAACAGCTTCTGTCCATCTTCCCGGGAAATGCACTTCAATCTGACACCATTGAGTCTTCTTCTGTACAGTTCATTGCCGACGAACTGGTACATACTTGACTGCCTGGTTATTCTTTCTATCTCTTCTGGTTCTTCGGGAAGTTCTCCAGTTTGAAGAAAACGGACAATTTGCTGTGCCCATGCTGGAGCCTGAGGCTCGACAACAAGGACTAAAGGCATCAGTGCCGCTGTGGGAACGTCAGCTTCTACGGCAAGAACCTGTGGCTCTGCCGGAGCTGAGCGTCCCCCGGCAAGCCTGCCGGGGCAAGGCTTGTCGGGAACGCCTTCTTCAACTGTACGAACCCTAGGGTCCGCAGGAGCAGACTGTTCCTCAGGAACTTGGTCGTTGATCTTGGGGACCTTGGCGGCGGCTTCAGGAAGGTCCGCCGGCAAGTAGTCACCGAAGACCAACTTCCTCTTCTTGCTTTGCCCAACTGATGGTGTAACGGATGGTTGAGTTAGCTTGAGCACGAAGATCCCTGGTTTCACAGGTAGCTTCAGCGCAGCACACTTTGACAGGCCGTCTGTGACGTTATTTTGCGCTCTTGGAACGTGCTCCATTTGTATGCCTTCAAAGTGTTCTTCAAGCTTTCTCACTTCGTCTACGTAAGCTTCCATCAACGGGCTCTGGTAGCTCTTGTTCACTTGCCGGACAACCAACTGGGAATCTCCCCGCACAATCAGCTTCTTGATCCCAAGTTCAGCTGCAATTCTGAGGCCGACAAGCAAACCTTCATACTCAGCAGTATTGTTTGTCGCTTGCTCCTTGGGAAAGTGCATTTGGACAATGTACTTGAGGTGCTCTCCGGTGGGTGCTACAAGTAACACACCAGCACCAGCGCCTTGCATCGAGAAGGCACCATCGAAGTACATTATCAATTCTTTCCTTGCTTCTTTGACGGGGATGTTTGTTTCTGGAACTTCTTCATCTGGCGTTGGTGTCCATTCTGCTATGAACTCTGCCAATGCTCTGCTCTGGATAGTTGAAGTACTTTCAAACTTAAGACCAAAGCTTGACAGCTCCAGTGCCCACTCGACAATCCTACCTGTTGCTTCTGGATTTTGCAATATCCTTTTCAACGGAAAGCGAGTGACCACTGTTATCTCATGTGCTTGGAAGTAATGGCGCAGCTTTCTCGAGGCCATGAGGAGGCCGAAAAGCAGCTTCTGCACCCCAGAGTATCTTGACCTAGCCCCCTGCAAGAGGGAACTTACAAAATAAACTGGGCGCTGCACCATCTTCTTTCGCACTTCTCCTTGCATCTGCGCAGACTCATCCTTGTCGGGGCCAGAGCTTGTCGGGGAAGCTCCTTGCTTGTCGCTGGATGTGCTTGCCAGGGCTGTGGACTCCTCCTCTGCCTCCCTTTCTGCTACTAACGCAACACTAACCACTTGATTGGTTGCTGCTAAGTACAGCAGTAACTTCTCTTGTGGCCTAGGTGCGACAAGTATTGGAGTGGAGGACAGGTACCCTTTCAAGTCTTGCAGCGCTGCCTCCGCTTCCGGAGTCCATTTCATTGGACCCGCCTTTTTCAAGATTTTGAAGAAAGGTAGGGCGCGTTCTGCAGACTTAGAAATGAACCTGCTGAGAGCAGCCACACAACCAGCAAGCCTCCGTACTTCCTTGACGCGCTTCGGGGCTTCGATCTGCTCGATAGCTTTAATCTTGTCGGGATTGGCTTCAATCCCCCTCTGGGACACAAAGAACCCGAGAAGCTTGCCGGAGGGGACTCCGAAAACGCACTTCTCGGGGTTCAGCTTAAGTTGTATTTTGCACAGATTTGCAAAAGTCTCATCCAGGTCTTGGATCAGGGTATCCTTGTCCTTGCTCTTGACCACTATATCATCCATGTAAGTTTCTACATTCCTGTGTATCTGTGGCTCAAAAGCAGTGTGGACCACCCTTGCAAATGTTGACCCCGCATTCTTCAATCCAAAGGGCATGCGTATGAAGCAGTAAGTGCCACATGGAGTAATGAATGCGGTCTTCTCTTCATCCTCTTCAGCCATGAATAACTGGTGGTATCCGGAGTATGCATCAAGGAATGAAAACAACTCACATCCCGCCGTGGAGTCAACGATCTGGTCAATGCGCGGCAAGGGGAATGGATCCTTGGGACAAGCTTTATTCACATCAGTGAAGTCTATACAAAGTCTCCACTTACCATTAGCTTTGCGCACGACAACTGGATTGGCCAGCCACGTGGGATGAAGTACACCTCTAACAAGGCCTGCTGCTTCCAACTTCTTGATCTCCTCAGCTATAAACTCTTGGCGCTCCACCGCTTGCTTCCTGACCTTCTTCTTGACGGGCCGCGCATGAGGACAAACAGCAAGCTTGTGCTCAATCACTTTCCTGGGAACACCGGGGATGTCAGACGGTTGCCATGCAAATACGTCGACATTCGCCCGCAAGAAAGCAACGAGCGTGCTTTCCTATTTAGGATCAAGCGTAGCACTGATGGTGAAGGTACCACCAGTGCCGTCCTCCTTGGCGGACACCTTCTTGGTTACGGGTGGAGCTGCCATTCCCTTCTTGCACTTGCCGGTGGAGCTCGATGGTGCGTCCTCGACGGCAGCGCAGCACTCCAAAGAGGTGCGTTTGCCGGAGTGGGCCCCAGAGCTCTTACCGGACTTGGTCTTGTTCTCCCCCCCGGGAGCTTCAGCGGCAAGTGTCTTGCTATCTGCCGCGGCTGCTGCATCCCGGTAGATCTTGTCGGCGCAGATAAGCGCATCCTTCTTGTCGCCGGGGACAGAGATGACGCTTATTGGCCCTGGCATCTTGAGCATGTTATATGCATAGTGAGAGGCTGCCATGAACTTGGCGAGCGCCGGACGGCCAAGTATCCCATTGTATGGCAACGGGATAACGGCAACGTCGAAGGTGATCCTCTCAGTTCTGAAATTCAGCTCTCCGCCAAAGGTCACTGGCAGCGTGATCTTCCCCTTCGGCTTGCTCCTCCCCGGGTTGATTCCTTGAAAAGTGCCGGTCTCTTCGAGCTCGCCGTCGGGGATCTGTAGCTTCCGGATCACAGCGGAGGAGATCAGGTTCAGGCCGGCCCCGCCGTCAACCAACATCTTGGTGACCTTGAGGTTGCGGATGGTTGGTGAAACCAACATCGGCAAGCACCCGACCGCCGTCGTGTGGTCAGGGTGATCCTCAATGTCGAAGATGATGGGCGTGCTGGACCACTTCAGGAGCCTGCGCGACTCGACGGGTGGCTCTGTTGCATTAACTTCCCGCACCCATTGCTTGAGTTGGCGGTGGGAAGTATGCAGAGAGGCACCTCCATCGACGCACAGAACTTCTGTGGCCTTCTGGAACTCTTGCTCGCTGTTGTCTCCGTCATCCATGTCCTCGTCGTCGTCTTCGTCTTCGTCCTTGTCGCGGTCGCGGGGAGGCCTATCTCCTTGCCGCTGCTTGGCCTTGCCGCGGCGTCCTCCCCGGCCATTGAATGGCCGCTTCTTGCCGGATTCTCCTCCACCTCCTTGGGCCTTCTCCTTGTCGCGTCGCTCGTACTCAGCTTTCTGCTGTTCGACGAGGTATTCGACCCTCTTGCAGTTCTGGAGATCGTGGCCCTTGGTACGGTGGATCTTGCAGTACTGCTTGTCGGAGCCGTCCTGCTTGTCGGCGGCCGCTACAGGAGCAGCTTCCTTGCCGGAGCCACCAGCCTGAGCCTTCTTGGCGCCAGCCTCTTTGCCGGACTGCTCGACGGCCAGTACTTCCTTGTTCTTCTTCTTCTTATTGTTCCGCCGCCGGTTTTTCCTTGCCGGGACGGCATCCTCGCTGTCCGTTCCTCCTGCTCCAGTATCCTCTCCGGGGAGTCTCCTCCCTTCTTCAGCGCGCGCACACTTGTCAGCCAGAGCGTAAAGCTCGCTAACGTCTCGGATCTTGGTCATCGCCATCTCCTCCCTCATCCGGCGGTTACGCACGTTCTGGTGGAACGCGCTGATAACCGCGGCAGGGTGGACATCCGGGATGTTGTGCTGGACGCGGCTGAACCTCTGGATGTACTTTCGCATGGACTCTCCCTCCTTATGGGCAAGAATGTGGAGATCGCTCTCCTGGCCGTGGGGCTTGTGGCCGCCCGTGAAGGCGCCGACAAACTGGTGGCACAGGTCTGCCCAAGAAGAGATGGAGTTCTCCGGCAAGTGCATAAGCCAAGATCTGACGTTTGGCTTAAGCACGAGCGGGAAGTAGTTCGCTAGAATCTTCTCGTCTCGTCCCCCGGCAGCCTGCACCGCAATGGTGTAGATGCTGAGGAACTCCGAGGGATGGGTCTTGCCGTCGTACTTCTCGGGTACGTCGGGCTTGAAGTTTTTCATGCTGGGCCACTGGACTTGCCGCAGCTCACGGGTGAATGCAGGGCAGCCCGCCGCGTACGGCAAGTCGCCTGGTTCATCGGGCGCGTGCATGTCGACAGCGGTCCCAGCGCGCTGGTCGGACTGTCGTCGCGCTTCTCTTCGACGCTTGATGCGAGTGCGAGCGTCCTCTTGCCGCCTGTCGTCGAGGACTTGGCGTTGATCGCGGCGAGCCCGCGGATCCGACGACGCCGTGGAGTCGTCGTCGACGTTGATCCGGCGAGTCGGCGATTTCTGCTTCCGCGGCGGGGAGTGCATGGTAGTTGCGCCCCCGACGGTCTTGTCTCCATCAGCCTTCGCTTGGCTGACTTGTCGCAGCCGTGACGTTGCCGGCTGCTGCGGCGTGTCGTTGTTGGCGAACGCGATGAGGCTTTGGATGGTGGCCCTCCAGTCTTCGGCTTTGTCCGCCGCTGCAGGGAAGTCGAGGAGCAGCTGAGCTCTAGCTAGAGCTTCTGCTGGAGTGGAGGGAAGCGGTGGCGAGCGGTGTGAGGAGCGAGATATGCTCGGACTTCTAACAGCGTTAGAAGGAGCAGGATCTCGCCCCGGCGACCGCGCCTTGCTCGTGCCAACGCGTTGGCCTTGAGCGTCCCGCGACCCGCCAACTTATCCTTGGCCTAGCAAGCAGATGGTACCCTGCGTACCACGCCGCACCGTTCCGGCACCTCCTGAGAGGGGCGCGATGCGTGCACGGACACCGAGGTCTTGGAGTTCGCTCGGTCGTCCGTCTTGTCCTTGGACTTGGCGGCGTCGTGAGTTTCCCGGCCGGCGTCCGCCCTTCCGCCAGCGTCTACCCCACCAACCGTTGGTTCTGGTGGTGGCGGGACCGACGCGGACAGGCCTCCTACCTCCGAAGCTTTCTTCTTCGGCGGCATGTCAATGAAGTTAGTGAGGTTGATGAAGTTGCTGAAGGTTGCGCCCGCGTGAACGCCGGATCAGGTTTGCACAACCTCGACGCCCCCTACCTGGCGCGCCAAAGATGTCGGGGAAACTGATCGCCCACGAACACCTATGGGACCGGAGCCCCTTTTGGGTACGGCAAGGGAGCGGAGGGAGCACAAAGAGCGGATCGAGGCGCGCACGCGAGCAGTTTACCCAGGTTCGGGCCGCACGGATGCGTAAAACCCTACTCCTGCCTTGGTTTTGTTATTGAGTTCTTGGCTCGGGAGCGAGAAGATCTACAGTACTAGCTGCACCGAGCGTGGGAGTGATCTAGTTTCGGAACCCCCTCTACGTTGTGCATGGGCCTCCTTTTATAGTTCAAAGGGGTCACCGACAGGTGGCAACGTAGTTGAGGGCAAAAGCGTAAAAGTGGTGGTAGTTGTAACAGTGTATGCATAGTGGTCTATACCTAACCCAGACGGTGGGGGACAAGGGCATTGAATGCCCGTCACCGTCGTCCCAAACAGTGTAAAAAGCGTCTGTCCGGGCGTCTCCGTTCGCCACGACGGAGGCCTTGTCATCGTGGCTTGCCACCGTGTCCCCCAAGCTACACAGCCTTCCGCCACGTGCCCCCGGAAGGGCCCTAGGGCGACGCGTGGCCGAATGAGCTGGAGCGCGGGCACACAGTGGAAGCTTGCCGCGGCAAGCGCCTTGCCGCGGTCACTACCTTGCCGGGCCCGGAAGCTTATCGCTCTCCGGGTCTTGCCGGGGCGCGCGATGCGCCACGGCACGTCTTCTGAAATGCTGTTGGCCTTCCTGGCAAGCTCCTCTTGCGAGGGTCTTGTGCTAGAGGGGTGGTCTTGAGCCTGGAGCGGCCTTCCCGGCAAGCTCCTCTTGCCGGGGTGTTGTTTCTTAACTTAAATACTTTGTTCTTGAATGGCTTCAAAGGAACTAGAGTGGGCCTTGGCGAGCGTGTGCCGTGCCCTGCCACGGGACGCTGCTACTGCCCGTGCACAAGTCGGGATACTAAGGTACCCCTACTTTAGTACACCGACACTAATGCATGGTCCTTTCGCTAATAGCACATTAGTGTGCAGTTGTAGGAATAATTCTAATATTTAGGTTTCTTACAATTTGGTCTTGCACATGTAGGTCCTGCTGTCAGAGGCTTAGACCCACTGTTCGACCCATTTTGCATATGGGGAAATGAGATGTCCATGAATATTAGTCAAGTCAAGAAACTCAGAAAGATCGTTAGGATGAATAAACTTGCGACGAATAACAACAAGATATTTGTTTGCACAATGAAGAAGACATCAGTCAACTATAGGATGGTACTAAATCTTTTACCTTGTTTTTACCCCTTGTGCCATTTAAAAATTTATAACAGCCATTTATGCATATCTTTGTTTTCAGTACTTTTCAAAGCAGTTCACCGATGATTACCTCGCAAACCACCTGCATGGTCAAGAGGCGAGGAAGGTATTCATTCAACACCCATGGTACAATATTGAAGTCTTCCTGAAGAGGACGAAGGTTGGGCGGGCAATTATCCATAGCCACTGGCCTAAAGTTGCAAGGACATTCAACAGCACTAAAGGCTCAATATTTGCCTTCCGCTTCTGTAGTTTACCAGATGAGATTCATCTGTCTATTTACCGTGTATGATGCAACTTTACAAAGGTTTTCGATGTTGCTTGTGAAACTTGGTGCTGTTGTGCAATGGTGTAACTAAGTGCCGAAGCTATCTGATGTAACTCGATTATGAAATCCTGGTTGCCGTTATTGTTGGAGATATGCCCTAGAGGCAATAATAAAAGCATTATTATTATATCTCCTTATTCATGAAGAAGCGATGGCGGGCCCAGATTCCAATAAATGGCTTGGAGCCATGAAATCCGAGATAGAATCCATGTATAAAACAAAGTATGGACTTTGGTGGACTTGCCTGATGATAGGCACGCCATAGAAAACAAATGGATATTTAAGAAGAAGACAGACGCGGATGGTAATGTGACCATCTATAAAGCTCGGCTTGTCGCTAAGGGTTATCGACAAGTTCAAGGGATTGACTACGATGAGACTTTCTCTCCCGTAGCGATGCTAAAGTCAGTCAGAATCATGTTAGCTATTGCCGCATTCTATGATTATGAGATATGGCAAATGGACATCAAAACAGCATTCCTTAATGGCTTCCTCAAGGAAGAGTTGTCTATGATGCAACCGGAAGGTTTTGTCGATCCAGAGAACGCTAACAAAGTATGCAAGCTCCAACGCTCGATTTACGGGCTGGTGCAAGCATCTCGGAGTTGGAATATTCGCTTTGATGAGGTGATCAAAGCATTTGGCTTTATACAGACTTATGGAGAAGCCTGTATTTACAAGAAAGTGAGTGGGAGCTCTGTAGCATTTCTCATATTATATGTGGATGACATATTGTTGATGGGAAATGATATAGAATTCTTGGAAAATGTAAAGGCCTATTTGAATAAAAGTTTTTCAATGAAGGA
Source organism: Secale cereale (assembly GCA_902687465.1). Classification (NCBI taxonomy): domain Eukaryota; kingdom Viridiplantae; phylum Streptophyta; class Magnoliopsida; order Poales; family Poaceae; genus Secale; species Secale cereale. The sequence goes on along the minus strand of LR738713.1, from coordinate 576,272,807 downwards.
CCTTGGAGAAGCTGCTTACATATTAGGCATCAAAATCTATAGAGATAGATCAAGACGCCTCATTGGTCTTTCACAAAGTACATACCTTGACAAGATATTGAAGAAGTTCAATATGGATCAGTCAAAGAAAGGATTCTTGCCTGTTTTGCAAGGTATGAGATTGAGTAAGACTCAGTCGCCGACCACGGCAGAAGATAGAGAAAAGATGAGTGTCATTCCCTATGCCTCGGCATTAGGTTCTATCATGTATGCCATGCTATGTACCAGACCTGATGTGAACCTTGCCATAAGTTTGGTAGGGAGGTACCAAAGTGATCCCGGTACGGAACACTGGACAGCGGTCAAGAACATCCTGAAGTACCTGAAAAGGACTAAGGATATGTTTCTCGTTTATGGAGGTGACGAAGAGCTCGTCGTAAAGGGTTACGTCGATGCTAGCTTCGACACAGATCTGGATGACTCTAAGTCACAAACCGGATACGTGTATATTTTGAATGGAGGGGCAGTCAGCTGGTGCAGTTGCAAGCAAAGCGTGGTGGCAGCATCTACATGTGAAGCGGAGTACATAGCTGCTTCTGAAGCAGCGCAGGAAGGAGTCTGGATGAAGGAGTTCATCACCGACCTCGGAGTCATTCCAAGCGCGTCAAGCCCGATGACTCTCTTCTGTGACAACACTGGTGCTATTGCTATTACCAAGGAGCCCAGGTTTCACAAGAAGACCAAGCACATCAAGCGCCGTTTCAAATCCATCCGGAATTATGTTCAGGATGGAGACATAGATATTTGTAAAGTGCATACGGATCTGAATGTAGCAGACCCGTTGACTAAACCTCTTTCACGAGCAAAACATGATCAACACCAGAACTCTATGGGTGTTCGATTCATCACAATGTAACTAGATTATTGACTCTAGTGCAAGTGGGAGACTGTTGGAGATATGCCCTAGAGGCAATAATAAAAGCATTATTATTATATCTCCTTATTCATGATAATTGTCTGTCATTCATGCTTGAATTGTATTGTACGGAAACAGCGATACATGTGTGAATGCACATATCACAATGAGTCCCTGGTAGGCCTCTAGTAGCCAGCTCGTTGATCAACAGATGGTCATGGTTTCCTGACCATGGACATGAGATGTCGGTGATAACGGGATCACATCATTAGGAGAATGATGTGATGGACAAGACCCAAACTTGAGCATAACACGAGATCGTATAGTTCGTAATGCATAAGCTTTTCGGTGTCAAGTATTTATTCCTTAGACCATGAGGTTGTACAACTCCCGGATACCATAGGAGTGCTTTGGGTGTGCCAACCGTCACAACGTAACTGGGTGGCTATAAAGGTACGCATCGGGTATCTCCGAAAGTGTCTGTTGAGTTGGTACGAACCGAGACTGGGATGTTGTCACTCCGTATGACGGAGAGGTACCTCTGGGCCCACTCGGTAATACATCATCATAATGAGCTCAATGTGACTAAGTAGTTAGTCACGGGATGATGGATTACGGATCGAGTAAAGAGACTTGCCATAACGAGATTGAACAAGGTATTGGGAATACCGACGATCGAATCTCGGGCAAGTACCGTACCGATGGACAAAGGGAATAACATACGGGATTGAGTGAATCCTTGACACGGTGGTTCATCCGATGAAGATCATCGAGGAACACGTGGGAACCAACATGGGTATCCAGATCCCGCTGTTGGTTATTGACCGGAGAGTGGTCTCGGTCATGTCTACGTGTCTCCCGAACCCGTAGGGTCTACACACTTAAGGTTCGGTAACGCTAGGGTCGTAGAGATTAATGCACGTGGAAACCCGAATGTTGTTCGGAGTCCCGGATGTGATCCCGGACGTCACGAGGAGTTCCGGAATGGTCCGGAGGTAAAGATTGATAGATGGGAAGTCCAATTTTGGCTAACGGGTGATCTCCGGGGGTCACCGGGAGCGTCCCGGGACCACCGGAGGGGCCCCGGGGGTCCACCGGGTGGGGCCACCCCTCCCGGTGGGGCCCCTAGGCCGCAAGGGGAAGTGTCCAGCCCCTAGGGCTGGCGCACCACTTGGGGGCCCACCTCCCCATGCGCCTAGGGTTCAAACCCTAAGGGGGAGGGGGCTCCACTTGCCTTGGGGGGCAAGGAAACCCCCCTGGCCGCCGCCCCCTTGCAGATTGGATCTGCAGGGGGTCCAGGCGCCCCCCTGGCCCCTATATATATGTGGGGGGGAGAGGGCAGCCGCACCTGATCCCTGGCGCCTCTCCCCCTCCCGTCACACCCCATACTCCCAACGCAGGGCAGCCCGGCGAAGCCCTGCTGCGACATCCACTGCATCCGTCATCACGCCGTCGTGCTGCCGGATCTCTGACGACTTCTCCTCCCCCCTTGCTGGATCAAGAAGGAGGAGACGTTGCTGCACCGTACGTGTGTTGAACGCGGAGGTGTCGTCCGTTCGGCGCTAGATCATCGGTGACGAAGAACGTGAAGAGTACGACTACTTCATCCTTGCTTCGTTGAAAGCTTCCGCACGCAATCTTCATAACGGTATGTAGATGCACTCTAAGTTACTCGTTGCTAGATGTCTCCATACTTGGATCTTGGTGAAGACGTAGAAATTTTTTGATTTATGCTACGTTCCCCAACAGTTATATGGACATGAAATATCTGGTGCCTTTTTATAAGAAATATCAATTTGATTAGTACATGGATTATCAATGATAGGCTAATTACCCTACTTATTGGGGTTTTCTATTGCAGGCGGTTACTCAGAAAGCACCGTGGGCGATGAACTCAAACAACCCACACGGTTTCTTCAAAGTAGGCGTGTTCGATCAACTAACAATCACACACGGCTTCCGACAGAGAACTGTTTGCGTTAGACCACTTGCACAAATGTTTCCACACACAAAACTGTGTGTGATATACATACGAACGGAAATGTTTTTCTGGGATTTGCCGTGTGGGATGTACATACGAACGGAAACGATTGGGTTCAATGCCTCGCCAGATCGCACACGAGCTCATTTTGCCCCAGCCTGTGTGCCAGGAGGGCCTATCCTCGTCGGTTTCTTGGTCGTGTGAGAAGGACCCCCCTATCACGCACACTCACTTGGCGACGGTTCGAAACGTCGTCGCGGAAAGGGATTAAAAACCGTTTGTATAGCACCTCGTTGTACCAGTGCAAGATGACATAATGTAGACAAAGTAAACCCAATCAATTGGAATAGACCCCGCCGTTTTACCCTTAATGGCGACAATACAAATATGTGTCTTGTCCCCTTCTGTTACTGGGATATAGAGCACCACAAGATTGAACTCATTACAAAGCACCTCTCACATTAAAGAGAAATCAATCTAGTTGGCCAAACCAAACAGATAGATTGGAGAGAAATAGGTTTAGGAGTTTGCTTACTGACTTTCATTCATATCTGAAAAGATTAAGGGTGTCGAAGTCTTCATTGATCCAAAGAAATAAGCTGACACATGCAAGACCTGGATGATCGAGTTATCATATTGACTTGGGTTATGCCAACTTGTGATGTGTTCATGTTTGTTTGGTAACCTCAGACCCTGAACCAGGAGTTGGAAGCGCCTTTGCCAGACTTTCCAATTGAACATGCTGATATTGAACAGAGGGGGAGTTCTTGTTACTACTTCTCGCTGGCACCAAAAGAAGTTTCGCCTATAACAATCATGCATAATAAAGTTCAGAAAAGACTCAATTACTTTCAATGAATTATCTGATCATAAACCGACAATTCATCGGGTCCCAACAAACATAACACAAAAGAAGATTATATCGGATATAACTCCAAGAAGATTGAGGAGAACGTGGTATTGAAGATCAAAGAGAGAGAAGAAGCCATCTAGGTACTAGTTTTGGACCCGTAGGTCTGTGGAGAACTACTCACGCACCATCGGAAGACATCAAGGATGATGTAGAAGCCCTGTGTGACCGATTCCCCCTCCGGCAAAGTACCAGAAAAGGCCTCCAGATGGGACCACACAAGAACAAAAGCTTGTGGCAACGGGAAAAATGTTCGGGTGGCTCTCTGTTGGTTTGGGAATATATTTGAATTTATAGGACTGGAATTAGGTCAAACAGAGCTATGTGGGCCCCACGAGCTCGGGGGGCGCACCCTGTGAGCTCGGCTCTCCCGTAGGTCTTCTCGGCTCGTCCCCGATCTATTAGGGTCCCTTCTGGTCCAAAACAATTCATCGTAAAGTTTCATTGTGTTTGGACTTCATTTGGTACTGATTTTTTGAAAAGCCAAAAACAAGCAAAAAAACAAAATCTGACACTTGGGACAAGGTTAATAGGTTTGTCCCAAAAATGATATAAAGTAACATAACAATTCATATAAAGCATCCAAGATTGATAATATAATAGCATGAAGCAATAAAAAAAATTATAAATACATTGAAGACGTATCATTAACCCAATGCATAATTTTTAATTTGAGAAATGGGTAGGAGATCTTATTTGCGCCATATCAAACCAAGTGAATCTTGATGAGCATGCCAAATAATTGAATTACGTGCAAAAGTACAATCGACAACATTCTTCATTCTTCGAGGATTCTATTACTGAACCCAACTTATATTTGATATGCCCTAGGAGTTTCTACAAAATGATTGTCTAATATACACTAGAAACCATAATTAAAATATTTGTTAGTGTGTACTCCCTCCGTTCCAAAATAAGTGTCGCTGATTTAGTACAACTTTGGGTAAAAGATGTAAGGACACACACATAGATGTGAAAACATATGTATATAAACAATATAATTTCTGAAACATCAGAAAATAAATTTGAATGATTTTTAACATAAAAAGGAATTTTGTACATCATACAATTTAAATTTTGCAGGATCAAAATTATCAATGATATAGATTACAACTATATAACACAATGAAAAATATAATTATGATTTGGAAACATTGTTATGCGGCTAAGCAATAGAAAATTAGATTAATTTAAGTTCTAATATGGTACACTTAATTTAAAGTAATGTATAAAAGTTCAGTACAATTGTTTTACAGCGCCTCGGGCCCAAAAATGGGTTGGGTCAGCTCTGGGCCTCCATGCCTGCGACCATGCATGTGAGGGACTCTCTGCCCGCGCCCGCCTCTGCGTCTGAATCCTTGGCCATCGTGCCTAACATCAATGTTCGTGTCGACCCTGGAAGTCTGGTCCACAAGCGACAAGACGGAAACCCTCGCGTCGTCAATTGGCAACCAAAGTTGGGTGGCCGCCTCGAGCATGTAGAATTTTCTCGCGCGCCATCCGTAGTCACCCTGCTAATCACGGAGAAGCTGACACATTTCCCAGGTCGAGTGGATAAGGTCGGCAGCCTCCACGCAGACCCTGAAGTCATAGCGGCGTGGATGCACAAGGAGGATGGCGTTCGTGGCCCGCAGGGACGACAGTGGGTGGCCACAACTAGCCTACACAGGTCCGTGGTGTGTGGCGGGGACGAGCACGACCGCGCGGGCCTCTCGCCATCGCGGGGGTGAGGGGAGCAGGGACGAGCTCACGGTGGAAGAGCGGTATGGGATGTCGAGGTGGCTTGGATAGCAAGCCTGCAGTGGAGCGGGAGGACGGGGTGGGGTTGGGCCATTGTAACGGGATTAAATAGGAGGGGGAGCGGGCGTTGAAGCGAGACAAGAGTAAGGCGGTGGGTTTCGGTTGTCCGGCGCAATGAGGATATGACAGTTGGCTTTGGGTTCTCTTTGTATAATGCCAAGGCCGAGGTTGTACCCAACGATGATCGATGGGTGTTGAGATTCACCCGAATCATCATTTCATGATGAGTAATTAAAGACTAGGAATCCTAGTGGTGTTGGAGCAATTCGTTCCTTCTCCGATTTCATGATATCCACGGCCCCCACTCTCTCACATGATCATATTGCTGCAATGGGGCTTTCACATGGGCAGGTTGAGCATCCGATCTTTTCCGGAGTGCCGCATCACATTTACATTACGTTGGACAAGACATGTGATCCAAGAGGGAGGCGTTTTCGATCATCTGTGACTGCCCAATCATCGGAGTGTGTCAACCTTGTGTTGCTTCGGCGGGTTCTTGGGTCAACCCTGCTTCTTCTCATCATAGATCAAAACTAATTGCTAGTTTTAATGGATGCTAGTTGGTCGCATCGAGTGAGGCGGGGCTGCTAGGGCTATGCTGCTGCGACGCATGCTATGGGTAGCAGGTGACGGTGGTCCTATGTGGGTTGACAACATGGAAGGAGTATGTCGTAGGGGGGTAGACCACTCCGAATGCCCCCAAGTCTTTCATCATGCGAGTAACAAATTAATAGTCGCCCCCTTACATGTGTGGTTTCCTACAACAAATTACCTCGTCATGATAATTTCTCCTATTTCACACACATGCCCAGTGTGTGCACTTTTTGAGAAAGAAACTAGTTGAATATCCATACATTGCCACAAAAGCGAAAATATATACATACTTACGCTCAAATAAGGAGGAAAAAATAATCCATATGGGGGTGTCAGAGGCAGGTGACGACTTGGTCGTCAACCTACTTCGGCTCTACTAAGGCCTACTCGTGTTTTTTTTTGCCTAATTAGCTATGCAATGGCCTACTCGTTGTTCGGTAGTGAGTCGGGGGAAGAGTTTGTCGGGAGGAGTTTGGTGATAGAACTGAGTCGGAGGTGAAGTTGGAGAAGATGCATGGCGGCGGACGTAGCTCTCTATGCACATGGAAGTTGTGATGGACTTAGTCGGTGTGACCTCGACATAGTCGATGGAGGAATAAAGAGAATGGTGGGACAGGGTGTGCGACATCGAAGTGAGATTAGAGAGGTTACAAATAAAGTGGTAGCGACACACGCATGGTCGTAGAGGAGTCTAGTGGATTTTATGGTCGAAGTGGGAGGAGGGTTTTAGAGGCCAATGATAGCTACTGGCCAGAAGTTACGAAAATAAATCTCGACAAGGTAGAGGTCCCATGTGTCGACGTGTCTCTTCATGAGAAAAGGAGATGGTGTCCCAGCTAGGGGGGACTCTCACTGTGCCAACTCCCGGCCTGGTAGGCCGGGTTAAGGACCCCTTTGTTGGTTCTATCATGGGTCACTCTGGGTGGCCTATGATGATCTACAGAAAAGACTCTGAAAGACCTATCATTCAAGACAAGGACTCTGTATGAGTGAAGGACTCCTCTCCACCGACGTAGCCGATTAGGACTCTTGTATTCCAAGGCCTCCGGGCTAGGCTAGTCAATAAAACACATCTTAGAGATGACACATCCGATCTTACATCTAACACAACAATCTTAAGGTGGCAGATCATCTGTACTTTGTACTCCAATCCAAAGCAATAAACACAGGCATGCCATAGGGTTTTATCTCTTTGAAGAGACTGAACCTAGGTAAACCTCATGTCCTTCTTATTGCTGCATCTAGACACCTAGTTCGGGATCCCTACCCAAGATCCGCATGATTTAGCTCTGTCAAAAGGTGAGCAGAAAACTATGCAAAATAACCTATGCTTGTTAAAGTTTTGCATGTTTACGAAACGGGTGACCGAAAGTGCCCTTCTACACCCGAGCTCAAATGAGCTCGGGATGAACAGTAGCATCAAAAACAATTAAAAAATGTTCAAAAAATCTGATTTTTTTTTTATGATAAACTTTGACAAATGTTCTAAGAGCTTACAAATTTTCATCTCGAAATCACATTTGTGCAAGTCGTGGCAAAAAAGACAAAATTAGTGCTCGGAAATGCTTTCGAAAGTAGCATTTTCAGAGTATCGATATTTTTTTTTGCTGCGACTTCCTCAAATGTGGTTTCGACATGAAACTTTGCAAGCTCATAAAAAATTTGTCAAAGTTTGCCATAAAAAATTTCAGATTTTTTAAACATTTTTAAAATATTTTCTGATTTTACTGTTTATCCGAGCTCATTTGAGTTCGGGTGCACAGAAACTTCACGTCCGTGCATGGAAGTGATGGTGTGCCGTAAAATTCAAGTTGGATTGGACCGTTATGACAGCTGGGACCCACATGTCTTCTCTTCTTCTCTCTATATAAAAAATCCCAGCTCCTTTTCCCCAAATCCCCTCTTCCCTGTGTCCCTCCCGTAGTGCAACTCGCCGGACTGCTCGCCGGCCCTCTGCTCCGGCCTCGACCTCGGCGCCTCGGCGGGGTGAGCACCTGCGCGGCTCGGCGGCTGCACCTCCACACGCAGGATCTGGCTGCCGGCGCACTGGCCGGGCTCCGGGCCACCTGCGACCTGCCCGCCCGAGAGCCCCCGCTGGCCTGGGGTCGCCGCCGCGAGCAGCAGCCGAGATGCACGCACCACACGCGAAGCTGGCCTCGAAAAGCTAGCACGCGCCACGGGCGATTGATTCGGAATTTTAAGAGCAACTTCAATGGGCCGATTCATTTCGTCTGCCCAACGCGCCGACCCAAATAGACGCGCGTCCGCTTTCGTCCGCCTGCCGACTCATTTCCGGTTCATTTTTGAGCCGAATTTGCATCGACGCGGACACACAACGGACGCGCGCGCTCGCCCTCTCTCCTCTCCGGGCCCGCTGGTCGGTGGCACATTGGCCTCTTCACGTCCAATAGCACGCCCTCGCCTGCCTGCTTCGTCGCGGACGCCGCCGGCCATTTTTCCAATAAAAAAAAGATACATAGATTTGTAAACGTAGACAGATAAAAAAAAAATCAACTACTCGTCGTTATCTGACTCCGACTCAGTATTGTCCTCCTCCGACGTGTGAATATAGGCGTTAGCCTGATTCTCGTCCACGAAGTCATCCCATCCCGATGTTTCTCGCAGAGCGGTCAGCTTCCGCGTATGCTTGTCGTCCCGATAGGCGGCTCGCTCCGTCCTCCTCGCCTCTCTCTTCGTCCTCCTTTGCTTGTAGAACAGGCGCTCGTCGACGATGTCCTGCGGGAAGCGTTCGCGTCACACCACCATGGCCTCAACGTCGTTCTCGGCGATGGCGACGCGACGCTGCCGCCTCCGATGGACACGGCGATCCTCGTCGATGAAAAGTCGCGAGAGAGGCGCGAGATCCTGCGCCCGCTGCCTCGACACGTCCGAATAATTCATCTCCCGACGAGGCTTCAGGAGGCGCCACGCCGCCGCGTCGTGCGCGTGGGCCGACTCCTCTGCGGTGTCGAAGGTGCCGAGGAAGAGGTGTTTCTCGCCAAACATGATCTCGGGGGAGAAGCTGCCGGAGCGGCGCTCGCGGACTCCGCGAAAATCGGAAGCTCCCAGGCGTCGCATCGACATGGTGGAGCAGAGGCGGCGAGGCTAGTGAGAGGGGGCGAGACGAGTGCGCGGCGGACAGAGCGAGAGGTGGTGAGACGAGCGCGGCTTCGTATAGCGAGCGCCGGCCGCGGCGACGCGCCAAAACAAGCGCGCGAACCTTTCCCGCGTGATGATGCGCCAGAACCAGCGAGACGCGCGCGAACTTTTCCTGCTTGCTGGAGCGCGCGTGATAATGAAATTGATCGGCGCGTTGGGCGCACTGCCGACCCAAATAAAAAACTGAATGGACGCCGGACGGACGACCGATTCAAATTTATCCGTTTGGGTCGGCCTAAATCGAGACGTGCACTAGCTAACTGAGCAGCAGCCCGCGCTCGTAGTGGCCCACGGCCACGGGCAAGATGAGGGCCGAGGAAGGGGCAGCACAGGCAAATATACTGAAAGTGATAGTACTCCCAACAAACATACTGAAACAGACTACTCTGCAAATTCAGAGAACACATGCACATTAACCAGTATGTTGCTAGCAAATCCAGAAAAATCCTGTAACCTATGCAGTGGTACTCCTGACCAGCAACACCGGCAGACAAATATACTCAAGTTATACTCTGCAAATTCGGCAAAACATGCACATTAACCACAAGAGTATTTTGCAAGAAAATTCAGACAACATCCTGTACTGTAGCCTAACGCAGCGTGCAAATACAGTATTCGGCAATTCCCTCTCCAAAAAAAAAAAAGAGAGACAGTGTTCGGCATTCGCGAAACACATGCACATTCAGTATTCTGGTCAAAACTCAGAAGAATCTGTCGTCTGGAGCCAATACCAGGGTGCTGGAATTCCCAGGGTGCTCGGCAAAAGAGAAGGGAGGTCGATAACTGCATCCCGTGTCTCATGGTTTCGGGCAGAGGTAGAACTGACGCTGGTGACCTCGAACTAGTATGGCTCTGCATCCACAGATGCAAAACAAGGCACAATTAGATACATGTAAAAAAAACCTCGAAATGGAAAGCAGGTAGTGGAAAAGAATCCGAGGACTCGATCTGGTTAACATCAGAACATGCAGGCTTTCAATATGGCAAGCAATATATAGCAATCAACAAGAATAGATGATCACGAGGAGGCTATTCGAGCAGTATAGCAAACTGAATCTCGCTCTTTGATAAGTAAAGAGAAATGCACCATTCGGTTATGTGATGTCTTTGGTAACTACTGTGTACATATTATGCATGCCATTCATTCTCCATAGTTTCTTCCTTGTATAAGTTCAGATAAACATATTAGAAAGAACATTGTAATGCCTATCTCCGACGTTGATCTACGAATAGAAACACTAGCGCATCTCATGTCAATAAGAGCCAAATGCACCGAATATACTAGAAGACGAATCAATCAGCCAAACAAATATAACAGTGGGGGTGTATGCGAGCGAACCACGGGGATGCGGGAAGACGATCCTCTGGCGGCAAAAAGCGTCGATGTGTACTCGAAGATCCTCAAGTCGTGGGAGCGCCTTCTCCCGGAGGTCACGGAGGTGGGCGAGTCTGGCCTTGAGATGATGCCGGCGGCACCCGCGGCGGCCGGAGAGCGCCCGGGCCCTGCGTAGCTCGCGGTCGAAGGCGCGGACGTGGCGGCGGGCGCGCTTGAAGTGACCGGCCAGCGTCGTCGCACGCTCACGAAGCTGGTCGCAGGTGTTGTCGCGGATGGAGATCTCGGCATCCTTCATGGCGGTGAGCTCGTCGTCGGGGTCCACCAAGCAGCTCCCGTCCCTGAAGCGGAGGAAGTCGGGCGCGAGCCAGCTTCGCACCGGGGCTTCATACACATGCGCGTACCTGGTGCGGGCGAATGCGCCTCCGTGCCCGCCTCGGGCCAGGCCTCTCTGGCCCTGCGCCCGGCCGCCGTTGCCGAGCGCGCCTGGGACGGGGTCTCTCTGCCCCTGCGCGTATCCGCCGCCGTTGCCGAGCGCGCCTGGGACGGGGCCTCTCTGCCCCTGCGCGTACCCGCCGCCGTTGCCGAGCGCGCCTGGGACGGGGCCTCTCTGCCCCTGCGCGAACCCGCCGCCGTTGCCGAGCGCGCCTGGGACGGGGCCTCCCTGCCCCTGCGCGCCTCGGACCGGGCCTCCCTGCCCCAGCGAGAGGTCGATGTCGTGTTCGATCCTGTGGATCAGCGTGAGCACGGCGAAGCGCGCGTCCTCGAGCGGCTCGCGAAGGTCGCCGGCGGCCTCGAGTGGTAGGAGGTTGCCGACCCTCCACGCGAACACCTCCTGCTGCTTGCGGAGGAACGTCCCCATGCGCCACGCCGCGTGGACCGAGTCCGCAGCCAGCGCATGGACCACGACGCCGCGGCGGTCTCCAAGGGAGCGGACGAGGTCGCGCGTCTCCTGGAGAGACTGCAGCGTGCTGCCGCGAGGAGGAGCAGGAGGCCGCGCCATGGCCGGGGTTGGCGGTGGCGTGGTACGCGGGAGGGAGGGAGGTGTGTCGGTTGGGAGGGCGAGGTGGTCTGGGGGGTGGGCGGGCGAGCGAGCGAGCGGTTACGCCGCCCGAGGCCGAGGCCGGGGTACTTATACCCGGCGGCGATGTGGGGCCAGGGACGGGATTCCACCAATCTGTCAGTTACGGCGTCGATTGCTGTTGGTTGGATGGAGAGAAGAGCCCTGCATCCCGAGTGGTGCAATGTGATACTTCTACATTGTGTTGTAGATTGCTTCGTGTGAAAGCAACTTGCATCCTTCAAAAAAAAAAAACTTGCATCTGCATTTCTGATCCATTCCATGTTCTAATTCGGTGTTGTTGTCTTTTGTTTGTACTAGGAAATATGCCCGTGCGTTGCAACGGGGAAAAATATGCAAGTGTGGTAGATATAAATAAAAGTTTAAATCAAATGCAAGGATGAGATAAGCAACTTTTATAATGCCATTTCACAAACTATGTCTGTGATGTTATGATGAGACAAGTGACTTTTAAAAAGTCATTTAAAAAAAAGTGATGGTCTCATCACGACTTGATTTCTTAAGGCGTCATAACGAAATATATTTTGGTTGAGCAAACTGCACTGATGGACCCTGCCTGAGCTAAACCGATGAATGATGTATCTCGCCTTGATCTAGCATAGCGGTGTTTACCATAGCCAATATTGTGTTACCGAAATAAATATAGCCCTGTATGAAGCAAAATAGACATTTAGTCATATTCATATAGCTTACAAAAATTAACCCATAGGAAGTTATGTCAATTTTTCTTGGGGCTCGGCGTTGTACAAAACACGGAAATCTTTTTTTACCCGACACGAGGAACTAAATAAAATCATAAAACGATCTCTACAGATCCCACAATAAAACCTCTACGTAAGCAATAGTTTGTTTTCTTCATTATTTGCGGATTTGTTATAATTTTTGTGAAAAATGAGAAAGTAAATAATAAGCATAAAAACAAAATAGAAAACAGGGGGCTCCATGACTATGGGCCGGCCCGCTGAAGAGAGGAAAAATAGGAGAAAAGGGGTCGATCCCAGGTCTTATTGAAGACCACTTGTGTGCTCATTTTATTGAAGTGTGTCAATTTATAAAAACAGAATCCAACAACGATTTCGAAATAAAAATGAATCTTTTTTCTTCGCTTACCAGTGGCACGGTGGCTAATTAGTGCCAATTTCGAGGGCAATTTGCATGATGGACGACCAGAAGCAATAGCCCCTTTATTATTATTAGGAAAAAATAATAAAAATGTCGCATGAGAAGATGGACGGCTCTGGCGACTGCTCGGGCGGCGCCCCTGGCGACGCGGATGCTGCGGCTGCCCCGCCGCCGCCCTCCTCCCGTCCCCTCCCTCGAGCTCTGCCCCCTCGTCGGCGTCCGCCGCACCTGTCCGACCGCCGACCTCCCCTCTCTGGCTCTCCGCAGGTTGTGTGGGCTGACATCGCCGAGGCCGACGATGTCGCCGCTGGTCGCCCCGTCGTGTGCCGGGACCGTGTCCCTCCCAAGGCCCCGCCGCGGCTACCGCTGCCCGACCATGCCGGTGGCCCTACTCCCACGGGTGGGAGTTCGGCCGCCCGCGGGTCAGCTCGGCGCCGGCGCCTCCCTCCTGCCGCCTCTCCGTCGCGGGGGTCACAAGGTTCGGCCTTGGGGTCCGGGGTGCCCTCCCGGCGTCGCCGCGCTGGCAGCTGGGGTGTTGCCGGCCGCGCGGACCGTGGCCCTGCTCTCACCTCCTGGAAGCCCTCGACCCTGGCCATGCCCTCCTCTGCTCCGGCCCGATCGTCTCCAGCGATCCCGCCCGAGCTTGCTACGGTCCTCTCCCGTCGTGCCCCCTTCCGGCCCTTCTTTCCTTCTCGCGGTTCCTCCGGGTCCCACCCTCCGGGTCGCATCCCCGCCCCACCATCCCCTCGCTGCCCCCGTCCTCCCTCGCCGGCGGCCACTACGGCGACGCTCGGGGAAACCCTAACTCCCCGCTTGGCCACCCCGGGGTGCTCGTACCGGGCTGCGGTGCTCTTGGGCCGGCCTATGGGCCTGGCTGCTGCCCCCCTCCCCAGGGCGGTGACCGCGGGTGCGGCCTATAGGATGCAGGCCTCCGCGGCTAGGGTGGGCCGGCTCGGCGGGCCGGTTCCGCCCCGCACGGCCCAGGCTCGTCCCAAGTCGGCCTCGGGCCCAAGCTAGCGGTCTATCTGGCCCTCG
>LR738713.1:576221873-576243954 GCA_902687465.1 Secale cereale | reverse complement strand
GAACCTTATTGGATGTTGACTTGGGCATTTGCTTTATAATATAAAGCGGGGCGAAAGCCTTTTTCGGAAATGTCGCATACTTCCCCTAGCTTCCAAGCCTTTTTTTATTTGACTTTAGTACAACATTGTAGATCAATTTGTCGATGCCTAATGACAAAGCATACCACACCGATAGATTAGCCATAGCACTGCCATCAGACTAAAACTATCATATATGCAACACTTCCACTGTGATTTTATCTAGATGTAATTGTCCTTGTTTCTCTATAGCATCAATATTTTGGTCAAAAGGATGTATAAGATGGTTGCCTTGTTCCTCCGTACCACCTTGAACATAGCCATCTTAAGGGATGTCAAGCATGGCATCTTCTACATGATCCAAAACAACAACCTTTTTTAGAACAACGAAGGACTCTCTGGCCATGACATGTAAATGCCTATGTTTTGACGTTGATGTTAATTATGCACTCGTATAAATCGGAATCCCCTAAGGTAATTTATGTATTTACTTCATTGAGTGTCCAGGCATATTTTCTTTGTGTGTCCTAACCTATATGTAGTCAGTATGAGTACATAAAAAATTCAAACGTACGCAAATCCAACTTCAAGAAAAAAACTATAGAACCAAGCCTGGCAATCGTATGCACTCACGGCGAGAACTAAGTGAGCGTGTCCCTTCTTTCTTTATTAATCTAATAAATAAATGGTTATTTACCAAAGCTAATCTCTATTCCGTGATTGGTGCTCCCGGGTGGCTATCGGAAGACAACGATTCCACCAGCCATCTCGTGCGGGGCGACATGTGTCGCCTAGGCCCCTTGCACAGCTGTTTCAACCTTATCTTCTCAGAGGGACTCATCCTCGTCTCTTCCCATGCCTGTTCTTCTCCCCATCGTTGATTCCCTTCCTCTCTTCTCCTCCCTTCCCTAGCACTCGATCCAGATCGGATAGAGGCCACCACCGAGCCCTCCTCGAGCGCCTCCTTCCTTCCTCCATGCGCTCAGCACCGAAATCGACATGCCACGCCCTCATGCACATCGCCTGACCAGAGCTCTAGCGCCTCCTCGCAACACCCTCCCCTGCCTGTCAGTTCTTTCTTTTTCCCTTGGCCATGCAGGGAGCACCCGCAGGGAGCCTCGCCACTGCTGCTACCACCCGGACATCGTCGCACCGCCGCCTCCTCCGAGTTTGCCAGCCACTGGCGCTCGTCCTCTCCTGCACCCTCTGCCTCACCATGCGTGAGGACAATGATGACGGCGCGCCGCCATTGACCGTCCCGGGCCGTCCTTCTCACCTTGCTCGTGTGGGCGCGCCGTCCTTCTCGCCTCGCTTGCGTGGGACGCACTACACGCGAGCAAGCCGGCCCTTGCTGGTGGAAGTGTCGGTGCGGCGAGGCTGCTCGGGCTAGGTGACGGCGACCGTGACTCTCCTTTGTGTTCGTTCTTTATTATCCCATCTGCATATCTACTTTCTTCACCGAAGATGTTGTATCCGATGCTGCTGATTGTAAGCTCCTATTATTGGAGAGTTTATTTATTCCTTTGCTCCCTCACTTGCGGGATTAATTCCGTTGTTCGGAGAGGCGAGGTCAAGGAGGAGGCCGGGGCTGCGGAGGACGGCGGCGCGGCCTGGCCAGGGCCTCGGGGTGGCGCGCGGAGATGCGCGACGGGCACTGCTGTTGCTCGCCGGTGACGACGGGTGGAGAGGGGCCTCCGAAGCGCAGCAAGGAGGCTCGAGGCACGGGCACATGAGCTCAGGCGGGAGCACGCCTCCCCACAGCGTCGTCCATCCTCCCTACGAGCGTCGTCCATCCTCCCGCGCGATGCGAGGCGGCCGCTGGGCGCTGGCGCATGACGGAATGGGCGAAGCCGCCCATGCAGGACAGAGTGGATAAGACGAAGGGGAGGACTGCGGACAGAATTCAAATGAGTATAGGGTTTCTTTTGTAAAAGTGAAACATTTTCTCAAGTTGCCACTAAAACAGGAACTGCGGGTTGATTTCATGTAAATCGAGGGGCTTTTCTGTAAAACAGCCACGACGGACGACTAGAAACCCAATTTTCTTTATTATTAGGTAGAGATAAACAGGTGACACCAAGCTCCTGCGTCACCCACTCAAAACAGGGCAGGGCAGTGACTTTTTTCCCGAGAGTACAACAAAGGCGCCCCGTACTTTTATAGAAGGAAGAAAGCATAATTACAAGAGCTTGTAGGGGATGCGAACGTCGCCAGACACGAACACTCAACACCAACACATGTACAGTCTAATGCCTACTCTCACTAGTAGAAAAATGGCCACTTGTCCCGGTTCGTAAGGGCCATTTGTCCCGGTTGGGGAACCGGGACTAAATGGTCGATACAAATGCCCTAGACCATTAGTCCCGGTTCTTATACCAACCGGGACAGATGGGGTTCCACGTGGCCACTGCGGCTTGCCCAGGCAGGGGGGCCTTTTGTCTCGGTTGGTAGCACCAACCGGGACAAATAAGCTTCCACGCGTCAGTAGTTCAGTGGCTCGAGTTTTTGTTTTTTTCTGAAAGGGGGGAGGGGGTTTGGGGGTTTTGTAGGGTTAATTTAGGGGTTTTATATATTGTGTTAGCCCGCTAATAGAGAGAAGTGTCCTCTCTTATCTCCATGCTTGGTCGACGCTACGTACTATACGTATAGATCGAGAGGACTCGACACGCTAGCTAGTAAGCAAATGAAGGAAACCATTAAGTACAGAAGATCGACCTCTCTCCTTCTCCGAGAGAGATTGGTCGAACAACAAGTTTTCGTATATCTATCCGACGCTACTGGCTACATACATACAATATAAGATCTCTTACTACAATTCCCTAACATCTTAACTCAATTTCCAGATGGTATTCTCCGACTTTATTGATGACGTGATCAAGAAAGAATCCCGCCAATTCCTCTTGAATTGCCCTTATGCGATCTTGTGGTAGGAGTTCATCCCGCATCTACCACATCTAATTTTAAGAAGGGGGTCAATACATATATATATATGAATTAAACTCAACAGAAATGATGGTAATAAAATAAAATTGTGAATATTTTTGCTTACGCACCTCAAATTGTCTTTTAGAGTAGCCCCGCCTATTCTTGGCCGTTGAGTTATAGATGAACACGCTGACGTAGTATCCACAGTAATTATTCCTAGGTTCCTACCACAAGCACTTTACAAGAAACAGAGGTCAATCAAACTGATAATGAAGCATTATAAAGGCATTGATGAAAGTATAGCTAGAGTCAACGGGAGATGCGCGAAACTAGCTAGCTAGTAGTACTTACTTTCGGGTAATCCATCGCAGTCCCCGCGGCAGTGCCGAAACTTTTTTGGCGAATTCTTTCCAAACCCTGCGAGACAAAGAAAACAATTACTTTATATCAGGAAATGAACAAAGTTGCCGATATGGTGCGGTAATGATCGATTGAACTTACTTGTTGAGCATTTTAGACATGTCTGCATAGTCCTCGAGATCTTTTCGTCTCGAGTCTAAGACGGTTACTAGTCCCTCCTCAAGCTTAATCTCTAGGAGAATATAGTGGAACCTACGCACGCATGCATACAACTCATCAATTACATTAATTACTATAACCTCGAGTAATATATAATTAAGGGAAACTGAATATGCGCAAGACAGTAGCACTCACTTGAAGTTGTAAGGAAAGAGTATTTTATCTTTGTTTTGATTTACTATCAACGATTGTAGCAAGTAGGCCTCGGCTTCTTTGGCATGAAATTGAACCTGATATTCATCTATGAGATTTGTGTTAATGAAGCCCATATCATAGATATCATCTTTTCTACATTCGACGATCTTCAACCTGTATAATATAGTGAGGATAATTATATATACTTGCAATGAAGTATACTTGCAATATGAAGAGCTGAGCTATATATAGAGACTTAATTATAATGATAGAACTAGTACTTACAGACAATAGCAAGTGATCATTGGTTTATCGAGGGCCTTCTGATTGAAAAAGTTGAAGAACTCCTCAAATGTAATAGACAACATATCAATTCCAACGAGGTCATGCTCCTTTTTAACTTTCAACATCAGAGTATCCTGGCCACCAGAGTCTCTGTAGGTTTCCATGTACCAGTCATGCAATCTTCCCATCATCGTGGTTAGAGTTCTGGCATCTTTGGCGAGAGGCTTCCCGTACCGGTATTTGTGACCATCCACCTCTAACACATCAGGAAGTACATCATCGGTCAGGTAATCTGCAAGATTGGTACCGGGCGCCATCCCCGGATGATGAGGGACGATGTCGCTAGGCACCTTGAGTGGGGGGCACGATTGGTTCTCTTGTTCGCCGAGCTGGGGAATTTGTTTCCCACTTTTTTTTCTGTGCTAACCTATGATCACTGCAGGTACTTCCCGACCGCGATGCTTCGACATATGACTTTTGAATAATGCGCTCATAGTTGGTTTTCGGCGGAGATGGTGGTGGTTTCTTCAGGGCATCAATAGTGTGCTTCGCTCTCGTCGGATCTATCTTCTGCTTTGGAGGTACAGGTTTCTTTGCAAAAAAGTCATTCACTTCAGCTTTACAGATCTCCGCGTTCTCCTCGTCGGTCCTCTCATATGGTAACTTCTCTAAGGGCCTGAGAGATGGACCATATTTGTATTGCCTCCTGCCTCTGGTTGTACTGCTAGACGCCTGAGCAGTCCCAGCGACTGCCTTCTTTTGTTGCTTACGAGGCGGAGGAGGAGGCGGGGTGCTACCATGCGCCGGAGCAGCCGGAGCGTCGGCGGCTCTCTTCACGCCTTGCTGGCGATGCGGAGGAGGAGGCGGGCTGCTCGGACGCGCCAGCGCAGGCGGAGGAGGAGGCGGGCTGCTCGGACATGCCGACGCAAGCGGAGAGGGAGGCGGGCTGCTCGGACATGCCGTCGCAGGCGGAGAAGGAGGCGGAGTGCCGCCACGCGCCTGATCACCCGGAGAAGGAGATGGAGTGCGCTGATCCCTTGCTGGAGGAGGAGGCGGAGTGCGCTGACTCGCTGGAGGCATCCTGTTCACAAGGTTCATGAGGTCCTTCCGTCATAGGCATGGAGTCTTCAGAGAAGAACCGAGCCGAGTCTCCCCTTCACCGGTAGGGTGGTCAAGCTCGAGATCCTCAAACCCCGCCGTTATTTGATCCACCATCACCCTAGCATATCCTTCTGGAATCGGACGGCAGTGAAAATTTGCGCTGGGTTCAGAAGAAAAAACAGAGCCTACAGGCGCCTTGATTTTGAATTGCATCCATTGCGTCATAAGGTGCCAATGCTGAGACTCCATGATAGCACCCACGGGGTAGCTAGCAGGAACCGTGAAGACAGGCTTCTCAGGCAGCTCGGTGGAAGCCACGCTGCTTTTCCGCTGAGATGGCGGGGTAGCTTCGATAGGTTGCTTGCTGCGAGTGTCAGGACCCCGATCCTAAGTCACACAGGTCTAGCCTGTAACACATCATATCACTTTGCGGCCTCACGCACGGTATCCCCACGGGTGCCACCTTACCTGGCCCGGGACCGTTTGCACATTTTGGCACATGTATATGATAGTGTCGCTAGCATCCATATGACAGAGAACCCGGGCTGACATGACCAGTTATAAACCAAAAGTGGCACTAAATTACAAAGACATGCATACATGACCCAGCAACGAACATGTCGGTCATCAACGTATGAACCCAAGTCGTAGCAAGCTACCAGGACTTAAAGGAACAACACGTGACATTTTCCCTAAGGGATAGACGCAGGAACGAAGAAGGACACATGCCGGACAGCGTAAGTGTTCCGGAGCAGTAGCAAGCTACCAAGGCTCAGTGGAAGCACTAGGAGACATTTCCCTATAAGATAGGCTACCAAGGGTAAACAACTAGGTGTCGGATCCCACACATAGCAATACACATTACACGTACACATAGCATGCAAGTATGTGCTGTACAACATGGCATCACAACATAACTCAACAACTCATATAGATAAAGGCCCAGAAGAGCCATCGTAGCATTTATTACAAACAGAGGTCACATGACCCAACATACAGAGCATACAGGCAACTGAAGCATAACATGTCTGAGTACAGACAACTACAAATGAAAAAGGCTGAGAAGCCTGACTATCTACAAGACCCTCCTAAGGGAACAAGATCGTAGCTGAGGTAACAAGCTAAACGTCGAAGTCCATGCGGAACTAATAGTGAGACTGAAGTCTCTCTGCAAAACATAAATTAAGCAAACGTGAGTACAAAGGTACTCAGCAAGACTTACATCAGAACTAACTACATATGCATCAGTATCAACAAAGGGGTGGTGCAGTTGGACTGCAGTAAGCCAACTTTGACTCGATGGCTATCCTGAACTACAACTGCAAGTAACTCTTTTGAGGTGGCGCACACGAGTCCACATATTCACCAATCAATACACCACTATGGATCCGCTCCGTCTCCCTACGAGAACGCCATCCATAGCACTCACACTTGTCTTGAGCATTTTAGAGTATCCACTTTCACTTGTCTATGTACCAAGTAAGCATCCAAGAAGTCCATAACCGCGGACCCGACTATTCGAATAGATCATGTTAACCCTGCAGGGGTGTACTTCTGCACACACGCTCTCACCACTTACCGCCATGTACACGTCGTGTATCTCGGCAACCTTCAAGCGGAAGCCTGGCGAGGGTGTCGGCCACGACCTGACTAACCACACAAGACTCTAGTCCAGGTTTATCGCCTATTCGGGTTCCATCCGTAAGGAGATCCGGTCGGGGTGTCGCTCACGGCCCCAAACGATGTGCGCCGGGTTCCCAAGCCCACCTCGACGGATGGATCTATGCTTGGTACACCATGCCACGGTGCCTAGTCTGTCGCAAGCCCTCCTGTACCGGATGCCACTTGGTAGACTACTACACTACCTACAAACACCAGAAACTAGTTGAGACTCCTGGACATAGATCGAGTTGATTAATAAGTCGAGAGGGGCACTTAAGCATTCCAATGCGTGGTAGTAGCTAGTCATTGGACAACTTACACAGAACTCAGTTCTTAAGGATGGTTCCAGTGAGACAACCCACCATGTACTCCTACATGGCCTCTCACTGCTACCTTTACCAAATCATGTTCACACACTTAGCTCACACACAGTAGGTCATGTTCACCACATTCTAATTCAATCCCGATGAATCAGACCTGACACAACTCTAAGAAATAGCAGGCATAACCAGAAAGCATGAATGAGTAGGCACAACAGGGCTCAAACAACTCCTACTCATGCTAGTGGGTTTCAACTATTTACTGTGGCAATGACAGGTCATGCAGAGGAAAGGGGTTCAACTACCGCAGCAAAAAGTAGTTCAATCATTGTTGTCCTAATGCAGTAAAGGAGAGCAGGAGCGAGAGAGTGGGATTGTATCGAAATGCTCAATGGGGGTTTGCGTGCCTGGCACTTCTGAAGATAGTATAGCTCTATATCGGTGTCATCGAACTCATCGTCGGAACATCATCTACTGAGAGGGGACAAAACCGACAATAGAGAAGGAACACAATCAATTCAATGCAAAAATATGATGCATGATCATGACATGGCAATATGCTGTGGTTTGAGCTAATGCAACTAGCAACAATTTAAATGAAGTTGGTTTGAATCCAAGATTCAAATTCAAACTCCACATGTGGTTATTTAAAAGTCATTTAATTGATTTGACCTGAACAGCAGGTTTAACTTGTTCAATCATGCATGAGAATGCCATAAATAGATTCCTTGAATTTGTCTGATCATTTTTCATATATAAATCATTTTCATTGGAGTTATAGATTATTTTCTGTGATTTTTTGAAGTTTTGGCTATTTTCTGAAATAAATAAATCATTTAAGATTTGATTTAAATTCCAGAAAACATTACTGCAACATCATGACGTCACTGTGATGTCAGCAGTCAACATGGCCGGTCCAAGTCAAACCCGACCTGTGGGTCCCACAGGTCAGTGTCACAAATACTAAACCCGGTCAAAACCTGCGCTGACTGGGGTTTGACCAGGGCTAGGGCCCACTGTCAGTGGCTGTGAGGTGGACAACTAAGGGGGGTTTAGTGCTAATTACGGTGCCACGTCAGCGGTCGCCGGAGTTCGGCCGGCGGCGACCAGAACCGCGGCGGCAACTCGCCGGACTTGAGCTACAGGCGGCGGCTGGACTCGCGGGGACCACCAGAAGGTAGCCCGTGCTCGTCCGTATGTAGCAGAGCGATCGGGAGGCCTTGGGGTCGTCGGAATCAACCGCACCGACGAGCGGGGCGGTGCCGGAGTTCGGACGTCAATGGATTCGACGCCGCAGGGCACGACAGGAGCAACAGTTGGTTGCTACGGCCCCGTGGTGACGCGCTGAGCGCGGTGATGCACTCGGACGCGGGTGGCAGCAGCTGTGGCCGCGGCTACGCCATGGCCGGCGACAGGAGCTCACGGGTATGACGGGGAGGTCAGCTAGGGCTCGGGGGCAAGGCGGTAAACAGGGGGAAACAGAGAGGGGCTCACGGCGATTCAGACGAGCAGGCCGGCGAGGTCGGGGAAGCACGGACGGCGATGAATCGACGGTGAGGTTGTCGGCGGACGGAGATTGAAGATGAGGTCGGGGAAGACGCCATGAGGCTCCCGAGCTCGCGTGCGTGGGCGTGTAGATCCACGGTTTCGTGGCGGAGCTCGTGGTCACTTTGCGGGGGCGTGGGGAGGGCTGTGGCCACGGTGGTGCTCGCCGACGCAGCCGTGGTGGCTTCGGCCATGGTGAGAAGGAGTAGGGGAGCGAGGGGGGAGGGGGAGATTGAGTGAGGGGGAGAGAGTGGTCGAGAGGGGTGCGTGGCGTCTTTGTGGCACGATCAGAAGGTCTCAGGCGTCGCGGTGGAAGCAGGAGGTGGCCGGCGTGCCGCGGGCACATGCCCTCCGTCCCTCTGGCGGGAGGAGGAGGATGACTGGCATCGACCAGTTGGGCTGGGCCGTGTTGGGCCAGGCCAGGTAAGTGGCCCAGGTAAGCCTCTCTCTCTCTCTTTTCTAATTCTTTCTGTTTTCTATTTTCTGTAGACTTTAGGGCTTTATTAAAAATACCAGGGCATTTCCAAAAATCATGAAACTAATCATGGCTACTGTTTAGAATAAATCCAACAGTAAACATTTTGGTTTATGATTATTTGAGCATTTAAAATATTTTATAGCATTTAAATGCCCAAATGCAAATAGAGTATGATTTAATTCAAAGATCCAAAATGGCTCCCAAAATTATGAAACCATTTTTGGCAGAGGTTTTAGCCAAGACCAAAAATGATGAAAATTTTGTGAAGGCATTTTGGGTACATTGAAAAGTATTTTAAATTGAACCTAGTTGAGTTCACTTGGTGCTAGGGTTTGAACTACCCTATTTCAAGTTTAAGAGAAAAAATTAAACATGATGCAACACGAGACTAACTAGACCAGAGCAGACCAGAACTAGGGATGTGACAACTCACCCCCACTAAACAAGAATCTCGTCCCGAGATTCAAACGTAGGGTAAGATGAAGGGGAACGCAACTAACACAATCTTCACGGTCCAGGGTGCACTTCATAAGAACGTTGATTTCTTGCATCATGTTGATCTTGACATCCTTGCTTTCGAGGTCTTTGTCCAACACGGTGACGACGGAAGAAACTCTACAAAATTGATCTTCTGAAAGATCGAGCAACTCAAGATCAACTCATGGAGTGAGACGTGGAAACATCTCTTGAGACGAGACACGGAACACACATCCAAAGGGATGGAGTGAAACAAACGATGAAGGTTCACTTAGTGGCAGTAATTCCACACCTAAGAAGATGGTGATCGATGTCACCAGACGGGGCACCTTAGAGAAGGTGACTCGTAGAATTATCCCCTTAAGTGGCAAAAAGAATTACTTTTTATATAGAGATCATTGAAATTCCCAATACCAGCCTAAGGCAAACACAAACGATCGTTTGATGGAGTTCGAGAGAACGACATTCTCGGGCCAAAATGGATGATGTGGACTACCTTGTTGAAGACAACACAAGGGATGATTTTGCTTATCATCGAAAATGGATAGGACCCATGGTAAGTCCAATTTTGAAGATGGTCCTGGACAACAATTACTGAGGTGCAAGCTGGGAACAAAATGCAAATGCTGGGAATGATTCTAGTAACTGGGAAGAAACCCAACAGTAGAGAGTGAATCTACTCTTTGAGAGGTTATAGCATAACCAAGAACACTGGGAGCAATCCCGGTTAGTGCCAGTGATAACACCTAGTGCTTGTGGGTGCTCTCAAGAACTTGAGCATTTCCATCATCACCAGGGTGTTACCATTATCCTTGCCAATGGTGCTGACAACACAACATACGACCATGATGAAAAATGATGGACGATGCAGATTCAAGGAAGATAACACCTTCTCAGATTTCACCTTAGCAGAGTCATGGGGCAAAATCTGGATGATCGACCGAGAGACATTTAGCACCCCACTTCTAATGTTCTCCTTGATGTGTTAGCGTAAT
The DNA here is from genome assembly GCA_902687465.1 of Secale cereale. NCBI lineage: Eukaryota > Viridiplantae > Streptophyta > Magnoliopsida > Poales > Poaceae > Secale > Secale cereale. The sequence goes on along the minus strand of LR738713.1, from coordinate 576,233,434 downwards.
CCATTCATACATATGTTTGGTATCTTGAACATCAAGTAAAGGTCGGACTTCGGGGGCACAAGAATCCATAAGGAACAATTAGGGAGTAATTCCTATGAAATCCTTATGGGGAGGTGGCCAACTTCTTCAATCAAGATACTACAACAATAGGTCTTCCGGCTGGGTGTGTTGGCCACGACATCCACTTTACCGGTTATCGAGAGACCAATATTATAGTTCTTGGAAAATGCTCCAACCATCATATCTGCCTGAGATTCAGTTCTGGTTGGTGTTAGGATATTCCAGACTCATCAAGTCTAGGAAGAAAAATGAAGGTTTGCAACACAAATCGACGAGATGACGTTGCGAGGTTCTTGGGGAATGAACTACGATAGTAAGCTCCAAAACATGAGCTGGTTCTGCTACACACATGTGAACACGCTGTCGCAGACAAGCATGCCCACGTAGTAGTCTTATAAATAAACACTACCAAGTTTTGGTTGGGAACCATTATTAATGGCATCGAAGTCTCCACGCGTGGAAGCCCAAGGAATTCACCTTAGAACATACTCCTTTATCTTGAACAAATCAATCAGTGGCTTGGTGTGCTAGGAATATGTATGGAGTGGAGGTACCTAATCTCTCAAGCCATAGCATACTTCGCACGTGCATGACTGACTTGGGATGATTCCGGAGGAAGCAAAACTAACTTTCTCGAATTCATGGCGGTAACTTGCACCTAATGCACGTGAATTGGGAGAAAGTCACTTCTTTTGCCAAAACATATACCTCATGAGCGGAACACAAAGGCAATGCTTACAAAGTTTTCAACACTAGCTCAATGTTCAACATGAATCATGGAGGAGACAAGATCCTACTGATGGGCTCAGCGGCAACTCATCGAAATTTCCATATCACTGGAATTCCACCATTATGTGAACAATGTGATAGTATTGGTCAGACCCAAAGAGTTCATAGGAGGTGGTGCAATTCCCACGACACACTTGACATATAAGAGGGTAACACTCCAAGTTAGAACATAATCAAAAGCTGGAATGTCATCTTGATCTGTGGAGTACAACTGCTTGAACCAATCCTAGTTGTGGATAGGGTACTGGATTTTATTACTCCTAGTCATTCCAGAATAGAATGGCTTGACAGACCACAAGAGTAAAAGGCATAGATGAAGACGAATGCACAACTACTCCTGACTATCAACTGATAGACGAGATCATAATACGACTAAAAGGGACAACTCAAAGGAACATATAACTTTCTGAGTTGTGGATGCGTAGATTAGCAAGTCGAACGAGTTCAACAGATTTCTTCCGGATAACCCATGCAGAAAGTAGAATTGGCAGAGTCACAATATGAATGGAGTACTACTCAGGAGCACTCTGGTTGTGATCTTTTGGTACGGGAGAACTTCTGCCAAGGATGGTTCATAGTATTTGGATGAATGATATACCACGGACCTCGAGGACAATCACAGGGTTACTAATATCCTAAAGGGACGAGCAAATACTACCAACAGAGGTAAGTAGAGTGAGTCTTGGGTTCAAGAACCCAGGAATAGAATGCCTACTAACTAAATGGCATCACGGGATGCTTTCGAGATTGATGGCCAGAATCATCACACCGGGAATATAAGCACTGCTAGATTACTGGGTGATTCTCTGAGATACTTAGGGTCATAATAATAACTCCAACATATGTGTCGAGGTAACAGAGTGTAATGCCCAGGATGGGACTATATCTCCTACGTGTCGAGGCACGACTTAAAGATATAAGCCCATCCTAGAATGATCTCAAGTTTGGTATCTTTGCATGACTCATGTAAAAGAGGGATTAAATTGCAAAAGGAGATAGTTGGCTTACACTCGCCACTTCACACAATACATTACATAAGCAACACATCATTCAAAACATCACAACCCGACTACGGGCGAAGATCCAAAAGAAAGATACCAAAACAACATAAAGCCACAGGTCAGGATCGCATCCTAGTAGAAACCACTACTGATCGTCGAAACATCACAAACATACGGCTACTCTCTTCATCGAGCTCCCGGGTGAAGCTCTGAAACCAGCTCCTGCTTCAAACTCGGCTGAACCTGCATCTGGTGTTGTAGTATCTGTGAGCCACGAGGACTCAGCAATCCCATAACCATGGGTATCAAGACTAGCAAAGCTTTGTGGGTAGGAAGAGGTAAAGTGGTGAGGTTGCAGCAGCGGCTAAGCATAATATGGTGGCTAGCTTACGACTATAAGAATAAGATGAGCATCTACGCAAACGGTCGCAAAAAGGTGATCTCTAAAGATCCTGAACAACATACGGTCAAACATAACCCCACCGTATTCTCTTCTCAAAGTGAAAAGAGACAGTCACGGTTACTCACACAGTTGTGTGTTTTACTTCGGATCCTCTGTCAAGTTTTCTACAACCGGACATTAACAAATTCCAATCTGCCACATAACCGCGGGCACGGCTTTCGAAAGATCATAACCCTGCAGGGGTGTTCCAACTTAGCCCATCACAAGCTCTCACGATTAGCTGAAGTGATAAATATAATATCATCACCCCTTATCTTAGGGAAAATCCGATCAGGCTCGGCATCCCGGTAGCACAAGTCATTTAGACAATGGTAAAACAAGTCCAGCAAGACCTCCCGGCGTGCCGACACCCTGATAGTAGCCGCGCGTATCTCGTCTCAGGCCACGACCGGATGGGAGAAGCTACGGGAGCCAAACCTCGAGTTTCCCCGTGGTGGCCCCGCAGGTTCCCCGTTTGGGACCAACACCATCAGCACTGGCCCCCCTGCTATGTAGAATTAAGAATCCTCGGGTAGCGCTAACTCCCTATGCAAATTTAATTAATTAATTAAGTTGTTATTATGAGCGAATTAAAACCAATGTTGGGCCTTGCTGGAGGAGTTTTATTCAAAGTCGAACTGTAAAGGGGTCCCCATTTCACCCATCGTGTAAGGAACACAAAATCAAGGAACATAATGCCGGTTTATCGGCGCCTAAGGTGGCATGAGTGGAACAAAACACTGAGCAAAAGGCCAAGCCTTCCACCCATGCCCAGTATATAGGTGTGTTAATAATAGTTATAGATATTGTGATATATCCAACAACAAGTTCCCACCTGGAACGATCTTCATCTTCACCTGCAACTAACAACGCTATAAGAGGGGCTGAGCAAGCGAGGCTGAGCAAGCGGGTAACATAGCCAACCAGTGGTTTTGCTAGGAAGGTGTCAAAGGTTAGAGGTTTCATGGCAACAAGGAGAGGCTGACATAAAAGATGGGTAGCGCGACATGTAACGATAGCATCGAGACAACTAAGCATGGCAATGGTAGTAAAGGTATCCAAGGGTATGATCATCTTGCCTGGGATTCCGCAAGGAAGAAGAACAGATCCATGAAGAAGACGGAGCAACAGTCGAGCGAATCCTCACAACTCCGGAACGAAACCGAAGCTAACAAGAGAAGTAACCGGAAAGAAGGAAACAACACGGTAAACATACAAGCATAAACATGGCATACGATGCACATCCAAGTATGATGCATGTCCGGTTTAAATATGCAAGGCATGGCAAAGTGCACAAACAACACTACAAGTTAAGTGGAGCTCAATATGCAACGAGTTGCATATTGACGAAACACCACATTTAATTATTTAATTGACTCTCGTTTATTACAAGACAATATTAAATGTTTTTAGCATGGCAAGAGGTGAAGCAAAAGAAACTACACTATTTAGACATTTTAAATGAGGCCGGAAAATAACAACAACAAATCCGGAAAATCCCCATGAGCATGTTTAATAATTATAAACAACCAACAAACACACATTATAACATATTAATGTTGTTAACATGATGCGGATGACATGATCAAGTTTATGCAAGTTTTATTAAAAGGGTTGACAAAAGAGATATGAAGTATTGTCACCGTGGTGAAAGGAAAGGGTGCCACGGCAACGATCCGAAATGATGCCACGCAACATATCGGTTCCGGTAACTCGTTGAGAGACCGGTGCAAAAGAAAGGTGGAGTGAACGAGACATGCAAGACGAAAGGTGGGGTGATCCCGTTGCCGGGTTCCCACGGGTCGGCGACGCGGCAACCGAGGAGCACGACAAAAGATCGAAACGGACACGGTGCACACAAGGGTAACAACTCATACAACACAACAAGCATCCACGGGTCATCCACGAGGTCGTCTCATTATACCTTTGAAGCGTGCGTTTCGGGGCGGTTCGAGACGTAGAGGAAGAAGGCGTTCACGTTCGGAGAGGAAGTAGCCGTTCTCGCGAGTCGTGGTACTTGTCGCGGCATCGAACGTAGTGGTACTCGGCGACGGTAGTCGTTCGGTCGTCGTGGTACTCGGTGTCTCGGTCTTGTCGACGGTAGACGTTCGGGCGACGGTAGACGTTCGGTTATCCGTAGAGGTACACGTGTAGTCGAACTTGGCGGTTCATCGGCGACTCGAAGGGGTACTCGGCGGTCTCGATCCGTAGATGTACGGGTCCAAAATTAGATAAGCTTGCTGTTACATGGGTGCTTGACATAACAAAATCAGCAACAAAACAAACAAAACAAGGGAAAAGCTGCGGGCGACGACGATCTGGAAAAAGGACGGGGCCTTTGCTCGGAGCTGCTCATGGCCGCGGCTGGCTGTGCGCCATGGCGAGGAGGTGCTGGACGGCCTCGACGGGAGGAGGGCGCGGCTGCTGGCTCGGGCCAGACGAGGAAGAGGCCGAGGCAGGGGCCTGGAGAAGAGGAGGGGCGCGTCCGCGCGGCCTGGCTGGAGGGGCACCGCGGCGCTGGGGCCCGGCTCCTGGCGCGACGAGGACGGGAAGAGGCGGCCGGAGAGGATCCCCTCGGCGGACGGCGGCGACTGGCGAAGGGACCTGTGGGGAGCGGCCGTGGAAGGGAGTGGCGAGGCGGCGGCTTCGAGGAGAACGGAGGGAGGATGCGGACGGAGGGAGGCCACGCGCGGGGGCGGTCGCCGGCTCTGGCGAGGTCGGAGGTGAGGCCTGGGGCGTCGGGCTGCTGGATGCGAGGGGAATCGAGGCGAGAGGGGGAGTGCGAGGCGCGGTCGATGGGGTTTCGGGCAGAGAGGAAGAGCGAGGGGGATAGAGGGAGAAGCGATCGAGCGCCAGCTCGGGCTAGGGTTAGGTCGCCGCTGGGGTAGTGGGCTGCGGCCTGGAGACGGCTGGGCCTCTAGGATGGGCCGGATGGGCAGAAAAGAGGCCGCGGCTGGGAGGAAAAGGAGGCTGGGCCGCAGGTGGGAGGGAGGCCTGGGCTCTCTGCTGTACTCTTACCTTTTTATTTCTTTAGCAGAAACAAAAAGAGAAGAAAAAAATATGCGGAGGGGTTAGGCAACAATTAGCACAAGGGACTATTTTTCTCGGGCATCATAAAACGAGCAAGGTCCGAGAAAAATAGAAAAGGCATGAACGAAAAAAAATAATTCAAACATATTTGAATTTAATTCAAACGGGTTTGAACTAAGACTAGATTATTGAAGTGTCCAAAAATGTTCAAAATTTCGGAGGAACCTCGAAACAACGGAGAAGAATTATTGGCAAGGTTTTTGAAGGAGAAACTCGAAGTAAGAGGCATGAGGAAAATTATGCACGTGTGTTGGTTAATTCCAACAAATGGAATATTATTAAATATAGCTCCCTAATAATATTGAGAGGCTTTATATGTTATAAAGAGAAGTCATTCTTCCCTCGATTTAAATGGACCGAAGGTCCACACGATTTATTTGAGTTGAGATGCAAAAATGAAAGACATGATGGCATGATGACATGATGCAATGCAAAAATAAATAAAGCAAGCACAACTGAAACACACGGGAGAACCCGGAACATCTGGAATCTTCTGGAATCTTCTGGGACGTCGGTCTTCGGGTGTCACAACTCTCCCACACTAACAGAGGATCTCGACCCGAGATCCTAGAGATAGCACCGGGTAGAAACGAAAAAGAAGAGGTAAAATAAAGTTACTTCTTTGACAGGCGAGTGAAACCAAAGAACCTTGAGAGGTTGAACAAAATGAAAGAAGAATACAATAGAGATGAACGAAGATGAAAAACACTCCTTTAGAAAAGAGAAACAAGGAGCATTAAGAGAACCTTGTAGGTTGAAAGACATGAAACAAGAGCTCACGAACCAAAAGAATATGAAACTGCAATGGTATAACCAAGGAATAAGAATGACAGAATTTGGACAGCACTCCGTTTGAAAATGGAAGGAATTAACAAGAACTTGAGGAGATGGAATGATACTTGATGAAAACAACAACATATTGCCTCCGAAACAATTGAAAGAATGGCACAAGGGGTAAGAAAGATTCAGACAGCACTCCGGTTGAAAAGAGAGGCAAACTTGATAAGATGATGGAACTAGAATGAAGAATACAACACTCCGGTTAAAAGACAAGCAAGGAAGACTATGATCTTGATATGACAAGATGATGGTTAAAGAGAGCAATATCACAATGCCTCCGGAATGAAAGAATAGCATATAAATCAAAGAAAGAAATGAATGGAGAAGAAAAAGACAACTTCTCCGACAAATGAATATGAAAAACATCCTTACGAAGAAGGTTTGAACGGAGCTGTTGGAAAAATCAACAACGAAAACGAATAAGCTTGATGTGGGCTTATGGAAAACATCTCAAAGTTATGAGGTGACAACCAGCCACTAATGGAAAACAATTGATTGGGTTGAGATCAACAAGGAGATGAAAACCTTATTTCACCGGAATGATAAATGAAGAACTTGGGTCATTTATAAGCACCATAATAGCAGCAATCCTTAGGAAAAGCTTTTAGGTGAAATACAACCCAAAATAACTCCAATGAATAAATTGAATGGTTGGAAAGATCTCCTGAACAAGGAAAATGATGGGTTTAAATATCTCATTCTTGAAACTCGTGAATCATGAAACATGAAGGAATTGACAAGAATGACATAACACCATCAGAAAAGATAAGGTAGAAAGGATTGCAATTGGAAAGCATGATGAAGAATGCTTGAGCTCCAACAAGAATCTTGATGAAGACTTCGAGGATGAATTAAATAATGATGAACCACCATGAAGAACTCTGGTAACCAAAAGGATGAGAAGTGAAAGATGAAAAGAATAAGATTCAAGGCCTGCGATGAATTAGATGGAGGTTTGAAATGATATAATTGAAATAACTTGGAGCTCCGGAAAACAAGATGAATAACTTGAAACCAAGGATATGATATGATGAACAAGCTCCGGGAAAGAGATTAAATCACCTTGAAGGAATAAGAATAAGAATTATGTCATGCATCTCCTTCACCAATTTAAATTGATGACAACCAAAGGATTTGGCATACTACTTATTCTCGTTGGAAAGGATTAAGAGAGAACTAGCACAAGCTTGGATAATTATTCAACGAACCACCGGTAGGATTATGAAAAGAACAAATGAATTAAAACGATAACAACGGAAGAGTAATCTTGCAAGAACCACCGTAAAAAATATGGAGACGAACGAAGAGACATCAATGAAGAATATTTGGAGGACGAAGTTGAAAACAGAGAACGAAGAAATATTCTGAAATGATGGCCTTCGGAGGATCACAATGGAAAGAATTCATGAATGCTTCGGATGGGTATGAAAATAATTCCTCACAATCGAAACAATAATGAGGATGGCATGAAGCTAGAACCACGAATCTTGAGAGAACGACCAAGATTTAAGAGAAACACTTCTCCGGTCTCCAATTATTGAGAGTGAAGACGAGAAATGCCATGAAGAATTGTTGAGCACTCCGGATTGAAGAATTAAAAGGTTGAACCAATGATGAACAAGAATTTGAAAGTGGTCCTGGAGAAGGACTGTGACTGATGGAAATCATTCTTACGTCACACATGAAAAGAATTTCAGAATACTCCGGAAAAGAAGAGTCAGGTAAGATACTGGAAAAAGACCTGTGGGTTAGGTCCCACTCAAAGAAATCACCGTTGGAAAGATTGCTGAAGAGATATTGCACCGGTTAAATTAAATGGCTTGAATAAGGAGACAAAGCTCAAAATAATTTGAACGGAATAAGAATTGAAACACGAATCTTCTAAGATATCATCAGCACTCCAGATATGAATAGCAAGAGGAGAATGATTAATTGGTGCACCGGAATAAGAAAGCATTGTGAAATGAGGAAAAGGATAAGATCAACACCAAAATCTTGAATTACATCCACCAGAGAAGAAACGAGAACGAAGAATGATGAACTTGAAGCTCTTGAGCATCTTCACGATAAATCACCGGATAAGAACATTGAAGGAAAAGAATGAAGAAATATCACATGAATAAAATGGATACTCCATTTGAGAATTCTGGCTCCAAGAAGAAAAAGGGGTGGGAGGGCGGGTAAAACAAAGACAACTTGGGATGAATGATTCAGACAAATCGTCGGATTTCTCAACGGCGTCCGTATGGAATAACTTGAAGAGAAGGCACACCGGTTGAAAAGGATTAACATGACCATCTTGATGATCAAGAAGGATTAGCACTCTCATAGAAATATGAGAACACCGATTAAGAAAGGTATGGAATCAACATTTGACATCGAAGCAACTCGAATACCAGAATCAAAACAAGACCAAAGGATAGATATTTCGCAGCATCATCTTCACAATATCATCTGAGCAAAGAATTGAACGAATGAATTCCGCAGGTACATCAACTTGACGAGAAGCCATTTGGAGAACAAAATGAAAATAAAAAAGGAACAAGGAACAGATAGAACAAATACAAGATAGAAGCTTCGTTCGACATCTTCGTGCTGAAAGCTCATGGAACGTGTTACAAAAGGGTTTTGCAATCCCCAGATCAGCATAGCCAAGGACCCTTTAAGATGCAACTCCCGATCAGAACAAGTCCATAAACCACTTCACTCAATGTAGAACCCCGAACTTCATATCGTGCATCCGTTGGAAGAATGCCTAGAACTACTAGATGAACCCACCTATAGATTTCCGAAAGTTTCAAGTTATGCAATCAGGTGTTGGGGATACACAGGAAGCACCGCGCAATCAACTCTAAACCTACATCCAGGTGTATCCATCCTTCAACACATAACCAGTCTTTCTCGGAAACTGTTTACCTCGGACCTTCGAAACGCATCCACTATACAAGCTATGGCAATACTCCCGAACTACCTCCCCAGTACTGGGTGATGTCGGGGTTATCTTGCCACTAACCGCATAGGAGAGTTTTCGATGTCGGCCGTCTTAAGTATTCTAGTACTGCCGCGATGGATTTGTGACGACAACACCTCGGAGCTCAACTCCCCGGGACACTGCCACAACCCCTAATGTCAGGAGGCATCGAGAACAATGTTCTCGTCACAAAGACATCAGAACAATCCAAACAATACTCGCGAGATCCTAAAAAAAAAATTGGTGCATTTTTTTAAAGTAGAAGAGGCAAGAGTAGTCGTCAGGAGTCCTCACCAGAATGAAAAGAGATGAGGAGCAAACAGAAATCCTACTCTCCGATATAAATATAGGACTCAAAAAATTTTCAAGTGTGTGCCTAGACTCAACCGTCAATGATTCGATCAATCTGTGGGGGCTTCTAGGTCGGAGAAGGCTCTGATACCAACTTGGGACTATATCTCCTACGTGTCGAGGCACGACTTAAAGATATAAGCCCATCCTAGAATGATCTCAAGTTTGGTATCTTTGCACGACTCATGTAAAAGAGGGATTAAATTGCAAAAGGAGATAGTTGGCTTACACTCGCCACTTCACACAATACATTACATAAGCAATACATCATTCAAAACATCACAACCCGACTACGGGCGAAGATCCAAAAGAAAGATACCAAAACAACATAAAGCCATAGGTCAGGATCGCATCCTAGTAGAAACCACTACTGATCATCGAAACGTCACAAACATACGGCTACTCTCTTCATCGAGCTCCCGGGTGAAGCTCTGAAACCAGCTCCTGCTTCAAACTCGGCTGAACCTGCATCTGGTGTTGTAGTATCTGTGAGCCACGAGGACTCAGCAATCCCATAACCATGGGTATCAAGACTAGCAAAGCTTTGTGGGTAGGAAGAGGTAAAGTGGCGAGGTTGCAGCAGCGGCTAAGCATAATATGGTGGCTAGCTTACGACTACAAGAATAAGATGAGCATCTACGCAAACGGTCGCAAAAAGGTGATCGCTAAAGATCCTGAACTATATACGGTCAAACATAACCCCACTGTATTCTCTTCTCAAAGTGAAAAGAGACAGTCACGGTAACTCACACAGTTGTGTGTTTTACTTCGGATCCTCTGTCAAGTTTTCTACAACCGGACATTAAAAAATTCCAATCTGCCACATAATCGCGGGCACACTACTAGAAAAAAGGCTATTAGTGGCGCACCCAATATTGCCATTAGTGGCGCACCATGGGTGGGCCACTAATACCACGCCACTAATAAGGAATACTAATGGCGCACCTATGATGCGCCACTGTTAATCCCAATAACAGTGGCGCACCACTGGTGCGCCACTGATATTTTTTCAAAATTTTTTTTTTCAATTTTTTTTTCAAATTTTATTCCAGAATTGCTACAGGTGCGCCACTGATATTGCTACAGGTGTGCCACTAGTAACAATTTTTTTTTTCAAATTTTTTTCCAGAATTTTTTTTTCCAATTTTTTTTTTCAATTTTGGCGGGATTTTTTTTTCCTTAATCTCGGGTCAATATGGCTTAATCTCGGGTCAAATCGCACTCCGTGGTCAAACTTCCCAGAAGGTCACCCATCCTACACTACTCCAGCCCAAGCACGCTTAACTTCTGAGTTCTATCCAACCCCAGCACCAGCTCACTTAGCAGGCACTTGTTGATATATCTATCATATCAATCCTATTAAACCTTGTTAATGTCTGGTAGTTTGTTCATGTTCATGAGTGTGATGAAATTTTGAAAAAATATTTCAAACTTCCCGGTCATTTTACATATCATATTTTTCAAAAAAACTATTTTTTTCAAAAAAACATTTTTTCAAAAAAAACATTTTTTCAAAAAAAAACCATTTTTTTCCAAAAAAATATATTAGTGGCGCACCACACCCACGGTGCGCCACTACTATTTTTGAATTTTTTTGAATTTTTTCAAAAAATATTTATTCCAAAAAAAATAGTTTTTCGAAAAAAAAACTATATTAGTGGCGCACCACACCCACGGTGCGCCACTACTATTTTTGAATTTTTTTGAATTTTTTTGCCTGTAGATCTTAAAAGCCCCGTAACTTTTTTTCTGTTAGGTTTTTGGGGATTTAGAAAATGTTTAACGGGGTTCCCCCAGTTAAATTCGGATGTAACTTTTCGAGTAGATGCTTTTTCATATAAAAAACTTTTTCATCGGAGTTCGTATGCAAAAGTTATGCCCATTTTACAAATTCTCGAGAGATTTTGCAAAAAAAGTCGAAATTCATGTTTGTAAATTTTGCTAACAACTAGACCACAAATCACATTGGAATCTTATTTTTTTTATTTTTTTGACATTTCTATCATTTTCTTTTATT
>LR738713.1:576159540-576210558 GCA_902687465.1 Secale cereale | reverse complement strand
GTCCCGGTTGGTGCCACGAACCGGTACCAAAGGTTGTTATTGGTCCCGGTTCGAGCCACCAACCGGGACCAATAGCCTGTGCACAGCGGCGTGGTGGTGGGAGTTTAGTCCCACCTCGCTAGCTGAGAGAGACGAGCACCTGTTTATAAGCCCCGCTATCTCTTCCATATTGAACTCCTCTGAACTGTAGGCCTATGTGCCTAAACTGACACTGCTATGCCTGTGGGCTTGCTGGGCTTTCTACGACCTGAATCCTGGCCCATGTTTGGGTTTCTAGTCGTATCCAGGCCGTGGTGGCCCACTAGGTGGCATTTTTTTTAATTTTTTTCTTTGTTGCTTTATTTTTAGTTTCGTTTCTACTTTCAATAAAATACTTACTGTTGCTATTTTTATTTATTTTATTAAAGTTTATTTATTTTACATTATTAAAGTTTATTTTGTTTCTACTTATTTATTTTATTTTTATCCTACTTATTTATTTTATTTTATTTTTTGCTTTTTTTATTTATTTTATGAAAATTCTTTTTGCTTTTAGAACAGAAAATACTTTGATAATTTTAGTTGCATAAATTTTATATAATTCTAGTTTCACTAATACTACAGGTTTATAAAAGCTTTTTGGTTGATTCCTTTAGCTATTAGAGTTTCATTAAAGTTTTCTAGTTCATTCTTTTTTCTATTAGAGTTTCATTAAAGTTTTCTAGTTAATTCTTTTAGTTTATTATTTTTGCTATTAGAGTTTCATAAAAGTTTTCCAGTTCATTCTTTTTTATATTAGTTCATTCTTTGAGCTAAATGACCCTAAAATTGGAAAGCATTTCAAATGAACTCTGAAAAGGTTGAAAGTTGGCATGACATCATCATTTCACCCACATAGCATGTGCTAAAAAGTTGAGAGGGTTACGACAAAAACTGGATGCACTTCGTGTACAAAATGGACTATCTGTTTCGAGGTATCAGGGTTTCAGACGAAAACACATCTGTTACAAAGGGATTTCAAATTTCTAACTTATTTGAACTACAGACTACTTCTGTTTTCAAAATGCACCATTACAAAGTGATATTCTAGATTAAAGGCATCATCACAATAGTTGTGGAGAGAAAGTCTTCACTTTTTCTTCGCTTGTGTCCTTTGCTTATTGCACCGTAACCATGGATAATCTACATCGTTTATCAAGGTGCTTGGGTCAGCCTTGACTTTGAAGGGGGGAATTTCATGAAACTTTTCATAATCTTCGGAAATGTCTGTCTTGCCCTCCACTCCCACGATGTCTCTTTTTCCTGAAAGAACTATGTGGCGCTTTGGTTCATCGTTTGATGTGTTCGCTTCCATATCTTTTCTTTTTCTGGTTCTTGTAGACATGTCCTTCACATAGAAAACCTGCGCCACATCATTGGCTAGGACAAACGGTTCATCTGTGTACCCAAGATTGTTTAGATCCACTGTTGTCATTTTGTAATCTGGGTCTACCTGTACCCCGCCTCCTGAAAGATTGACCCATTTGCACTTAAACAAAGGGACCTTAAAATCATGTCCGTAGTCAAGTTCCCATATGTCCACTATGTAACCATAATATGTGTCCTTTCCCTTCTTGGTTGCTGCATCAAAGCGGACACCGCTGTTTTGGTTGGTGCTCTTTTTATCTTGGGCGATCGTGTAAAATGTATTCCTATTTATCTCGTATCCTTTGTAAGTCAATACAGTCGAAGATGGTCCCATGGACAACGAGTACAGCTCATCACAAACAGTGTTGTCACCTCTGAGACGTGTTTCCAACCAACTGCCGAAAGTCTTGATGTGCTCACATGTAATCCAGTCGTCACACCACTCCAGGTGTTTGGACACAGACTGTTCTTGTGTTCATCGACATACGGGGTCACCAGGGTAGAGTTCTGTAGAACTGTGTAGTGTGCTTCAGACCAAGAATGCCCGTCCCTGCATATTATTGACTCCCCTCCAAGCGTGCCTTTCCCAGTTAGTCTTCCCTCATACCGCGATTTGGGGAGACCAATCTTCTTAAGGCCAGGAATGAAGTCAACACAAAACCCAATGACATCCTCTGTTTGATGGCCCATGGAGATGCTTCCTTCTGGCCTAGCGCAGTTACGGACATATTTCTTTAGGACTCCCATGAACCTCTCAAAGGGGAACATATTGTGTAGAAATACGGGGCCCAGAATGACAATCTCGTCGACTAGATGAACTAGGACGTGCGTCATGATATTGAAGAAGGATGGTGGGAACACCAGCTCGAAACTGACAAGACATTGTGCCACATCACTCCTTAGCCTTGGTATGATTTCTGGATCGATCACCTTGTGAGAGATTGCATTGAGGAATGCACATAGCTTCACAATGGCTAATAGGACGTTTTCCGGTAGAAGCCCCCTCAGTGCAACCGGAAGCAGTTGCGTCATAATCACGTGGCAGTCATGAGACTTTAGGTTCTGGAACTTTTTCTCTGCCATATTTATTATCCCTTTTATATTCGACGAGAAGCCAGACGGGGCCTTCATACTGAGCAGGCATGCAAAGAAGATTTCCTTCTCTTCTTTGGTAAGAGCGTAGCTGGCAGGACCTTCATACTGCTTTGGAGGCAGGCCGTCTTTTTCGTGCAAACGTTGCAGGTCCTCCCATGCCTCCGGTGTATCTTTTTTCTTCCCATACACGCCCAAGAAGCCTAGCAGGTTCACGCAAAGGTTCTTCGTCACGTGCATCACGTCGATTGAAGAGCGGACCTCTAGGTCTTTCCAGTAGGGTAGGTCCCAAAATATAGATTTCTTCTTCCACATGGGTGCGCGTCCCTCATCGTCATTCGGAACAGATAGTCCGCCGGGACCATTTCCAGAGATTACCTGTAAATCATTGACCATAGCAAGTACGTGATCACCGGTACGCATGGCGGGCTTCTTCCGGTGATCTGCCTCGCCTTTGAAATGCTTGCCTTTCTTTCGACATTGATGATTGGTCAGAAGAAATCAACGATGCCCCAGGTACACATTCTTCCTGCATCTGTCCAGGTATATACTTTGGGTGTCATCTAAACAGTGCGTGCATGCGTGGTATCCCTTGTTTGTTTTTCCTGAAAGGTTACTGAGAGCAGGCCAATCATTGATGGTTACAAACAGCAACGCATGTAGGTCAAATTCCTCCTGGTTGGCCTCATACCATGCACGTACACCTTGTCCATTCCACAACTGTAAAAGTTCTTCAACTAATGGCCTTAGGTACACATCAATGTCGTTGCCGGGTTGCTTAGGGCCTTGGATGAGTATTGGCATCATAATGAACTTCCGCTTCATGCATAGCCAAGGAGGAAGGTTATAGATACATAGAGTCACGGGCCAGGTGCTGTGATTGCTGCTCTGCTCCCCAAAAGGATTAATGCCATTCATGCTTAAACCAAACCATACATACCTTGCGTCACCTGCAAACTCCTCCCAGTACGTTCTCTCGATTTTTCTCCACTGCGACCCGTCAGCGGGTGCTCTCAGCTTCCCGTCTTTCTTATGGTCCTCTGCGTGACATCGCATCAACTTGGCATGCTCTTTGTTTCTGAACAGACATTTCAACCGTGGTATTATAGGAGCATACCACATCACCTGTCAGGAACCCTCTTCCTTGGGCGCTCGCCATCAACATCACCGGGGTCATCTCGTCAGATCTTATACCGCAAGGCACCGCATACCAGACATGCATTCAAATGCTCGTACACACCGCGGTACAGGATGCAGTCATTAGGGCATGTATGTATCTTATGCACCTTCAATCCTAGAGGGCATACGACCTTCTTTGCTGCGTACGTACTGTCGGGCAATTCGCTATCCTTTGGAAGCTTCTTCTTCAATATTTTGAGTAGTTTCTCATATCCTTTGTCAGGCACACCATTCTCTGCCTTCCACGGCAGCAATTCCAGTACGGTACCGAGCTTCGTGTTGCCATCTTCGCAATTGGGGTACAACCCTTTTTTGTAATCCTCCAACATGTGATCGAACTTCAGCTTCTGCTTTTCACTTTTGCACTGTCTCCTTGCATCAACAATGACCCGACGGAGATCATCGTCGGGCACAACATCGTCTGGTTCCTCTTGACCTTCAGCAGCTTCCCCGTTGCAGCATCATCGTATTCCGGGGGCACACAGTTGCCATCGTCCTCTTCTTCTTTGTTGTCTTCCATCATAACCCCTATTTCTCCGTGCTTGGTCCAAACATTATAGTGTGGCATAAAACCCTTATAAAGCAGGTGGGTGTGAAGGGTTTTCGAGTCGGTGTAAGACCTCGTATTCCCATAGATAGTGCATGGACATCACATGAAACCATTCTGCTTGTTTGCCTTAGCCACTTCGAGAAAATTATGCACGCCATTAATGTACTCGGAGGTGCGTCTGTCACCGTACATCCATTGCTGGTTCATCTGCTTGCATTTATATATAATTAAGTGTGTCAAAAACCATTACAGAACATCATGGATAGATATGTGATCAAATTAATATAAGTTCATCATCACATTATATTCAAAATACATGCATAGCTCACCATGGTGATGCCGGCGACGAGATCGGCGCATGCGATCGACGGCGGTGAAGACGGGGACGAGACGTGATGGACCGCTCAACCTAGGCAAATCTCGGAGAAAATGGAGCTTCGAGTTCGAGCTTCGAGAGGAGAAAGCTTAACTAGTGTGGCTCGGGCATTTCATCGAACACCTCATGTGCATATATGGGAGGTGAGCTAGAGCACCACACAAAGCTCTCCCGTCGCCGGCCAGAAAAAATAGAGCAGTGTGGGCTCGCCGGCGATGGGGTATATATAAGCAACCAATTGGTCCCGGTTCGTTACTGGAACCGGGTCTAAAGGCCACCCATTTGTCCCGGTTCCAGTCACGAACCAGGACCAATGGGTGTGGGCCAGGAGCGAGGCCCATTGGTCCCGGTTCGTGCCTGGAACCGGGACAAATGGGTCTAGACCAACCGAGACAGATGCCCCACGAGGCCCGGCCGCCCCCCTGGGCGCACGAACCGGGACGTATGCTCCCATGGTTCCCGGTTCTTGAGTGAACCGGGACTAATGGGCTGGCCAGGCCCGAACCAAAGCCATGTTTTCTACTAGTGTCTCCTACAAAACGGTTTAGACCACCCACACCTAAACTAGCCTCTTTCCACTCCTTGATCTCCTCCATGATGTGCTTGTGCAGTTGGATAGCCGACTTTATTTGCTCCGGGCGATTGAAGACTCTAGCATTCCTTTGTTTTCAAAGTGACCAAGCAACCGCGATGACAACTGTGTCGACCCCAATTTTGTTCGCTCGCTGGAAAGTCTCCCTGGCATGCAGCCACCAATCCAGGAAAGTATCATCAATCTCCGAGCGTCTAGCTGTGATATTGAGATCTGACAAACACCTATGCCAAACGTCCTCATGTATCCACATTATATGTGTATGTGTTCCGTGTTGTCTTCCTCTTGGAGGCATGTGTAATAGGTGGAAGGGTTGTCCTGCAGCCCATGCCAGGCATGCCTGACCGACGTCCAGATACGATGTTGCACCATCAGCCAAATGTGAAGTTTGCACTTGAGGGGGCCCAACTTCTCCAGATGCAAGGTACGAAGGGAACCAGTTGAAGCCCTTGGCATAGCCTCTCATACACCGATCTGGTAGTGTAAGTACCTACCAGATCACACGACCAGGCGAAGATATCTTCTCTGCTTGGGTCTCTGTTGACGGTGGCGATCGCCTGCAGCAGGTGCAAGAACTGTATGTGAGCCATGAAGTTGAGCTCATCTCTCACATCCGTAGCCCAGGTGGTGCAAATCAAAGCCTACTAGATGGTGCGCCTATTCCTCGTACGTTTATCCACACTTTGAACCACCAGCGGGGCGATATCTGAGGCAGAAAATCCGTGTATCCATCTGTCCCTCCAGAAGAGGACACGAGTGCCGTTTTCAACGGTGATCTTGACCAAGCTGTCAAACACCTGCGTGGATTCCTTATCCACGATCAAAGGAATACCCTGCCACGGCCTATCCGGGTCAGCTCTTCTCAACCATTCCCATCTGACTCATAATGCAAGAGCTTGAAGCTGTAAATTCTTCACTCCCAGCCCTCCGAAATTGATAGGTCGGCATATGGTGTTACAGGAAACCAAGCATTGACCGCCCGTGGCTTTATCTTTTGCTGTCCAGAAGAAGCATCTCATCCACTTATTAAGATCACTGTAGACCCATTGAGGTGCATCCACTAGTAAAAAATGACCTTACGTTCAACTCATTAGTCCCGGTTCAATTACGGCCCGGTACTAATGGTACCATTAGTCCCGGTTCCAACGACTATGCATTAGTCCTGGTTCATTTGTGAGCTATAGTCCCGGTTTGTGTCACAAACTGGGACTAAAGGGGTGGTGGCAGGCTGGCGTCAGACGGGCACCCCACGAGCCCCTTTAGTCCCGGTTTGTTGTTGGGGAACGTAGTATTTCAAAAAATTTCCTACGATCACGCAAGATCTATCTACTAGATGCATAGCAACGAGAGGGGAGAGTGTGTCTACGTACCCTCGTAGACCAAAAGAGGAAGCATCTAGTGACGCGGTTGATGTAGTCGAACTTCTTCGCGATCCAATCGATCAAGCACTGAACGTACAACACCTCCGCGTTCAGCACACGTTCAGCTTGATTACGTCCCACAAGCTCTTGATCCAGTACAGCTTCACGGGAGAGTTTCGTCAGCACAACGGCGTGGTGACGGAGATGATGAAGTTACCGGCGCAGGGCTTTGCGTACGCACTGCAACGGTATGACCGAGGTGTGTTTCTGTGGAGGGGGGCACCGCACACGGTTGGGAGAGATCAACTGATCAACTTGTGTGTCTAGAGGTGCCCCCTGCCCCCGTATATAAAGGAGCTAGGGGGGAGGCGGCCGGCCAGGAGGAGGGCACACCAAGGGAGGAGTCCTACTCCCACCGGGAGTAGGACTCCCTCTTTTCCTAGTTGGAGTAGGAGGGGAGAAGGAAAGGGAGAGAGGAAGAGAAGGAAAGGGGGGCGCCACCCCCCTCCTTGTCCAATCCGGACTAGAGGGGGAGGGGGTGCGCGGCTGCCCTGGCCGCCCCTCCTCTTCTCCTACTAGGGCCCATGAGGCCCATTTAACTCCCCGGGGGGTTCCGGTAACCCCCCGGTACTCCTGTATATGCCCGAAACCTTCTGGAACCCTCCCGGTGTCCAAACATAGTCGTCCAATATATCGATCTTTACGTCTCGGACATTCCGAGACTCCTCGTCATGTCCGCGATCTCATCCGGGACTCTGACTACCTTCGGTACATCTAAACTCATAAAATCATAATACCGATTGTCATCAAACGTTAAGCGTGCGGACCCTACGGGTTCGAGAACTATGTAGACATGACCGAGACTTATCTTAGGTCAATAACCAATAGCGGAACCTGGATGCTCATATTGGTTCCTACATATTCTACGAAGATCTTTATCGGTCAAACTGCATAACAACATACGTTGTTTCTTTTGTCATCAGTATGTTACTTTCCCGAGATTCGATCGTCGGTATCTCAATACCTAGTTCTATCTCGTTACCAGCAAGTCTCTTTACTCATTCCTTAATACATCATCTCGTGACTAACTCATTAGTTATTTGCTTGCAAGGCTTATTATGATGTGCATTACCGAGAGGGCCCAGAGATACCTCTCCGACACTCGGAGTGACATATCCTATTCTTAATCTATGCCAACACCACGAACACTTTCGGAGACACCAGTAGAGCATCTTTTCTAGTTATGTTGTGACGTTTTATAGCATAAGAGGTGTTCCTCCGGCATTCGGGAGTTGCATAATCTCATAGTCATAGGAACATGTATAAGTCATGAAGAAAGCAATAGCAGTAAAACTAAATGATCATAGTGCTAAGCTAACGGATGGGTCTAGTCCATCACATCATTCTCCTAATTGTCACAACCCTAGTTCTGGTATGCACTAGGTTAGCTCTTGTGGTTTGCATCATGTTTAAATTTCAAATGAAATTGAAATGAGGACTTGTGAAACCCTCAGAAACCCTATTGAAAATGACCCAAATAAAAGTTGCTCCAAAAAGGTCCAAGAAAATGTTCATGTGGCCCTCTAAAAATATTGGTCAGAGATAAAAATCAAACCAATATTATTAGGAGCTCATAAGTATTCATTTTGGGCATTTGGAATTAATGCAATAGTTATTTGCATTGGATATATATATATTATATATTTTATATATGTCCAAAATTCTGGTTCTTTATTTTTAGGGGTTTGGGTTAATTCCTAGGTCCCTGCAAAATAAACTGTCAGAAGAAAATAAATGATTTAGTTTAGAAATTAAATCAAAACAAATGTCAGAAGAAAATAGAAAAGAAAAATAAAAAGGGCAGGCTTACCTGTGCTGGCCCAGCACAGCACGGCCTGGCCGGCCCAGCTGGCCAGCCCAGCCCGCTCCTCCCTGTCGTCTTCCTCCTCGACAGAAGGACGAGCGTGTGCTCGTCGCGCGCCGGCCACGCGCCGCGCCACCTCCTGCTTCCCGCCGCTGCCGACGCGCCTAGCAGCCCCTGGACGACGCCACGCACCCCTGGACCCTCTCACTTCCCCTCGGTTCCTTCCTCCCCCTCCTGGTGCTCTTCCCCGCGATCGCCCGAACGCCACCGTCGCCGCCGCTCGCCGTAGCCGTGGCTACCGTCCCCCTCTCGCCTCGCCGTAGTGTCCAGAAGCTCCGCCCCGCTCCTCTCCTTCTCCTCGCCAAGCTGCCCGACGCCAGAAGCCCCTGGAGCGCCGTCGACGACCTCGTCTTCAACCTGCGGCCGTGAAGATCACTGGCGACCCTGCGCCCGCTCCGACGCGTCCCCGAGCTCGCTGACGACGTCTTTGAGATCGCCGTGAGCTCCCCTATCTTTCCCCCCTTCTTCCGTGCTCGCGCCTGCCCCCTAGCCCCAATTCCTCCTGTGGCCGAAAGCTTCTCGCCGCCGGCCATGGCGTAGCCGTGGCCACAGCCGCACGGGCCCACAACGGAGCACGGCATCGTGCTCAGGAAGGTCCTCGGAGTCTAACGCACCCACTCCCTCGCCCTCACGTGCACCGTAGCCTCGTTTCCGTCGACGCCCGAACTCCGGCCACCGCTGGACTCGACGCCGGCGACGATTCCGGCCGCTCCAGCTGCTGCCACCTAGCGCGTTGGATGCGCAAGAGGCTGCGCATCCCGTAGCTGCCCTCCGCCGCTCGAATGGTCGACGGAGGCGAGTTTCCGACGCCCTCCGCCGCATTCGGCCTCGCCGGCGGCTAACCGCCGGTGGGTTTTGACCCAAACCCACCGGGTTTGACCTCCCCTGAGCCTATGACATGTGGGGCCACCTTTGACTAATTTTTAGTTTAGGGTTTAATTAACTTTTAATTACTGACATTAATCTAATTAGACACTGACATGTGGGCCCTTGTCTAATTAGTTTAGTTTTAAACTTTAGTTATTTAACTGAGTCACTGACCAGTGGGACCCCACTGTCAGGTTTGACTCTGGACAACCCCTTTGACCTGCTGACGTCATGCCTGTGTCATGCTGACGCAGTAATCCAGTTCTGGTTTTTAAATAAATCTTAAATGATTTATTTATTTCAGAATTTGGCCTAAACTTCAAAAAAATCATAGAAATTCAACCGTAGCTCAGAATGAAATAATTTATATATGAAAAATTATCAGAAAAATTCAATCTATCCATCTGTACCATTTTCATGCATGACAAATGAAGTTAAACCTACTGTTTATTTGAAAACACATATTTGGCATTTAGAATGCTTATTTTTAAAATTGCATTTGAACCCTTGGTTCAAATGGACTTCTTTCAAATTGAATGCTAGTTGCACTAGCCCAAACAACATCATAACTTCATGCTATATTCATGCATCATATTGTTGCATATGCTTGTGTTTGATTGTCGGCACTGTTCTTCTCGATAGGTCTAGCTCCGGAGACCGATCCAGAGTACCTGTCAGAGGAGCAGTGTTCTGCACGTTGTTTTACCAGGCAAGCAAACCCCCTTGTTCATTCCGATACAATCCCTCTCTCGCTCCTGCTCCCTGTTTTTGCATTAGGACAACAACGATCTCAACTGCTACTTTATGCTGCGGTAGTTGAACCCATTCCTCTGCATGACCTGTCTTTCCACAGTAAATAGTTGAAACCCACTAGCATGTGTAGGAGTTGATTGAAGCCATGATGTGATCTTACCATGCCTTGCTTGCTATTGCTTAGAGTGTGTCAGGTCTGATTCATCGGGAATGAATTAGAGTGAAATGATATGTTCTGATGCTGAAGGTTAAGTGTGTGAACACGTTTTGGTAAAGGTAGTGGTGAGAGGCCATGTAGGAGTACATGGTGGGTTGTCTCACTGAAACCGTCCCTAAGAACTGAGTTCTGTGTATGTTGTCCAATGATCAGCTACTACCACGCATTGGAATGCTTAAGTGCCCCTCTCGACTTATTAATCAACATGATCTCTGTCCAGGAGTTGCAACTAGTTTCTGGCGTTTGTAGGTAGTGTTATTTCTCTACCAGGTGGCACCCGACAGGGTGGGCTTGGGACAGACTAGGCACACGTGGCCCGGTGTACAGAGTGGCACCCGGATGGTGGGCTCGGGAACCCTGTACACATCGTTTGGGTCCGTGATGGAAACCTCGGCCGGACTCCCTTGCGGATGGAACCCGAATAGGCGATAAACCTGGACGAGAGACTTGTGTGGTTAGTCAGGTCGTGGCCGACACCCTCGCCAGGCTTCCGCTTGAAGGATGCCGAGATACACGACGTGTACCTGGCGGTAAGTGGCGAGAGCGTGTGTGAAGAAGTACACCCCTGCAGGGTTATCATAATCTATTCGAATAGCCGGGTCCGCGGATATGGACTTCTTGGATGCTTACGTGGTAGATAGACAACTTGAAGTGGATACTCTAAAATACTCAAGACAAGTGTGAGTGCTATGGATGGCCTTCTCGTAGGGAGACGGGGATGAATCCATAGTGGTGTATTGTGTGGTGCTTAGTGGACTCGTGTGCGCCACCTCAAAAGAGTTACCAGCAATCGTAGAATAGGATAGCCACTAAGTCAAAGCTGGCTTGCTGCAACTAAACCCCACTATGCCTTCTTGATACAAGTGCATGTATGATAGGATCTGATGTAAGTCTTGCTGAGTACCTTTGTACTCATGTATGCTTAATTTATGTTTTGCAGATAGGATTGATGTCTCACTAATAGTTCCGCTTGGACTTCGACAAGTAGCTTGATACCTCAGCTACGATCTTGGACGAGTGTTGTAGATAGTCAGGCTCTTCAGCCTTTTCCATTTGTAGATGTCTGTACTCAGACATGTAGTGCTTCCGCTTGTTGCTTGTATGCTCTGAATGTTGGGTCGTGAGACCCATGCTTGTAATACTTGGCTCCTCGGAGCCTAATGAATAAATACTTAGTTTATTAGAGTCTTGTTGTGATGCCATGTTGTATTTGCACATATTGAGCATATTGCGTGTATGATATTGAAATGCTTGGTATGTGTGGGATCCGACACCTAGTTGTTTACCCTTGGTAGCCTATCTTACAGGGAAATGTCTCCTAGTGTTTTCCACTGAGCCTTGGTAGCTTGCTACTGCTCCGGAACACTTAGGCTGACCGGCATGTGTCCTTCTTCGTTCCTGTGTCTGTCCCTTAGGGGAAATGTCACGCGTTGATCCTTTAAGTCCTTGTAGCTTGCTACGACTTGGGTTCATACGTTGATGACCGACACGTTCGTTGCTGGGTCATGGATGCCTGTCTCTGTAATTTAGTGCCACTTTTGGTTTATAACTGGTCATGTCGGCCTGGGTTCTCTGTCATATGGATGCTAGCGACACTATCATATACGTGAGCCAAAATGCGCAAACGGTCCCGGGCCAGGTAAGGTGGCACCCGTGGGGATACCGTGCGTGAGGCCGCAAAGTGATATGGTGTGTTACATGCTAGATCGGTGTGACTTAGGATCGGGGTCCCGACACTAATGACGTGATGTCATTGATCAAATGACAACTCATGTCTATGGCTAGGAAACATAACCATCTTTGATCAATAAGCTAGTCTAGTAGAGGCATGCTAGGGACATACTGTTTTGTCTATGTATTCACACATGTACTAAGTTTCCTGTTAATACAATTCTAGCATGAATAAAAGACATTTATCATGATATAAGGAAATACAAATAACATATTTATTATTGCCTCTAGGGCATATTTCCTTCAGTCTCCCACTTAAACTAGAGTCAATAATCTAGATTACAAAGTAATGATTCTAACACCCATGGAGTCTTGGTGCTGATCATGTTTTGCCAGTGGAAGAGGCTTAGTCAACGGGTCTACGACATTCAGTTCCGTATGTATCTTGCAAATTTCTACATCTCCCTCCTTGACTTGATCGCGGATGGATTTGAAGTGTCTTTTGATGTGCTTTGTTCTCTTGTGAAACCTGGATTCCTTCGCCAAGGATATTGCTCCAGTGTCGTCACAAAAGATTTTCATTGGACCCGATGCACTAGGTATTACACCTAGATCGGATATGAACTCCTTCATCCAGACTCCTTCATTTGCTGCTTCCGAAGAAGCTATGTATTCCGCTTCACACGTAGATCCCGCCATGACACTCTGATTGGAACTGCACCAACTGACAGCTCCACCGTTCAATAAAAGTACATATCCGGTTTGTGACTTAGAGTCATCCGGATCAGTGTCAAAGCTTGAATAGACGTAACTGTTTACGACGAGCTCTTTGTCACCTCCATAAATGAGAAACATATCCTTTGTCCTTTTCAGTTACTTCAGGATGTTCTTGACCGCTGTCCAGTGATCCACTCCTGGATTACTTTGGTACCTCCCTTCTAGACTTATAGCAAGGCACACATCAGGTCTGGTACACAACATTGCATACATGATAGAGCCTATGGCCGAGGCATAGGGAATGACTTTCATTTTCTCTCTATCTTCTACAGTGGTCGGGCATTGAGTCTTACTCAACTTCACACCTTGTAACACAGGCAAGAACCCTTTCTTAGACTGATCCATTTTGAACTTCTTCAAAACTTTATCAAGGTATGTGCTTTGTGAAAGTCCAATTAAGCGTCTTGATCTATCTCTATAGATCTTGATGCCTAATATGTAAGCAGCTTCACCGAGGTCTTTCATTGAAAAATTCTTATTCAAGTATCCTTTTATGCCATCCAGTAATTCTATATGATTTCCAATCAACAATATGTCATCCACATATAATATCAGAAATGCTACAGAGCTCCCACTCACTTTCTTGTAAATACAGGCTTCTCCAAAAGTCTGTATAAAACCATATGCTTTGATCACCTCATCAAAGCGTATATTCCAACTCCGAGATGCTTGCACCTGTCCATAGATGGATTGCTGGAGCTTGCACACTTTGTTAGCACCTTTAGGATCGACAAAACCTTCTGGTTGCATCATATGCAACTCCTCTTTGAGATATCCATTCAGGAATGCAGTTTTGACATCCATTTGCAAGATTTTATAATCATAAAATGCGACAATTGCTAACATGATTCAGACAGACTTAAGCATCGCTACGGGTGAGAAAGTCTCATCATAGTCAACTCCTTGAATTTATCGAAAACCTTTCGCAACAAGTCGAGCTTTGTAAACAGTAACATTACCGTCAGCGTCGGTCTTCCTCTTGAAGATCCATTTATTTTCGATGGCTTGCCGATCATCAGGCAAGTCTACCAAAGTCCACACTTTGTTCTCATACATGGATCCCATCTCAGATTTCATGGCCTCAAGCCATTTTGGGGAATCTGGGCTCATCATCGCTTCCTCATAGTTCGTAGGTTCATCATGGTCTAGTAACATGACTTCCAGAACCGGGTTGCTGTACCACTCTGGCGCGGAACATGCTCCGGTTGATCTACGAAGTTCAACAGTAACTTGATCCGAAGTTTCATGATCATCATCATTAGCTTCCTCACTAATTGGTGTAGGAATCACTAGAACTAGTTTATGTGATGTACTACTTTCCAATTTGGGAGAAGGTACAATTACCTCATCAAGTCCCACTTTCCTCCCACTCACTTCTTTCGAGAGAAACTCCTTCTCTAGAAAGGATCCATTCTTAGCAACGAATATCTCCTTTGGGTATCCTATGAAGAAACATTTCTCTAACTTGGGTTCGAGCTTATCAGGTTGATGCTTTTTCACATAAGCATCGCAGCACCAAACTTTAAGAAACGACAACTTTGGTTTCTTGCCAAACCACAGTTCATATGGCGTCGTCTCAACGGATTTAGCTGGTGCCCTATTTAATGTGAATGCAGTTGTCTCTAAAGCATAACCCCAAAACGATAGTGGTAAATCGGTAAGAGACATCATAGACCGCACCATATCTAATAAAGTACGCTTACGATGTTCGGACACACCATTACGCTATGGTGTTCCGGGTGGCGTGAGTTGTGAAACTATTCCACATTGTTTCAAATGAAGACCAAACTCGTAACTCAAATATTCACCTCCACGATCAGATCGTAGAAACTTTATTTTCTTGTTATGATGATTCTCTACTTCAATTTGAAATTCTTTGAACTTTTCAAATGTTTCAGACTTGTGCTTCATCAAGTAGATATACCCATATCTGCTCAAATCATTAGTGAAGGTCAGAAAATAACGATACCCACCGCGAGCTTCAACACTCATCGGTCCACATACATCAGTATGTATGATTTCTAACAAATCTGTTGCTCGCTCCATTGTTTCGGAGAACGGAGTTTTAGTCATCTTGCCCATGAGGCATGGTTTGCAAGCACCAAGTGATTCATAATCAAGTGATTCCAAAAGTCCATCACTATGTAGTTTCTTCATGCGCTTTACACCAATATGACCTAAACGGCAGTGCCACAAATAGTTGCACTATCATTACTGACCTTGCATCTTTTGGCTTCAATATTATGAATATGTATATCACTACGATCGAGATCCAATAAGAATAGACCACTCTTCCAGGGTGCATGACCATAAAAGATATTACTCATATAAATAGAACAAACATTATTCTTAGATTTAAATGAATAACCCTCTCGCAATAAACAAGATCCAGATATAATGTTCATGCTTAACGCTGGCACCAAATAATAATTATTCAGGTCTAAAACTAATCCCGAAGGTAGATGTAGAGGTAGCGTGCCGACGGTGATCACATCGACTTTGGAACCATTTCCACGCGCACCGTCACCTTGTCCTTAGCACTTATTCGTTTAATCCGTAGCCCCTGTTTCGAGTTACAAATATTAGCAACCGAACCGGTATCAAATACCCAGGTGCTACTACGAGCATTAGTAAGGTACACATCAATAACATGTATATCACATATACCTTTGTTCACCTTGCCATCCTTCTTATCCGCCAAATACTTGGGGCAGTTCCGCTTCTAGTGTCCAGTCCCTTTGAAGTAGAAGCACTCAGTTTTAGGCTTGGCTCCAGACTTGGGTTTCTTCGTGGGAGTAGCAACTGTCTTGCTATTCTTCTTGAAGTTCCCCTTCTTTCCCTTGCCCTTTTTCTTGAAACTAGTGGTCTTGTTAACCATCAATACTTGATGCTCCTTTTTGATTTCTACCTCCATAGCTTTGAGCATAGCAAAGAGCTCGGGAATTGTCTTCTTCATCCCTTGCATGTTATAGTTCATCACGAAGCCTTTATTGTTTGGTGGCAGTGATTGAAGAACTCTATCAATAACACTATCTTCATCAACTTTGCAACCAAGTTGAGTCATATGATTGTAGTACCCAGACATTCTGAGCAAGTGTTCACTGATAGAACCATTCTCCTCCATCTTACAACTGTAGAACTTATTGGAAATCTCATATTTCTCAATCCGGGCATTTGCTTGAAATATCAACTTCAATTCCTGGAACATCTCATATGCTCCATGACGTTCAAAACATCGTTGAAGTCCCGATTCTAAGCCATAAAGCATGGCACACTGAACTATCGTGTAGTCATCAGAACGAGCTTGCCAGACGTTCATAACGTCCGGGGTTGCTCCTGTAGCAGGCTTAATGAGGATAATCCTCAAGTTACAGACCCAGTTCGTGTAATTGCTACCATCATCTTTCAACTTAGCTTTCTCTAGGAATGCATTAAAATTCAAGGGAACGGTAACACGGGCCATTGATCTACAACAACATAGATATGCAAAAACTATGAAGACTAAGTTCATGATAAATTAAAGTTCAATTAATCATATTACTAAAGAACTCCCACTTAGATAGACATCCCTCTAGTCATCTAAATGATCATGTGATCCAAATCAACTAAACCATGTCCGATCATCACGTGAGATGGAGTAGTTTTCAATGGTGAACATCTTATGTTGATCATATCTACTATATGATTCACGCTCAACCTTTCGGTCTCCAGTATTCCGAGACCATGTCTGTACATGCTAGGCACGTCAAGTCTAACCCAAGTATTCTACGTGTGCAAAACTGGCTTACACCCGTTGTATGTGAACGTAGAGCTTATCACACCCGATCATCACGTGGTGTCTCGGCACGACAAACTTTCGCAACGGTGTATACTCAGGGAGAGCACTTGTACCTTGAAATTTTGTAAGGGATCATCTTATATTGCTACCGTCGCTCTAAGCAAAATAAGAAGCAAAATAAGATAAATATCACATGCAATCAAAATATGTGACATGATATGGCCATCACCATCTTGTGCTTTTGATCTCCATCTCCAAGGCACCGTCATGATCACCATCGTCACCGGCGCGACACCTTGATCTCCATCGTAGCATAGTTATCGTCTCGCCAACTATTTCTTCCACGACTATCGCTACCGCTTAGTGATAAAGTAAAGCAATTACATGGCGATTGCATTTCATACAATAAAGCGACAACCATATGGCTCCTGCCAGTTGCCGATAACTTTACAAAACATGATCATCTCACACAATAACGTATAACTCATCATGTCTTGAACATATCACATCACAACATGCCCTGCAAAAACAAGTTAGACGTCCTCTACTTTGTTGTTGCAAGTTTTACGTGGCTGCTACGGGCTTAGCAAGAACCGTTCTTACCTACGCATACAAAACCACAACGATTTTTCATCAAGTATGTGCTGTTTTAACCTTCACAAGGACCGGGCGTAGCCACACTCGATTCGGCTAAAGTGAGAGAGACAGACACCCGCCAGTCACCTTTAAGCAACGAGTGCTCATCACGGTGAAACCAGTCTCACGTAAGCGTACGCGTAATGTCGGTCCGGGCCGCATCATCTCACAATACCGCCGAATCAAAGTATGACATGCTGGTAAGCAGTGTGACTATTATCGCCCACAACTCTTTGTGTTCTACTCGTGCATATCATCTACGCATAGACCTGGCTCATGATGCCACTATTGGGGAACGTAGTATTTCAATTTTTTTCCTACGATCACGCAAGATCTATCTACTAGATGCATAGCAACGAGAGGGGAGAGTGTGTCTACGTACCCTCGTAGACCGAAAGTGGAAGCGTCTAGTGACACGGTTGATGTAGTCGAACTTCTTCGCAATCCAACCGATCAAGCACCGAACGTACGTCACCTCCGCGTTGAGCACACGTCCAGCTTGATGACGTCCCACGAGCTCTTGATCCAGTAGAGCTTGACGAGAGAGTTTCGTCAGCACGACGGCGTGATGACGGAGATGATGAAGCTACTAGCACAGGGCTTCGCCTAAGCACTGCAACGGTATGACCGAGGTTTGTTTCTGTCGAGGGGGGCACCGCACACGGTTGGGAGAGATCAATTGATCAACTTGTGTGTCTAGAGGTGCCCCCTGCCCCCGTATATAAAGGAGCTAGGGGAGAGGCGGCCAGCCAGGAGGAGGGCGCGCCAAGGGAGGAGTCCTGCTCCCACCGGGAGTAGGACTCCCTCTTTTCCTAGTTGGAGTAGGAGGGGAGAAGGAAAGGGACAAAGGAAGAGAAGGAAAGGGGGGCGCCACCCCCTCCTTGTCCAATTCAGACTAGAGGGGGAGGGGGCATGCAGCTGCCCTGGCCGCCCCTCCTCTTCTCCCACTAGGGCCCACATGAGGCCCATTTAATTCCCCGGGGGGTTCCGGTAACCCCCCCCGGTACTCCGGTATATGCCTGAAACCTTCCGGAACCCTTCCGATGTCCAAACATAGTTGTCCAATATATCGATCTTTACGTCTCGGACAGTCCGAGACTCCTCGTCATGTCCATGATCTCATCCGGGACTCCAAACTAACTTTGGTACATCAAAACTCATAAACTCATAATACCGATCGTCATCCAACGTTAAGCGTGCGGACCCTATGTGTAAGATCATTTGCTCACATTTGAAAGTACCGGTTCACCTTTCAACAAAGCTAAACCAGAACTTGGGGGTTACCATGATATAGACAGAAATACAACAAAAGCAAAAGCAAAAGACAAGTAAGATACCTCGTATTTATCCTTCATCAGATTGACCAAGCCCGCTTCATAGTCCCGACTGGTATGCAGCCGGTTTAAGTATCCGGAATAAAGCTCCTGGGCACTCAGATCAGCATAGTTGGATAAATCGGTGCTCCATTTGCTTTTCTCTTGTTGAAGCTTCTCCGGTTTAGCAGTATGCTTGGCTAAAATGATAGGCTCAGCAGGAGCGGTAAAACCTGTACCGGTTATTTGAATATCCAGAGAAGAGGCAGCGGCCGGTTGTGGAGTGGCAGTATGAACCGGACTAGCCGGAGCCGGGCTAGTCCGAGGAGGGTTGGCCCGGACAGGACTCGCCGGTTCATGAACATCTTCAGCGTTGGGATTTTCAGGAGCAGTAGCATAATTATGATCCATGGGAGCAGGATCATCAAGTTGAACTGTAGGCTCATTTTCCGGAGGAATGACTGTATCTGGATCAGCTGCCGGATCATCAGTGGCAGTTTCAGCAGCCGTTTTGCTGGCCTTTGCCCTTTTGCTAGGTTTAGGTTTGCTGAAGGGAATTGAAAAAAGAGATCAGAGTCACAAAAGCAAATACAAAGGTAAACTGGATGGGATAAAGGACTTACCCAGGGACAGTCTTCAGAGTTGGGACCTGTGTGGCGGTTGATTCGCTGGAAGATGATAAAGGTGTCTCCTGATAATTAGGATCAGACGGTTTAAGTGGTTTGCGTATAAGTCCGGCCTTGGGATGAAGAAGAGTTGGAGAAAGTAAAACCTCATAGCGGCGCCTCCGAGCCGGAGTAAGAGATATTCCGGAAGACTCAACTACATGGCCACTATGGCGTGTAGTCCGGCGGGCTTCATGTTGCTGCTTCTTCAAAAGAAAATTGGGGTCCAGTTGAGCGTAAGGATGAGAAAAAGGGTATTTCCGAGATGCCTTACGAATCTTGGGCACAGATGGTTCAGAATCTGAAGAAAGAGTGATTACCTCTGTTTGGGCCGCTTTATCAGCTTCAGCCAAATCCTGTGAAAAGACACCATTAACATAAATCCGGATAAAAGAGATCAAAGCACATCAGGATTAACTCATACCTCAGAGTCCGGATCATCTTCTTCAACATGTGAACCGGAGCCAGCAGCTGCCTTTTTCTTCTTAACAGCACAGGTTTTCCGGCGTGGCTGTTTGCCTGACTTGTCCCGAGGTTTCCTTTTCCAAAAGGGACCGTCGGCCTGTATACAAGAGGAAAGATAAATGGAAGATAATTTAAATGGACAGATTAGAAACAGACAGAAGAGATTAAGGCTTACCGCTGGGAGTTTGTTCTTCTTATAGTATGGAGCCAATCTAATTTTGCTACATTCCTCCAAAGAGATGTTGAACATTTTCTAGGAAGATTCAATAACTTCCTTTTCAGGAAGTACTACATCGGTAAACCGCTGAGGATCATCCGGCTTTCCAGTATACTGATACATCAAACTGGAGCACCGGCTTAGAGGGAGGATACTCCAGCAAGCCAGCAACGCATAAAATCAACTCCAGTCAATCCGTTGGCCATAAAGGCTTTGAGTTTGGCGAGTTGAGAGGCGAACCGGGGCCATTCTGAGGAGCTAAGACGCTGCGGCAGTGGATGATCTTCAGGAAGACGGTGTTCGCGATAACCCGGCAGTGGGCTCTCTCCTTCAGGTGAAGTATCGTGGCAATAGAACCAAGATTTATTCCAATCCTTGGGGTGTGTATGGAGAGCGGCGTGAGGAAACACAGCGTCTCTTCTCTTTTGAATGCTAACTCCACCCAGTTCTTGATGAGGTCCGCCAGTAAACTCAGTTCGCCGGTTCAAATGGAAAAATTCCCGGAACAAGTCGACTGATGGCTCCTCCTGAAGATACACCTCGGAGAAAACTTGGAAATCGCAGATGTTTGATATGGAATTTGGACCTATGTCCTGAGGATGAAGCTGAAAAGCGGCAAGCACGTCCCGGAAGAACTTTGAACCGGGAGGACTAAAGCCCCGGGCCATATGGTCAAAGAAAACAATAACTTCTCCTTCTTTGGGAGTAGGGGGGCATTCATTTCCTGGGGCCCGCCATTTTAGAACTGCTTGAGGGCCCAGAGTGCCAATTGCAGCGGCATTAACTAAGTCTTCTTCCGTAACGACAGAAGGAACCCAGTCACAAGAAACAAATTGCTTGGCAGACATATTAGCAGAAGGAAAGTGCTGAAAAGGTGAAGTATAAAATCCGGATTATTCAAGTACAGAAGCATAAACCGGATCACATATGCAAAATCACAACGACAATTTAGACAAGGGACTAATGGCATTGACAATCCGGAAGCAAGCGAGAAACGAGCTGCTACCAGTTTATGACAACAAAAAAGAAAAGAAGCTAAACCGTCGGGTTCATGGTTGATACGTTGCAGAAACAATGCATGATTGACTAAACCGGCAAGTATCTTACAGATCTATGAGGATGAAGAAACAGGTTTCTACAGAAAGCTAAGGTAAAAAAGATCTGAGCAGCAAGAAAAAGGGGAAATTTACGCAGGTTTATCACAGAAGAACTACGGGGGTCTTCTACAGATCAAATGAATCTAAGGGTGAACTGAGAAATATAGATCTAAGCATAAAGTTACAGAGCAGGAGCAAGTTTCGAAACAAATCTAAGGTTAAATCTACTACGAGCATGGCGTATAGGACGAACAGCCGAAGCTTTGAGGTCTAATGGCGGAAAACATGGAAGAACCTTAGATTGCGGAGCAGCAGTGAGAGAAGGGGAGTACCTGAGACAGAAAGAAACGGCGTCGGAGTGGCTCTGGACGCGATTCAGGTTGATGCAGCGGCCTGGTCGACGACGGCGACGAGCTCGAGCACAGAGGAGAAGCTTCGGGCGATGGAGGAAGAAGACGAGCGAAGGAAGAAAGGCAGAGATGCGGCGGTATTTATAGAGGCTAAAAGACGAAACGACAAGCGCGGGATTTGAGGAAGACAGAGATTGGATAAAGATTCTTCTGTCGCCTTGATTTTCGGGATGACCTTTAAACAAAGGTAACAAACAGCTGCGCGCGATAAATGCGGAAGTGATGTCACGATCGAATTAAATGATTTTCAAGGATGACGTCATAGCCGGTTTACAAAAACCAAGAAGATACAAGAAAGAAGGTTATGCAAGATTTAGAAGACTGACATGAACACGTTCAAATCATTCTCGGGCCTAATGTCAGGGATATTACTAGCAGGTGTAAACCGGCTAGGGTAAACCGGATTATAGTGATATAGTTATGTAATTGTAAGTTCAGTAGAGATTACAGCCCATGAAGGCTTAGGGCCCATGTGTAGAGTTACGGTTTGTAAACCGTCTTATCATGTAACTTGAAACACAGGAAGGAAACAGCAGAGGCCGAGGCGGACACGATTATGAGCCGGCCTCGGGACTCTGTAAACCGGACCGGGCGTTACCTCCTATATAAAGGGACGACCCGGCGGCGGTTCAAGGACAAGAAACAACCCGTCGAGACACAGGCAAGCAGTCCGCTCCTTGTTCATCGACGCCCAAGCAATACCAAACCAAACTAGACGTAGGCTTTTACCTTCATCGAAGGGGCCGAACTAGTATAAACCCTCTATGTCCTTTGTGTGCTTTTAACCCCTTCAAGCTAACCCGTGCGATGGTTCCATCACTAAGTCCGTTAAACCGGACATCTGCCGTGCTAATTCCACGACAGGAAGCCTCTTAGTGAGTTTGGCTATGTTCTCTTTGGTTCGAATACGACCTATGTTTGAACAGGAAGCCCCTTAGTGAGTTTGGCTATGTTCTCTTTGGTTCGAATACGACCTGTGTTTGAACATGAAGCCTCTTAGTGAGTTTGGCTATGTTCTCTTTGGTTCGAATACGACCTATGTTTGAACAGGAAGCCTCTTAGTGAATGTAGAAGCAGGGTACCTATATGGGAGTTGCACTGTGCGGCAAACCTTCTTTGGTCCCTTAATAAATAATTGTCCTGTATATCAACATAGATAGATCAAGGCATCTTGATTTCTTAATGAAAATGATATGTATATGAGGAATAAACTTTAGATGGATATCACTTGAATGAATTTCCATAAGATACTTATATTTGAAAAAAGGCTGATCCCCCGGTTTACTAAGGGCGCCGGTTTATTCATTAATCATAATATATACATAGGATACAACAGAGCTCATGGCTCAAGTATAGTAGGGCCGTAGGAGAGCGATATTCCACGGCCTCTTTGTCTCTTCTTCTGATGTTTGTGAGTCTTTGTGCTCTCGAACGTCCACCAAGTAATATGAACCGTTCTGTAGATTCTTGATGACCACAAAGGGTCCTTCCCAAGGCGGGGATAGTTTGTGCATGTCTGTTTGGTCTTGGATGAGCCGGAGTACCAAATCTCCCTCCTGGAACGTCCTGGTTTTGACCCGGCGGCTGTGATATCTGCGCAAGTCCTGTTGATAAATCGCGGATCGTGCGGCTGCTATGTCACGCTCTTCATCTAGCCGGTCCAAACTGTCCTGTCTTGACTGCTCATTGGCCGTTTCAACATAAGCCGTCACCCGTGGTGAATCATGACGGATATCACTTGGCAGGACCGCTTCAGCACCGTACACCATGAAGAAAGGTGTATAACCTGTGGACCGGTTCGGCGTAGTATTGATGCTCTAGAGGACAGAAGGTAACTCCTCAACCCAGCACCCTGGTGTTCTTTGCAAGGGAGTCATAAGCCGGGGCTTGATACCTCGCAAAATCTCCTGATTAGCCCTTTCAGCTTGACCATTGGATTGAGGGTGAGCTACAGAAGACATATCTAGGCGAATATGCTCCCGTTGACAAAACTCTTCCATCTCTCCTTTAGATAAATTGGTGCCGTTGTCTGTGATGATGCTGTGTGGAAAGCCAAACCGGAAAATTACCTTCTTGATGAATTTAACCGTTGTTGCCGCATCACACTTGCTCACAGGCTCTGCCTCAATCCACTTTGTAAACTTGTCCACAGTAACCAGCAGATGAGTTTTTTGATCTTGGGATCTTTTAAAGGGCCCAACCATATCAAGTCCCCAAGTTGCAAACGGCCAAGTAATTGGTATCATCCGCAGCTCCTGTGCCGGAACAAGAGCACGCTGTGAAAATTTCTGACAAGCATCGCACTTCCGGACTAAATCCTCCGCATCAGCATGGGCTGTCAGCCAATAAAACCCATGTCGAAAAGCTTTAGCCACCAAGGATTTTGAACCGGCGTGATGGCCACAATCCCCTTCATGGATCTCTCGAAGGATGTCACAGCCTTCCTCAGATGATACACACCGCTGAAATGCTCCGGAAACACTGCGATGGTGAAGTTCCCCGTTTACAATTGTCATGGATTTAGACCGCCAGATTATCTGTCTTGCTTCAATCTCGTCGTCCGGCAACTCTCCACGGCTTAGGTACGCCAAGTATGGGAGCGTCCAATCCAGAATAACATGAAGTGCTGCAACCAGCTGCGCCTCCGGATCAGGAACGGCCATGTCTTCTTCCAACGGTACCTGAACTGATGGACTGTGTAGCTCATCCAAAAAAGTATTCGGTGGCACCGGTTTACGCTGAGAACTAAGCCGGCTCAGAGCATCGGTCGCTTCATTCCTTCGCCGGTCTATGTGATCCACCTGATACCCTTTGAAATATC
The DNA here is from genome assembly GCA_902687465.1 of Secale cereale. Lineage (NCBI taxonomy): Eukaryota > Viridiplantae > Streptophyta > Magnoliopsida > Poales > Poaceae > Secale > Secale cereale. The sequence goes on along the minus strand of LR738713.1, from coordinate 576,186,411 downwards.
CTGCGACTGCTTCAACTTCTCGCCTGTAAGATGCCATGAGAGGGTCTTTAGAATCCCACTTGCCGGATACTTGCTGTGCCACTAAATCTGAATCACCAAAACACTTGACCCGGCTTAAGTTCATCTCCTTAGCCATCCGCAGGCCATGAAGCAATTCCTCATATTCTGCTGCATTGTTAGTACAAGGAAACATTAGACGGAGGACATAACAAAACTTGTCACCTCGCGGGGAAGTTAACACAACTCCAGCCCCCGAGCCTTCTAATTGCCTTGAACCGTCAAAGTGAATAGTCCAGTATGTCAGATCCGGCTTCTCCTCTGGTGCTTGCAATTCAGTCCAATCATTGATGAAATCTACCAATGCCTGGGACTTAATTGCGGTGCATGGCACATATTTCAATCAGTGTGGGCTAAGCTCAATAGCCCACTTCGCCACTCTGCCAGTGGCTTCCCTGTTCTGGATTATATCCCCCAATGGAGCTGAACTGACAACCGTTATTGGGTGGCCCTGGAAATAATGTTTCAATTTTCGGTTTGCCATAAACACACCATATACCAGCTTCTGCCAATGCGGGTATCTTTGTTTAGATTCAGTGAGAACCTCACTGACATAATAAACCGGACGTTGAACCGGATACTCCTTTCCTGCTTCCTTGCGCTCGACCACGATTGCTATGCTGACTGCCCGTGCATTGGCGGCGACGTATAATAGCAATGGCTCATTATCGACAGGGGCAGCAAGGACTGGCGGCTCTGCCAGTTGCCGCTTCAAATCCTCAAATGCAGCGTTTGCTTCATCATTCCATATAAACCGGTCTGTCTTTCTCAGCAACTGATAAAGCGGAATTGCCTTCTCCCCCAGACGGCTGATGAACCGCCTCAATGCTGTGATCCGGCCGGCGATACGCTGAACATCATTGATACAAGCCGGTTTAGTCAGGGACGTGATTGCCTTGATCTTCTCCGGATTGGCTTCTATTCCTCTGTTGGACACCAAGAATCCAAGGAGCTTGCCCGCCGGAACACCGAAAGCACACTTCTCCGGATTAAGCATCATCTTATAGGCCCGAAGGTTATCAAAAGTTTCCTTGAGGTCCTCTATCAATGTCTCCTCCTTCCTTGACTTCACCATGATATCATCCACATAGGCATGGACATTTCTCCATATCTGCCCCTTAAGACAATTCTATACACAACGTTGGTAGGTGGCTTGGGCACTATTGAGCCCAAAATGCATAGATACATAGCAAAAAGCACCGAAAGGAGTTATGAAGGCTGTCTTCTCCTGATCTTTAACTGCCATCTTGATCTGATGATATCCTGAATACGCATCCAAAAAACTTAGCCGCTCACATCCTGCCGTAGCATCAATGATCTGATCAATACGGGGAGAGCAAAAGGATCGGTTGGACAAGCTTTGTTTAGGTCTGTGTAATCCACACACATTCTCCACTTTCCATTTTTCTTTAACACCAGCACCGGATTAGCCAACCACTCCGGGCGGAACACTTCAACTATGAACCCTGCAGCCAACAGTCTGGCCACTTCTTCTCCTATAGCCTTGCGCCTTTCTTCGTTGAAGCGGCGTAGATATTGTTTGACCGGTTTAAACTTCGGATCAATGTTAAGACTGTGCTCAGCGAGTTCCCTCGGTATACCTGGCATGTCATAAGGTTTCCATGCAAAGATATCCCGATTCTCACGGATGAACTCGATGAGCGCGCTTTCCTATTTAGGATCAAGGTTAGCGCTGATAGTGAACTGCTTGGATGAATCACCTGGCACAAAGTCAACTTGCTTGGTTTCCTCTGCAGATTTGAACTTCAATGCCGGATCATGCTCTGTAGTTGGCTTCTTCAACGGGGACATATCTGCCGGATCAACATTGTCTTTGTAAAACTTCAACTCCTCCGTAGCACATACTGCCTCCGCATAAGCAGCGTCTCCTTCTTCGCACTCTAATGCAATTTTACGACTTCCATGAACCGTGATGGTTCCTTTGTGACCCGGCATCTTGAGCTGCAGATAAACATAGCACGGCCTAGCCATAAACTTGGCGTAAACCGGCCGTCCAAACAGGGCATGATATGGACTCCGGATCTTTACCACCTCAAAGGTTATCGTCTCTGACCTGGAATCATATTCATCTCCAAAGGTAACTTCTAGGTCAATTTTCCCAACCGGGTAAGCTGATTTACCTGGCACGACTCCATGAAACACCGTGTTTGAGTGCCTTAGCTTCTTATCTGTCAGCCCCATGCGACAGAAGGTCTCATAATACAAGATATTGATGCTGCCGCCGCCGTCCATGAGAACCTTGGTGAATTTGTATCCACCTACCTGTGGTGCTACCACTAGGGCCAATTGGCCCGGATTATCAACTCGCGGCGGGTGATCCTCTCTGCTCCACATAATAGGCTGTTCCGACCAACGCAGGAACCGTGGTGTTGCCGGCTCAACCGCGTGAACCGCCCGCTTTAAGACCTTTTGATCTCGTTTGCACAAACTCGTAGTGAACACATGATACTGTCCGCTACTCAGCTCCTTCGGATTATTTTGATATCCGGATTGCTGCTGCTGCTGACGCTGCTGATTGCCTTGATTGTTGTGATTACCTTGGCCCTGTTGCTGGTTGTTTTGGCTATTGTAGCCTCCCTGACCATACCGATGGTTGCCTTGATTATTGTATCTGCCCTGACCATACTGATGATTGCTTTGGTTATTGTAGCCACTGTTGTTGCCATGATATCCTGATCCGGAGCCGTTCCCCTGGTGACCCGGACCATGAAACCCGGGGCCTGAACCGCCGCCTGGTGGCCTGTTGTTAGATCTGACCCGGTTCATAGCCTCCATGATGGCCCTACATTCCGCCCAGGTATGTTTAGCTGGATGCTCCTTTGATCCATGTTTCGAGCAAGGCTCGTTCAATTGTTGCTCCCAATTAAGGAACCCCCCGCCGTTTTGTGGAGGCGGTTTACCCTTGTTGCGCTGAAAGCTCCCTTGAACTTGGGTACTGGCCACGAAATCAGAGCCACCTTCTGCCTTTCGTTTTCCGAGGAAGCTTGCTCCGACCGGATTAGCCTGCGCCGGTTTACCGGGTTTATTTGCCTTTCCAGATTTATCTCCATCCGCCTCTGGATACTTAGTGTTGTCAGAGTCCCCATACTTTACCAAAGCGCTCATGAGAGTTCCCATGTCATTACAATCCCGTTTGAGCCGTCCCAGCTTCAACTTTAGAGACTCAAAACGACAATTGTTTTCCAGTGTTACTATCGCCGTACTGGGGCTGATACCGTTCGAAGAGTGCAGGATTTCTGACACTCGCCGGACCCATGCACTCGTAGGCTCCTGCTCTCCTTGTATACATGCCGCTAGGTCCACCATTGACATCGGCTGCTTGCACGTGTCCTTGAAATTTTTGATAAACTGGCGGTGTAACTCACCCCATGATCCGATGGAGTTAGGCGGTAAGCCCTTTAACCAGGTCCGGGCTATACCCTCAAGCATCATGGTAAAGTACTTCGCGCAAGCCGACGTCCAGCATCTCCATAGCCATCTCGTAACTCTCAATCCAAGCCTCTGGATCCAAATCTGCTGTGTAGTTAGGCACCTTACGTGGACCCTTGAAATCCTTAGGTAACCTTATGCTTCGTAAAGCAGGAATAAGACACGGTACTCCAAATGAACTCGTCGTGACTCCTGTCTCTGCTGTGGTTGTGTGAACCGGCGTCGTTTGATGGATCTCCTCACGGGCCGTAGGTCTGGCCCGGTTTACCGCCTCCTGGGCTTGCGCCTCTGCGCCCGCCGGGTTATCCTGTCTGTGACGATGTCGCCTCCGTTCACTGCTGGACACCTCCGGTTCATCCCAATGCCTAGTATAACTCCGGCTATGGCGGGGCGTTGAATGAAGTCTCTCCCTGCTGTAAGAGTACGCCTGCTGCTGTGTCAATGCCGTGTTGAGCAGATCTTTGACCCTGCGTGCTTCCATTGCCACAGGGGATGTCCCCTCAATGGGTAAAGCGGCCAGGCGTGAAGCGACAGCGACAATGTTGTCCAAAGGGTTCGAGTAGTGGCCAGGAGGGGTGGGGATGTGAGGGGTGTGCATAACCCATCGATCTTGCTCCGCAGCGGGTTGTCGTACCGGTTCACCGGTCACTGAGGATCCCCTCCGGTTCGCCTCCGGATTATTGCTGGCTCCTGCTCCTGGCGTCCCAAAGAGATTCATCGCCTCATAGACCGGCGGTAAACGAGACTGGTGCCTTCTATCCCTTACTCCCTGCGCAGAGGCCTGATCCATCCTTAACTGAAAAGCTTGAGAATCCAGCTCTGCCTGTCTTGTTGCTATCATAGCTTTCTCTGCATTTAGATCCTGCCTGGCTTGCTCGATCCGGCCCTTCAGCTGCAGGATTACTGCATCGTGCTGCGCCTTGTCTGCGGGAGCCACCACTGCTACTGCCCGTGCTGTCAACTCCTCTACCAAGGTCGATAGAGCGTCAGCGGCCGAGGGAGCTTGGCCACTCCCCCCTGCTCCGGCTGTGAACGCCCCAGTCACCGTGGGCTGTAGCGTAGGTTGTGATCCGGCCATAAAGACAGCCACCCGGTTTGGCAGATCCAGGGGGTCCGGAATACTATTCCCGTCGGACACACCCTCAGACCGGCCGTCCCGCAACAGATACAAGGATTCAGTCTCTCCGGATGAGGATTCATCATCGGAATAGACAACTGTCTCGCCACCAGAATCCGATCCGTCCTCGGCTTGGACTCCATGTATTGCCCCAACGAAAACGCGCTTCACGGCAGGTTGAAACCGGGCCGATCTCGCCTGCTGAGCCGGCTCAATGATGTCGGAGAAGATGTCCGGCTCAGGTCCCGGTTCGCCAATCTTGCCGATGAAGACGTGGATGCCGCTGAAGGGAACCCGGTACCCATATTCGATTGAATCAGCCTCCGGGCCCCAGCCAGCGTCGTCGATGTAGATCCGGCCACGGCGACTCTTGGTCATCCGGCCGACCGCGTAGCCCTTGAGTCCTTCAAAGCTGCCCTTCAAGAACTCGAAACCATCGTGCGGAGGCCCCACAGTGGGCGCCAACTGTCGTGGAATTAGCACGGCAGATGTCCGGTTTAACGGACTTAGTGATGGAACCATCGCACGGGTTAGCTTGAAGGGGTTAAAAGCACACAAAGGACACAGAGGGTTTATACTAGTTTGGCCCCTTCGATGAAGGTAAAAGCCTACGTCTAGTTTGGTTTGGTATTGCTTGGGCGTTGATGAACAGGGAGCGGACTGCTTGCCTGTGTCTCGACGGGTTGTTTCTTGTCCTTGAACCGCCGCAGGGTCGTCCCTTTATATAGGAGGTAACGCCCGGTCCGGTTTACAGAGTCCCGAGGCCGGCTCATAATCATGTCCGCCTCGGTCTCTGCTGTTTCCTTCCTTGTGTTTCAAGTTACAGGATAAGACGGTTTACAAACCGTAACTCTACACATGGGCCCTAAGCCTTCATGGGCTGTAATCTCTACTGAACTTACAATTACATAACTATATCACTATAATCCGGTTTACCCTAGCCGGTTTACACCTGCTAGTAATATCCCTGACACTATGGGTTCGAGAACTATGTAGACATGACCGAGACTTATCTCCGATCAATAACCAATAGCGGAACCTGGATGCTCATATTGGCTCCTACATATTCTACGAAGATCTTTATCGATCAAACCGCATAACAACATACGTTGTTCCCTTTGTCATCGGTGTGTTACTTGCCCGAGATTTGATCGTCGGTATCTCAATACCTAGTTCAATCTTGTTACCGGGAAGTCTCTTTACTCGTTCTGTAATACATCATCTCGTGACTAACTCATTAGTTATTTGCTTGCAAGGCTTATTATGATGTGCATTACCGAGAGGGCCCAGAGATACCTCTCCGACACTCGGAGTGACAAATCCTATTCTTGATCTATGCCAACACCACGAACACTTTCGAAGACACCTGTAGATCATCTTTATAATCACCCAGTTACGTTGTGACGTTTGATAGCATACAAGGTGTTCCTCCGGCATTCGGGAGTTGCATAATCTCATAGTCATAGGAACATGTATAAGTCATGAAGAAAGCAATATCAGTAAAACTAAACGATCATAGTGCTAAGCTAACGGATGGGTCTAGTCCATCACATCATTCTCCTAATGATGTGATCTCGTTGATCAAATGACAACTCATGTCTATGGCTAGGAAACATAATCATCATTGATCAATGAGCTAGTCTAGTAGAGGCATACTAGGAACATATTGTTTTGTCTATGTATTCACACATGTACTAAGTTTTCGGTTAATACAATTCTAGCATGAATAAAAGACATTTATCATGATATGAGGAAATACAAATAACATCTTTATTATTGCCTCTAGGGCATATTTCCTTCATTTGTGACACAAACCGGGACTATAGGTTAGACCTTTAGTCCGGGTTGGAGCCACCATCCGGGACTAAATGGGTCTAACCTTTTAGTCCCGGTTGGTGGCTCCAACCCGGACTAAAGGGGTTCTGCAATTTTCAAACTCTACCCCCCGGGTATCGCCTTTTCAATTTAAAAATAAATAAATAAAAGAAATGATAAAAACTTCAAAAATTAAAATCCTTCGAGTTGTAGTTATGTTACTACATCTACTAGGTAGGGAAATTTAAAAACATAAATTTCGACATGTTTTGCAAAAAAAGTGTTATGAAAAAGTAGAATGACTATTTTGCATACGATGTCGGAAAAAATATATAATATATCAAAATGTTCAACACAAAAATCCGATTCCGATTTCGACGGCGATAAGCCCTTTTGCAAAAAATTTAGAATACTCAAATTCTGATAGGAAAAAAAAGTTATGCTCAAATTTCAGTTTTTTTATTTTGGTTAAATCTGGTCTAACTATGGTCAAACTACTTATTCAATAAATATTAGTGTTACTAAATAATTATTCAAGAATATTAGTGTTACTAAATAATTATTTCAGTTTTTTGAATTTTGGTCAAATCTGGTCAAACTATGGTTAAACTATGGTCAAACTACTCATTCAAGAAATATTAGTGTTACTAAATAATTATTGTTTTTTAGAATAATAGTTTCAAACTCAAACGGTGAAACGTGTGACTTCATGCTCAAGCTAAACTCATGAGGGTTAATAGAATTGATAGCTTACTATTGTCAGAAAAACAACAAATGCAGACTTGGAAACTAGGGGGACCAGCACTCAGTAATTAAGCATGCTCAGGCTGGAGTAGTGAGAGGATGGGTGATCGACCAGGAAGTTAGATGATTTGGAATGAGTGCTCCACACTTGACTAGTGATGAGGGGTGATTAGAGACTAAATCGTCAAATAATTCAGAAATTTGAAAATCGGAAGAAAAAAATCATAAATTTTTTCAAAAAAATGAAAACAAAAATTTCAAAAAAACATTCTTTAGTCCCGGTTGGTGTTACCAACCTCCCGGTTGGTGTTACCAACCGGGACTAAAGCCCCCCCGCCCCCGGCGCGGGCTCGTGCCACGTGGTGGGCCTTTGGTCCCGGGTCGTGTTGAACCAACATTGAGGGGGGCTTTAGTCCCCACCCTTTAGTGCCAGTTGCAGAACCGGGACTAAAGGTCCTTAAGAACTGAGACTAAAGCCCGATTCTGCACTAGTGATCCATCACCGTGAAGTGGTGAATTGGCCTAGTTGACATGATAGACTTAACCAGAATTAATCTGCCCGGCCTAGTGATCAGACCACGTTGCCAAGAAGGGACTACTTTCTTGGCCCGATCAAGCATCGGTTGTCATTCACCTTTTGTGAGCTGATGAACCGCTAATTGAAGCCTGAGATACTTGCAGGGGAATTTACCAATATCACATTGTAGGATAGCAGCCACCCGATCCTTATCCTCGTGGCTTCCCCTAATTAAAATGGCTGAATATTTGTCATAGTTCACCCTCAATCCCGAGGCCTCGCCGAAAGCATGGAGAGCACGTCTAACAAAACTGAGATCCGCTCGAAGGTCTAATGAATAGGGCAACACCATCCGCATAGATCGAAGGCCTTTGCATGGTTTTGATTCCCTGGAATGAGGAGACCACATTCTCCTCTGTTGCCTTTATAAGAATGGAGGTGAGGGCATCCATTGCAATGATGAAGAGGAGCGGCGAGACCGGAACCCCTTATCTCATTCCACACACGTGCACAAAAGCTTTACTAGGGACTCCATTGACTATTACTTTTGTTGTAGCTGTGCTCAACAGGATGGAGATCCAACTAAGCCATTTTGGGACAAAACCTTTTGCCGTATGACCTCGAAAAGAAACGACTATGAGAGGGAGTCGAAGGCTCTCGATATGTCAAGTTTCAGGAACAGCCCCACCTCCCTCCGGTTGTGGATCCTTCTCGCCACTTGCCTGGCCAGTAAAAAGTTGCCATGCAGGTTCCTTTTCTTGATGAACGCTGCTGGTTGGCAGCCACCACTTCTTTCATCCGGTACATAGCTCTGTTCGCAAGCATTTTAGTGAACAACAGGGAAGTGACTTGACTTGCATTTTATGAAATGCGCAACGGCTCACATAGTGCACAAACCGGGCGACACTTCGCTGAACAAGACATGGCGCTCTTCTATGTAGAGTACTACAGTCCAGACGACGTGTGTGTTTTGCTCTTCCTTGGTATGCCATCTATACCTGGCCGAATCATGTACTTTAGCATGTATATACCTAAATAGTTGATCCCACTAACTTAATTATCTTGACATGTAACTATGCCAACTCCTCATGCCACCATGCATGCCACACGAAAATTAATCTTCTCAATATGCAACTACGCCACTATGCATGAAAAATAGCCATCTTAATATGCATCATGTATGTATATTAAATAATTTTCTACACTATATAATAATCAAATATATTGAATTATATGCTAATCAAAATAGTACTAAAGTTTCATACCACCAAATTTACGCATCCAATTCCCACTACGACATGCGGGTACCATCTCTAGTAAGAGGGAACAAGTCACCCCGGAGAAAATTGTCCTGAGTTTTCACCACGTCTTGTTGGGAGTATATCTACCCTCTTTAGCTTCATCACGGTGTTAAGTACCGCTATCTTGGATCAATGCACATTGTTGCCTGATCCAAATTCTCAACGGCGACATCCGTTTGGGTAAGTGGTTTAAATTCAACAAGAGGAGATAGCACAAATACACAACATTTGGGGCTGAGATAACAAAGAACTACAACTCCAGGGATTTTAACAAAAAACCACAACTTTAGGAGACTAGGACTAATTGGTAACAAATAAACACAAATTTATTCGATTAGTCACCTAATGAGGAATATGATGTGTGGGTCCCATGTGCTAAGTAAGTAGAGGGATGACTTGGCTTGAGCCGAGACAAGCCAAGCAAAGCCGAGCTCACCTCTCCAAAAAATTATAATATTCAAAGTAACAAAACAAAAATCTTAAAATTTTCATAATAATCTGAAAATTTCAAAAATTGAAGCAATTCCAGTAATTCACTCAGGTCTTACTCTCTCTCAACCTTGTACTTTGTGCGTGTGATCTCATCTTGATAATAAACATTATCCTAGAATACAACTATTTCGTGCTCACAACACGATGGGGGATGTGTCCAAAGTACGCTATGACCGGTCACGACCTGCATCGAGAGTTAGTTTTCCAACTGATGGTTGATGAGTGATATTTTTGCGTACATCACACTATTGTTTAAAACTGGGTAATCTAGGAATTTCCGATAAAATCACTCTGATATTTCTGCCAATCACTAATGAATGCAAAAGATCGCTAAATTATTTATTTAGTGTGTTTCCGCGGGAAAAGAGCCTAAACAAGGAAGGGTATCATCATATATAAGGAAATACAAAGTTTGGTGGAAGAGGCGAGTCAATAGGAGGCACTGCAGACTTAGCAAACTGCTAGGCGGCGGATGGTACGAGCATGCCCACTCGTACCGCCGCTTGTACCACTTGTTGTCATCTCCAGATAGTCCACCTGACCAACATTTTATAAGGGGTCAACACCACATTATCATGAGAGAAAGAGAGCACCATTCGCGAAATGGAAAACCAGAACCAACCCTCCAATCCTAGCCTCCGCCGTTTCCTATCTCATCTCCATAGCCGTTGCCACCATCATCACCACATCCATTCTATCTCAAGATAGTCATACTTTTAATCATTGTATCACATCCAACAACTATTATAAGACATATTATTGATCAATCGTTCATCATTATGTCGTCTTCAATGAGTTCATCTTGCGATCTGATCGCCATGTGTGAATAATTTGGTAAGACAGTAGTTTGAGGCAAGGCACTACAACCCTATGTATTTGTGCACATGATCATTGAATGACTTTGTGTATTTGACATTATTTGCATATGTTGGATTGCAACAAAGTTGTCTCTTGTCTTCTTCTCGTTCTAAGGCCCTGTAGATAACCAAGATTCCACAGATCGATCAAGGAGAAGGTAAAGAGTGACCCAGACATGGAATGCTACCCAAAACAACAATGAGAGAAGGGGTTAGTACAGTAGAGGAAAGGTATTCCTTGGGTTCAAATGAGATGTGGTCATTAAACATCCAATACTTTTGTCTAAATATTTGTTCTTAATAACCATGGTAACTGTTGGGGAACGTTACAAGGAAAAAAATCTACGCACACGCAAGATATATCCTTGGAGATGCATAGCTATGAGAGGGGGGAGCATCTACATACCCTTGTAGATTGCTAAGCGGAAGCGTTTATTAACGCGGTTGATGTAGTGATGTCGCTTGAACTACGTAGGTATTTTCCCAAAGAGGAAGGGATGATGCAGCACAACTACGGTAGGTATTTCCCTCAGTGATGAGACCAAGGTTATCAAACCAGTAGGAGAACCACGCAACACTATGTAAATGATACATGCACACAAATAAAAAATACTTGCAACCTGACGTATAAGAGGGGTTGTCAATCCCTCCAGGGTAGTTGATTGGTAAATAAATAGATTGATAATTGCAAATGGAAGAATGGGAAACAAACCTCACTGAGGTATTTTTGTGTTTTTGATAATATAGATATGAAAATAAAAGTTTCAAATAGAGGAAAAAGAAAATAGGAACGTAGATCTAAAAGTATAGGAAAATAGACCCGGGGTCCGTAGATTTCACTAGTGGCTTCTCTCAAAAAATAGCAATGGTGGGTGAACAAATTACTGTTGGGCAATTGATAGAAAAGCGAATAATCATGACGATATCCAAGACAATGATCATGCATATAGGCATCACGTCCAAGATTAGAAGACTGACTCCTGCCTACATCTACTACTATTACTCCACACATCGACTGCTATCTAGCATGCATCTAGTGTATTAAGTTCATGGAAAAATAGAGTAATGCAATAAGAACGATGACATGATGCAGACAAGATCTATTCATGTAGGAATAGACCCCATATTTTTATCCTTAATAGCAATGCTACATGCGTGCCTTGCTGCCCCTTCTGTCACTAGGAAAGGACACCACAAGATTGAACTCATTACAAAGCACCTCTTCCCATTATAAGATAAATAGATCAAGTTGGCCAAACAAAACCCAAATATCAGAGAAGAAATACGGGGCTATAATAATCAAGAATGGATATTAAATCAATGCAAATCTGATCAGAAACTCACAATTCATTGGATCCCAACAAACACACCGCACAAAGTCATTACATCAAATAGATCTCCAAGAGACCATTGTATTGAGAAACAAAGAGAGAAGAAGCCATCTAGCTACTGCCTACGGACCCGTAGGTCTGAGTTGAACTACTCATGCATCATCGGAGAGGCACCAATGAGGATGATGAACCCCTCCGCGATCGTGTTCCCCTCCGGCGGAGTGCCGGAAAAGGGCTCTAGATTGGATCTTGTGGCTCTGGAACTTGCAGTGGTTGGAACAAAATTTCGTCGACTCTCCTAGGGTTTTGGGGGTATGAGAGTATTTATAGAGCGAAGAGGTGGTGCAGGAGGCCACCAAGGTGGGCACAACCCACCTGGGCGTGCTAGGGGCCCCAGACGCGCCCGGTGGGTTGTGCTCCCCTCGAAGCCCCCCTCTGGTACTTCTTCAGCCCATCCTGTGTCTTTTGGCCCAGAAAAAATCTCCAAAAAGTTTCGCTGCATTTGGACTCCGTTTGCTATTGACTTTCTGCGATGTAAAAAACAAGCAAAAAACATCAATTGTCACCGGGCACTATGTCAATAGGTTAGTCCGAAAAAATGATGATAAAATGATTGTAAAATATCCAAGAATGGTAATATAATAGCATGGAACAATAAAAAATTATAGATACATTGGAGACGTATCAGCATCCCCAAGGTTAATTCCCGCTCATCCTCGAGTAGGTAAATGATAACAACATAATTTTTGATGTGGAATGCTACCTAACTTGTTCATCACATATTCTTTTCTTTATAGCATGGACATTTGGACTTTTATATGGTTCAAAGCAATAGTCTAGTTTTGACATGAAGACTTTAATACTCAAGCATACCAACAAACAACCATGTCTTTCAAAATATCAATGGTAAATCAAGTTATCCCTAGCCTATCATGCTCAATCATTGATCCATTCATGAAACACACTCGCATATTAGCTACAACCAATGCTCAAAGTACGATCATAGTGACCCTTAGTTGGTGCTTTATAAGAGAAGATGGAGACTCAAAATAAAAAATAAAAAATTCATAAAGTAAAAGATAGGCCCTTCGCCGAGGGAAGTAGGGATTTGTAGAGGTGCAAGATGATAACCCACAAGTATAGGGGATTGCAATAGTTTTCGAGGGTAGAGTATTCAACCCAAATTTATTGATTCGACACAAGGGGAGCCAAAGAATACTCCCAAGTATTAGCAGTTGAGTTGTCAATTCAACCACACCTGGAAGACTTAATATCTGTAGCAAAGTATTTAGTAGCAAAGTAGTATGGAAGTAATAGTAACATTGGCAAAAGTAACAGTAGCAGTTTTGTAGTGATTGTAATAGTGGCAGTGGAAAAGTAACTAAGCAAAGAGCAATATGTGAAAAGCTCGTAGGCATTGGATCAGTGATGGATAATTATGTCGGATGCGATTCCTCATGTAATAGTTATAACATAGGGTGACACCGAACTAGCTCCAGTTCATCAATGTAATGTAGGCATGTATTCCAAATATAGTCATACGTGCTTATGGAAAAGAACTTGCATGACATCTTTTGTCCTACCCTCCCGTGGCAGCAGGGTCTTATTGGAAACTAAGGTATATTAAGGCCTCCTTTTAATAGAGTACCGGACCGAAGCATTAACACTTAGTGAATACATGAACTCCTCAAACTACGGTCAGTGATACGTCTCCAACATATCTATAATTTTTTATTGTTCCATGCTATTATATTATCCATCTAGGATGTTTTATATGCATTTATATGCTATTTTATATGATTTTTGGGAATAACCTATTAACCTAGAGGCCAGTGCCAGTGCCAGTTTCTGTTTTTTTCCTTGTTTTTGAGTTTTACAGAAAAGGAATACCAAACAGAGTCCATTTGACGTGCCAATTTTTGATGATTTTTATGGACCAAAAGAAGCCCCCGGAGTAAAAGAGTTGGGCCAGAAGAGTCTCGGGCTATCCATAAGGGTGGGGGCGCGCCCACCCCCTGGGAGCACCCCCTATCTCGTGGACGCCTCGGAGACCCCCCCTGACGTGTGCCCTACGCCAAAAATTCCTATAAATACAGAAACCCCCAAAAAGAAACCTAGATTGGGAGTTCCGCCGCCGCAAGCCTCTGTAACCACCGAAAACCTATCTAGACCTGTTCCGGCACCCTTCCGGAGGGGTGAATCCCTCTCCGGTGGCCATGTTCATCATCTCGGCACTCTCCATGACGAGGGGGGAGTAGTTCACCCTCGGGACTGAGGCTATGTACCAGTAGCTATGTGTTTGATCTCTCTCTCTCTCGTGTTCTTGAGATGGCACGATCTTGATGTATCGCGAGCTTTGCTACTATAGTTGGATCTTATGATGTTTCTCCCCCTCTACTTTCTTGTAATGGATTGAGTTTTACCTTTGAAGTTATCTTATCAGATTGAGTCTTTAAGGATTTGAGAACACTTGATGTATTATTGCGTGGGATACCCGTGGTGACAATGCGGTATTCTATTGATTCACTTGATGTATGTTTTGGTGATCAACTTGCGGGTTCCGTGACCTTGGGAATCTATGCATAGGGTTTGGCACACGTTTTCGTCTTGCCTCTCCGATAGAAACTTTAGGGCACTATTTGAGGTACTTTGTGTTGATTTGAATAGATAAATGTGAGATTGTGTGATGCATATCATATAATCATACCCGCGGATACTTGAGGTGACATTGGAGTATCTAGGTGACATTAGGGTTTTGATTGATATGTGTCTTAAAGTGTTATTCTAATACAAACTCTTGAATAGATCGATCAGAAAGAATAACTTGGAGGTGGTTTCGTACCCTACATTAATCTCTTCGTTTGTTCTCCGCTATTAGTGACTTTGGAGTGACTCTTTTTTGCATGTTGAGGGATTGTTATATGATCTAATTATGTTATCCTTGTTGAGAGAACTTGCACTAGTGAAAGTATGAACCCTAGGCCTTGTTTAAAAGCATTGCAATACCATTTATGCTCACTTTTATCATTAGTTACCTTGCTGTTTTTATATTTTCATATTACAAAAACCTATATCTACCATCCATATTGCACTTGTATCACCATCTCTTCGCCAAACTAGTGCACCTATACAATTTACCATTGTATTGGGTGTGTTGGGGACACAAGAGACTCTTTGTTATTTGGTTGCAGGGTTGTTTGAGAGAGACCATCTTCATCGTACGCCTCTAACGGATTTATAAACCTTAGGTCATCCACTTGAGGGAAATTTGCTACTGCCCTACAAACCTTTGCACTTGGAGGCCCAACAACGTCTGCAAGAAGAAGGTTGCGTACTAGACATCAAGCTCTTTTCTGGCGCTGTTGCCGGGGCGGTTAGTGATTGAAGGTATATATTTAGATCTTGCAATAAAATTCTTTAGTTTCTTTTTTATCACTAGTTTAGTCTATAAAAGAAAACTACAAAAAATGGAATTGAGGGTGCCTCATATGCTTCATCTTTTTAATATATTTCGTGAAATGATGGGAAGGAAAATTGTGCTCAAGTACTAGAAGAAGAACTACATAGAATGCTTGGCATAAAATATGTGAATGATGA
This sequence comes from Secale cereale, assembly GCA_902687465.1. Lineage (NCBI taxonomy): Eukaryota > Viridiplantae > Streptophyta > Magnoliopsida > Poales > Poaceae > Secale > Secale cereale. Next base: position 576,171,133 of record LR738713.1, on the reverse strand, counting down.
GCATGATTGGAATGTTGTTAGTATGAATTATTTGAATACCCATGATGCTTATGATATGCAAAGCCACAAGCTTGGGGATGCTATGTTTGATGAAGATGATATGTTTAGTCCCCCAAGTTTTGATGAGCAAATTTATTATGATGAAAGCATGCCTCCTATTTATGATGATTATTGTGATGACATGTATGCTATAAAGAATAAATATAACCATGAAACTTGTCATCATGATTTTAATTTTCAATTGGATTATGCTTCACATGATAGTTATTTTGTTGAGTTTGCTCCCACTATTATTCATGAGAAGAAATTCGCTTATGTGGAGAGTAGTAAAATTTATATGCTTGGGTATCATGAAAAGAATCCTTTATGTGATGGTTATATTGTTGAATTCATTCATGATGAAACTGAAAATTATTATGAGGGAGGAATATATGCTTGTAGGAGTTGCAATAATATCAAGTTTCCTCTCTATGTGCTTAAAATCTTGAAGTTATGCTTGTTTTCCCTTCCTATGCTAGTTAATTATTGTTCCCATAAGTTGTTTGCTTAACAATTTCCCTATGCATAGGAAGTGGGTTAGGCTTAAATGTGCTAGTCATATGCTTCATGATGCTCCCGCTATGTTTCAATTCTTATCTTTTATGTGAGCATCATTGTCATCATCATGCCTATCTAGAAATGCATTAAAGAAAAGCGCTTGTTGGGAGACAACCCAATATTTACCCCTACTGTTTTTGTGTGTTAACATGATTAATCTACAGTATAAATCATGTTTTATAGCTTTTGTTTCAATGAAGTTCCAAGTAGAACCTTTGGGAAGACTTGGGTGAAAGTTAATGTGATCTTGCTGAAAAAACAGAAACTTTGCGCTCACGAGATTAGCTGCCATTTTTTTTTACAGAAGAGTGCTTTTAAGTTGATTCTTTTTTCGGAAGATTAATAGACAAATTCCTCACGTCCACCAATTTATTTCAGAATTTTTTGAGTTACATAAGTATTCAAAAGTTACAGATTGCTACATACCGTTTTGTTTTTGACAGATTCTGTTTTCTATGTGTTGTTTGCTTATTTTAATGAATCTATGAGTAGTATCGGAGGGTATGAACCATAAAGAAGTTGGAATACAGTAGATATTACACCAATATGAATTTAGAATGAGTTCACAACAGTAACTAAGTGGTGGTTTTATTTTCTTATACTAACGGAGCTTACGAGTTTTCTGTTGAGTTTTGTGTTGTGAAGTTTTCAAGTTTTGGGTAATGATTTGATGGACTATGGAAAAAGGAGTGGCAAGAGCCTAAGCTTGGGGATGCCCAAGGCACCCCAAGATAAAATTCAAGGACAACCAAAAGCCTAAGCTTGGGGATGCCCCGGGAAGGCATCCCCTCTTTCGTCTTCGTCTATCGGTAAATTTACTTGAGACTATATTTTTATTCACCACATGATATGTGTTTTGCTTGGAGCGTCTTGTATGATATGAGTCTTTGCTTTCTAGTTTACCACAATCATCGTTTATGTACAGACCTTTTGGGAGAGACACACATGAATCGGAATTTATTAGAATACTCTAAATGCTTCACTTATATCTTTTGAGCTAGATAATTTTGCTCTAGTGCTTCACTTATATCTTTTTAGAGCACGGTGGTGGTTTTATTTTTTAGAAATTATTGATCTCCCATGCTTCAATTATATTATTTTGAGAGTCTTTTAGAACAGCATGGTAATTTACTTTGGTTATGAATTTAGCCCTAATATGACGGGCATCCAAGAGGGATATAGAACTTTCATATAAAGTGCATTGAATACTAAGAGAAGTTTGATTACTTATGATTGTTTTGAGATATGAGGATGGTGGCAATAGAGTCATGCTAGTAGAGTAGTTGTGAATTTGAGAAATACTTGTGTTGAGGTTTGCAGCTCCCGTAGCCTGCACATATGGTAACCGTTGTGTGACAAATTTGAAGCATGAGGTATTTCTTTGATTGTCATCCTTTGTGTAGAGGTCGGGATCGCGCGATGGTTAACTCCTACCAACCCTTACCCTAGGAGCATGCGTGTGGTACTTTGTTTTGATGACTTGTAGATTTTTGCAATAAGTATGTGAGTTCTTTATGACTAATGTTGAGTCAGATTATACGCACTCTCACCCTTCCACCATTGCTAGCCTCTCTAGTACCGTGCAACTTTCGCCGGTACCATACACCCACCATTTATGTTCCTTCAAACAGCCACCTTACCTACCTATTATGCCATTTCCATAGCCATTCCAAGATATACTGCCATGCAACTTTCCACCGTTCCGTTTATTATGACACGCTTCATCATTTTCATATTGCCATGCATGATCATGTAGTTGACATCGTATTTGTGGCAAGGCCACCATGCATAATTTTATACATGTCACTCTTGATTCATTGCACATCCCGGTACACCGCCGGAGGCATCCATATAGAGTCATATTTTGTTTTAGTATCGAGTTGTAATCTTTGAGTTGTAAATAAATAGAAGTGTGATGATCATCATTATTAGAGCATTGTACCGAATAAAAAAAGGAAAGGCCAAAAAAAGGGGGACAATGGTACTATCTTTTTTTCCATACTTGTGCTTCAAAGTAGTGCTACTTCTCGAGCTTGTGTTGTATTCCCTCGAAGAGGAAAGGGTGATGCAGCATAGTAGCGTAAGTATTTCCCTCAGTTTTTGAGAACCAATGCATCAATCCAGTAGGAGACCACGCGCGAGTCCCTCGCACCTGCACAAACAAAGAAGAACTTCACAGCCAACGTGATAAGGGGTTGTCAATCCCTTTATGGTCACTTACACAAGCGAGATCTGATAGAGATGATAGTTTGACATTTTTGGTATTTTTGGTTATAAGAACAGAAAGTAAAAGCGGAAAAGTAAAGTATATTGTAGATTGATATGTTGAGAATAGACCCGGGGGCCATAGTTTTCTCTAGTGGCTTATCTCATGATAGCGATATTCTACGACGGGTAAACAAATTACTGTCGAGCAATTGATAGAAAAGCGAATAATTATGAGACTATCTAGGCATGATCATTATATATAGGCATCACGTCCGAGACAAGTAGACCGAAACGATTCTGCATCTACCAGTATTACTCCACACATCGACCGCTATCCAGCATGCATCTAGAGTATTAAGTTCATAAGAACGGAGTAACGCATTGAGCAAGATGATATGATGTAGAGGGATAAACTCAACTTAGTGATATAAACCCCATCTTTTTATCCTCGATGGCAACAATACAATACATGCCTTGCTACCCCTACTGTCACTGGGAAAGGAGACCGCAATATTGAACCCAAAGCCAAGCACTTCTCCCATTGCAAGAACTATAGATCTAGTAGGCCAAACCAAACCAATAATTCGAAGAGACTTGCAAGGATATTATAATCATACATAAAGAGTTCAGAGAAGAACCAAATATTTCTCATAGATAATCTTGATCATAAACCCACAATTCATCGGATCTCAACAAACACACCGCAAAAAGAGATTACATCGAATAGATCTCTTCGAAGACCGAGGAGAACTTCGTATTGAGATCCAAAGAGAGAAAATAAGCCATCTAGATACTAGCTATGGACCCAAAGGTCTGTGGTAAACTACTCACAACTCATGGTGAGGCGATGATGAGGATGTAGAAGCACTCCGTGGTAGATCCCCCCTCCGGCGGAGCTCCGGAACAGTCCCCAAAACATAAATGTAGAGCACCCCTGAAGATCAAGGACTGACTAGACATTGTAATTCATGGTAAAACAGATCCAGTCAAGTCATACTAATATGAATTAATAGCATTGCATGCTAATGACAGCGGTGCTCTCCAACTGGTGCTTTTTAATAAGAGGATGATGACTCAACATAAAAGTAAATAGATAGGCCCTTCACAGAGGGAAGCAGGGATTTGCAGAGGTGCCAGAGCTCGAGTTTTGAAATAGAGATAAACAATATTTTGAGTGGTATACTTTCATTGTCAACATAGCAACCAAGATACCTCGATATATTCCATGCTACACACATTATTGGCGGTTCCCAAATAGAATGGTAAAGTTTACACTCCCCCAACCACCAAAAGCACACTCCACGGCCATCCGAGTCCACGGGGTACCGTCCATACCAACAACCCTGGGGGAGTTTTGTTTAATTATTATGATTTGAGCATGGGACTGCGCATCCTAGTTACCAGCCATTTTCTCATGAATGATGAGTGGAGTCCACTCGTTGTGAGAATAACCCACCTAGCATGGAAGATATAGACAACCCTAGTTGATACATGAGCTGTTCGAGCATACAAAACAAAATTTCATTTGAAGGTTTAGAGTTTGGCACATACAAATTTACTTGGAACGGCAGGTAGATACCACATATAGGAAGGTATGGTGGACTCATATGAAATAACTTTAGGGTTTATGGAAGTGGATGCACAAGCAGTATTCCCGCTTAGTACAAGTGAAGGCTAGAAAGAGACTGGGAAGCGACCAGCTAGAGAGCGGCAATAGTCATGAACATGCATTAAAATTAATCAACAATGAGTGAAAGCATGAGTATGATATAAATCACCATGAACATAAATATCATGGAGGCTATGTTGATTTTGTTTCAACTACATGCGTGAACATGTGCCAAGTCAAGCCACTTGAATCGTTCAAAGGAGGATACCACTCTATCATACCACATCACAACCATTTTAATATCATGTTGGCACACAAGGAAGACCATTATAAACTCCTAGCTAATTAAGCATGGAATGAGCAACTATAATCTCTAATTGTCATTGCAAGCATGTTTCATTCATAATAGGCTGAATCAGGAATGATGAACTATTCATATTTACAAAAACAAGATAGGTCGAGTTCATACCAGCTTATCTCATCTCAACCAGGTCATCATATATCGTCATTATTGCCTTTCACTCGCACGGCCAAATAGTGTGGATAATAATAATAGTGCACGTGCATTGGACTAAGCTAGAATCTGCAAGCATTGAATACAAGGGAGAAGACAAGGTAATATGGCTCTTGGTTAAATCAACAACAATGCATATGAGAGACACTCAACAGTTTCATCATGGTCTTCTCCTCTTGACCCCAAAGAAAAGAAAAGAAACTATTTACACGGGAAAGCTCCCAACAAGCAAAAGAAGAACGAGAAATCTTTGTGGGTTTTCTTTTAATTATTACTACTACAGGCATGGAAAGTAAACTAGCGAAAAAGCTACAACTTTTTTTTGTTTTTCTAAGGGTTTTTCTAACACACAAGAAAAAGACTTAGAAAGGAAAAGAAAATAAACTAGCATGTATAGTATAATGAAAAATATGAGCACCGACTACTGGAATGAGTGTGTGAACATGAATGTAATGTTGGTGAGAAATACATATTCCCCCAAGCTTAGGCTTTTGGCCTAAGTTGGTCTATTGCCAAGGATCGAAGATATTCTCTCCGGTGTACGGAGGAGTGTCCTCTGGGTGCCACTGGTTGGCAATCTCCTCCGGATCCCACTGATAAATAGACTACCAATAAGGGTCAAGTGGAGGCTCCAGCTCAAGCTCTGGAGCTTGTGCCAGCCTCCAGTACTGATAAACGGCCTCTGGCAATACGAGGTACGTCCCTGAAAGTATGTCAAACAAAGAGGGTGCAGGCAAGGTAATAATCTCACAATACTTTTCATCAAATATCAATTTATACTTAAGCAACTTCTTCTTATCTTTAACAATAAAGTCATGTGCTAACATACTTTTTAATTTAAGAAACCAGGGGCCAGTAGCTTCACCTCCTTCTCATAATGCCTAATAGGTATCCTAGAGTGTTCAGCAAGGCGTGAAGCAAAGATACCTCCGAAGATGGGGCCCTTTGTACGATTCAGACTTAAACGTTTAGCAATAACAACACCTAAGCTAAAAGTTGTAACTCAGAACAAAGCATGGCGCAGAATAACAATATCAGGGGCACTAAGATTCCCACTGTTCCCACGACCAATTAAGCATATGCTAGCAATTATCACAAAGTAGCGTAGAACAGGAAAAATGTATACTAGTAATTCTTGCCCCTAAAACTTTCCTCGTTTCCCCTACAACGATCATACTAATAAACCCCTCAACATCCTTACGATGTGGTTCCTCTAGGCTACCAGCAAAGGGTATCTTACAGACTTGACAAAATTCATAAAACGACATCTCCTTAACCTCATCGTATAAATGAAACTCCACTGAAGGTGGTGATTTCTTAGCATGGAAATGAAAATTTTACACAAAAATAATAGTGAGTAAGAGATACTGTTCGCGCTGGTCATGGAGGAAGTCGATGAGACCTGCGTTCTCAGCCAAGTAATAAAAGTCTTTATAAATCCCGGCGGCTCTCAAGAACACTTCACAAGGCCATTCACACGGGTGAACTTCCGCAGTGCGAAGAAGATTGTATTTGGGCTTTTTATTCTCCTCCTTCTGCTTATCCTGGCTCGAAGAGCCTCTCAATAATCTCCTCATCATTTTCTTCCTCTAAAAAATTTCTGAAATTTTTAGTAACTCAAAATAAAAGTGAACCAAACTCAATGACATTGATAGCAACTACTCCCACAAGTGCCTAGTGGCTATATCATGCATTAGAACTACTTGGGACCACATAAATTTGACATGCAAGCTCAAGAACAGGGTCACCTAGGCAGCAAAAATTTGCAATAAATAAATCACTGGAACAAAAACTAATTGGACCATTGGAGGATTTACATACCGAAGAACAATCTCCCCAAACAGTTTTGGGAATGGAGCTTTGAGCAAGGAGATCGAAAATGGCAGAAGATGAGCTAGAACACGAGTTTGAGATATGGGAGGATTTTTTCTGGAGGAAGATGAAGTGTGTGGGTGCTGGAATAAGTGGAGGGGGGCCACGTGGGGCCCACGAGGTAGGGGGCGCGCCCAGGGGGTGGGCGCGCCTTGTACCCTCGTGGCCAGGTGCTGTGGCCCCCTGATGTGTTCTCAGTGCCAAATATTCTTTAATAGTCTGGAAAAAATCATATTTCATTTTCGGGGCATTTGGAGAACTTTTATTTTCGGGGTATTTTTTATTTCAAGGATAACTCAGGAAACAGACAGAAAATACTAGTTTTGCTTTATTTAATCTCAATAATAGAAAGTAAAAGGAGGGTATAGAAGGTAGTGCTTTCTAAATTCATCCATCTCATGCTCATCAAAAGGAATCCACTAACAAGGTTGATCAACTCTTGTTAACAAACTCTTTCCGAATGACATGAAACCAGAGAATTTTTCGAATAACACTAGGTTACCTCAACGGGGATATGCATGTCCCCAACAATAAGAATATCATATTTCTACTTGAGAGTAGGAAGAGGAAATTCAAAACCTCCAATAGTAATCGTTGAAATTTTTCCAATAGAATTGATACTGTGAACTTGGGGTTGTTTCCTCGGAAAGTGTACCGTATGCTCATTACCATTAACATGAAAGGTGACATTGCCTTTGCTGCAATCAATAACAGCCCCTGCAGTATTCAAAAAGGGTCTACCAAGGATAATAGACATGCTATCGTCCTCGGGAATATCAAGGATAACAAAGTTTGTTGAAATAGTAACGTTTGCAACCACAACATGCACATCCTCACAAATACCGACAGGTATAACAGTTGATTTATCAGCCATTTGCAAAGATATTTCAGTAGGTGTCAACTTATTTAAATCAAGTCTACGATATAAAGAGAGGGGCATAACACTAACACCGGCTCCAAGATCACACAAAGCAGTTTTAACATAGTTCCCTTTAATGGAGCAAGGTATAGTTGGTACTCCCGGATCTCCTAGTTTCTTTGGTATTCCACCTTTAAAAGTGTAATTGGCAAGCATGGTGGAAATTTCAACTTCCAGTATCTTTCTTTTATTTGTAATAATATATTTCATATACTTAGCATAAGGATTTGTTTTAAGGACATCAGTCAAACGCATACGCAAAAAGATAGGTCTAATCATTTCAGCAAAGCGCTCAAAATCCTCATCATCCTTTTTCTTGGATGTTTTAGGAGGAAAAGGCATGGGTTTCTGAACCCATGGTTCTCTTTCTTTACCGTGCTTCCTAGCAACAAAGTCTCTCTTATCATAACGTTGATTCTTTGATTGTGGGTAATCAAGATCAACAGCAGGTTCAATGTCTACAACATTGTTATTGCTAGGTTGAGTATCTACATGAACATCATCATTAACATTATCACTAGGTTCATGTTCATTACAAGATTGTGTTTCAGCATCAAAAATAGAAATATCATTGGAATTCTCAGGTGTGTCAACAACAGGTTCACTAGAAGCATGCAAAGTCCTATCATTTTTCTTTTTCTTCTTCTTAGAAGGACTAGGTGCATCAACATTAGTTCTATGAGCATCTTGCTCAATTCTCTTAGGGTGACCCTTGCTACTTCATGAGCTTGCATTGTTTTCCCTCGAAGAGGAAAGGGTGATTCAATACAGTAGCATAAGTATTTCCCTCAGTTTTTGAGAACCAAGGTATCAATCCAGTAGGAGACCAAGCGCAAGTCCCTCGTACCTGCACAAACAAATAAGAACCTTGCAGCCAACACGATAAGGGGTTGTCCATCCCTTCACGGCCACTTGCAAAATTGACATATGATAGAGATGATAAGATAATATTTTTGGTATTTTTGGTATGTAGATTGAAAGTAAAGATTGTAAAATAAAACAATGGCGACATAAATTGGCATGTCGATGGAAATTAATATGATAAAAGATAGACCTGGGGGCCATAGGTTTCACTAGTGGCTTCTCTCATGATAGCAGATTTCTACGGTGGGTGAAAAAATTGCTGTTGAGCAATTGATAGAAAAGCGCATAGTTATGAGAATATCTAGGCATGATCATTGTATATAGGCATCACGTCCGTAACAAGTAGACCAAAACGATTCTGCATCTACTACTATTACTCCACACATCGACCGCTATCGAGCATGCATCTAGAGTAAAGTTCATAAGAACAGAGTAATGCCTTAAGCAAGATGACATGATGTAGAGGGATAAACTCAAGCAATATGATATAAACCCCATCTTTTTATCCTTGATGGAAACAATACAATACGTGCCTTGCTGCCCCTGCTGTCACTGGGAAAGGACGCTGCAAGATTGAACCCAAAGCCAGACACTTCTCCCATTGCAAGAACTACCAATCTAGTAGGCCAAACCAAATCGATAATTCTAAGAGACTTGCAAGGATATTTAAATCATGCATAAAAGATTTTAGAAAATAATCCAATATTGTTCATAGATAATCTTGATCATAAACCCACAATTCATCGGATCTCGACAAACACACCGCAAAAAGAATTACATCGAACAGATCTCCACGAAGATCATGGAGAACTTTGTATTGAGATCCAAAGAGAGAGAATAAGCCATCTAGCTAATAAATATGGACCCGAAGGTCTGTGGTAAACTACTCACAACTCATCGGAGAGGCTATGGTGTTGATGTAGAAGCCCTCCGTGATCGATCCCGCTCCGGTGGAGCTCCGAAATAGGCCCCAAGATGGGATCTCACAGGAACAGAAGGTTGCGGCGGTGGAATTAGGGTTTTGTGGTGCTCCCCGATGGTTTTAGGATACGTAGGTATATATATATAGGATGAAGAGGCACGTAAGGGGAGCCACGAGGGGCCCATGAGGGTGGGGGGCGCGCCAGCCCCCTGGGCGTGCCCCTGCCCTCGTGGCCGCCTCTTCCGCTTCCTAGCGTGTACTCCAAGTCTTCCGTGTTGCAATTGTTCCAAAAATAACTCTCCCGAAGTTTTCATTCCGTTTGGACTCCGTTTGATATTCCTTTTCAGCGAAACACTGAAATAGGCAAAAAAACAACAATTTGCACTGGGCCTTGGGTTAATAGGTTAGTCCCAAAAATAATATAAAAGTGTATAATAGAGCCCATTAAACAACCGGAACAGATAATATAATAGCATGGAACAATAAAAAATTATAGATACGTTCGAGATGTATCAAGCTGTAATGCCCAGTATGAGATTATACCTCCTACGTGTCGAGGCACGACTTAAAGGTATAAGCTCATACTAGAATGATCTCAAGTATGGTATCTTTGCACGACTCATGTAAAAGTGGGATGAAATTGCAAAAGAGTAGTTGGCTTACACTCGCCACGTCACACAATACATTACATAAGCAATCATCATCCAAATAACATCATAGTCCGACTACGGACGAAGATCCAAATGAAAGATACCAAATAAATAAAGCCACAAGGTCCCGATCGCCCCTAGTAGGAACCACTATTGATCGTCGAAAACGTCACACACATACGGACAAGCTCTTCATCGAACTCCCATTGAAGTTCTGATCCACCTCCTGCACTGTTCTCGGATGTACCTGCATCTGGTGTTGTGAAGAATCTGTGAGCCACAGAGGACTCAGCAATCCCGTTCCCGGGTATCAAAACTAACAAAGCCTTATAGGTGAGGGAAGGCTTTAAAAGTGTTTGCAGCAAGCACTAAGAAACTAACTTACGAGTTCAGAGTGAGAAGAGAGTAAGAGCCATCGATCGACAAGGTGATCAATAAGGGATCCTAGCTACTCATGTCAGACATAACCCCACCGTGTTCTTCTTCTCGAAAACCCCTTCGAGAAGAGACAATCACAGAACTCACATAGGTAGTGTATTCTTAAGGATAGAGTGTCATGTTATCTACAACCGGATATTAACAAATTCCCATCTGCCACATAACCGCGGGCACGGCTTTCGAAAGTTCAAAACCCTGCAGGGGTGTCCCAACTTAGCCCATCACAAGCTCACGATCTGCGGAGTCGCAACTCCAAGGTGGAAGACCCGAGTATTCTTGGAATCCCGTGCTCAAGATATTCCGACAAAGGTAAAACTAATCCAGCAAGACCTCCCGGCGTGCCGACACCCTGATAGTAGCCGCGCGTATCTCGTCTCAGGCCACGACCGGATAAGTCATCCTACAGGTTGTTACCAGCCCTTGAGTTTCCTCGAGGTGGCCCCGCAGTCTGCTCAGTTCGGACCAACACTCAATACGAGCACTGGCCCGGGGGGGGGTTGATTAATAAATCCTCGGGTTAATTACTCCCTCGGCAAGTTTTAGTTGTTAGGCAAATGTAGAACCAAAGTTGGGCCTGGCTGGAAAAGCTTTAGCACTAAGCGAGTTATCAAGGGGGGCCCATGATCCCCAACCATGTTAGGAACGCAAAATCCGTGAACATAACACCGGTTTATCGGGTCCTAAGGTGGCATGAGTGGAACAAAACACCGAGCAAAAGGCCAAGCCTTCCACCCATTGCCAAGTATATAGGTGTGTTAATATATTTAAGAGATATTGTGATATTCCAACAACAAGTTCCAACATGGAGTAGTCTTCATCTTCATCTGCAACTACAATGCTATAAGAGGGGCTGAGCAAGCGGGTAACATAGCCAAACAACGGTTTGCTGGAAAGGTGTCAAAGGTTAGAGGTTTCATGGAAACAATAGGAGGCTGACAAACAGACATAGGCATCGAGGCAATATCTAAAGAGCGAGACATCTAGCATAGGCAAAGATAGT
>LR738713.1:576103438-576159530 GCA_902687465.1 Secale cereale | reverse complement strand
GAGAGAATAAGCCATCTAGCTAATAAATATGGACCCGAAGGTCTGTGGTAAACTACTCACAACTCATCGGAGAGGCTATGGTGTTGATGTAGAAGCCCTCCGTGATCGATCCCGCTCCGGTGGAGCTCCGAAATAGGCCCCAAGATGGGATCTCACAGGAACAGAAGGTTGCGGCGGTGGAATTAGGGTTTCGTGGTGCTCCCCGATGGTTTCAGGATACGTAGGTATATATATATATAGGATGAAGAGGCACGTAAGGGGAGCCACGAGGGGCCCATGAGGGTGGGGGGCGCGCCAGCCCCCTGGGCGTGCCCCTGCCCTCGTGGCCGCCTCTTCCGCTTCCTGGCGTGTACTCCAAGTCTTCCGTGTTGCAATTGTTCCAAAAATAACTCTCCCGAAGTTTTCATTCCGTTTGGACTCCGTTTGATATTCCTTTTCAGCGAAACACTGAAATAGGCAAAAAAACAACAATTTGCACTGGGCCTTGGGTTAATAGGTTAGTCCCAAAAATAATATAAAAGTGTATAATAGAGCCCATTAAACAACCGGAACAGATAATATAATAGCATGGAACAATAAAAAATTATAGATACGTTCGAGATGTATCAAGCTGTAATGCCTAGTATGAGATTATACCTCCTACGTGTCGAGGCACGACTTAAAGGTATAAGCTCATACTAGAATGATCTCAAGTATGGTATCTTTGCACGACTCATGTAAAAGTGGGATGAAATTGCAAAAGAGTAGTTGGCTTACACTCGCCACGTCACACAATACATTACATAAGCAATCATCATCCAAATAACATCACAGTCCGACTACGGACGAAGATCCAAATGAAAGATACCAAATAAATAAAGCCACAAGGTCCCGATCGCCCCTAGTAGGAACCACTATTGATCGTCGAAAATGTCACACACATACGGACAAGCTCTTCATCGAACTCCCATTGAAGTTCTGATCCACCTCCTGCACTGTTCTCGGATGTACCTGCATCTGGTGTTGTGAAGAATCTATGAGCCACAGAGGACTCAGCAATCCCGTTCCCGGGTATCAAAACTAACAAAGCCTTATAGGTGAGGGAAGGCTTTAAAAGTGTTTGCAGCAAGCACTAAGAAACTAACTTACGAGTTCAGAGTGAGAAGAGAGTAAGAGCCATCGATCGACAAGGTGATCAATAAGGGATCCTAGCTACTCATGTCAGACATAACCCCACCGTGTTCTTCTTCTCGAAAACCCCTTCGAGAAGAGACAATCACAGAACTCACATAGGTAGTGTATTCTTAAGGATAGAGTGTCATGTTATCTACAACCGGATATTAACAAATTCCCATCTGCCACATAACCGCGGGCACGGCTTTCGAAAGTTCAAAACCCTGCAGGGGTGTCCCAACTTAGCCCATCACAAGCTCAAGATCTGCGGAGTCGCAACTCCAAGGTGGAAGACCCGAGTATTCTTGGAATCCCGTGCTCAAGATATTCCGACAAAGGTAAAACTAATCCAGCAAGACCTCCCGGCGTGCCGACACCCTGATAGTAGCCGCGCGTATCTCGTCTCAGGCCACGACCGGATAAGTCATCCTACAGGTTGTTACCAGCCCTTGAGTTTCCTCGAGGTGGCCCCGCAGTCTGCTCAGTTCGGACCAACACTCAATACGAGCACTGGCCCGGGGGGGGGGGGTTGATTAATAAATCCTCGGGTTAATTACTCCCTCGGCAAGTTTTAGTTGTTAGGCAAATGTAGAACCAAAGTTGGGCCTGGCTGGAAAAGCTTTAGCACTAAGCGAGTTATCAAGGGGGGCCCATGAACCCCAACCATGTTAGGAACGCAAAATCCGTGAACATAACACCGGTTTATCGGGTCCTAAGGTGGCATGAGTGGAACAAAACACCGAGCAAAAGGCCAAGCCTTCCACCCATTGCCAAGTATATAGGTGTGTTAATATATTTAAGAGATATTGTGATATTCCAACAACAAGTTCCAACATGGAGCAGTCTTCATCTTCATCTGCAACTACAATGCTATAAGAGGGGCTGAGCAAGCGGGTAACATAGCCAAACAACGGTTTGCTGGAAAGGTGTCAAAGGTTAGAGGTTTCATGGAAACAATAGGAGGCTGACAAACAGACATAGGCATCGAGGCAATATCTAAAGAGCGAGACATCTAGCATAGGCAAAGATAGTAGTGATATCTGGGAAAGGTCATCTTGCCAGGGATTCCGGAAGGAAGAAGAACAAGTACATGCAGTAGTCGAACAAATCCTCACAACTCCGGAACAGAACCGAAGCTAAAGATAGAAGCAAACCGGAAAGAAGCAAACAACACGGTAAACACGCATATCATAACCATGGCATGATGCACAAACAAATATGATGCATGTCCGGTTTAATTAACATGGCATGGCAAAGTGCACAAACAATACTACAAGTTAAGTGGAGCTCAATATGCAACGAGTTGCATATTGACAAAACACCACATTATATTTATTTAGTTGACTCCCGTTTATTTACAAGACAAGGTTAAATGTTTGTTAACATGGCACGAGGTGAAGCTTAATCAAACTACACTATCTAGTCAATTTAAATGAGGCTGGAAATAACAACAACAATTCCGGAAAACTCCTGATGTCATTTAGCAATTATTGAAGCAACAATAATTTTTAACCATTTAAATGTTGTTATCATGATGCGGATGACATTTTAAAGTTTTATGCAATTTTAGTTAAAGGTTGACAATTAACTGAAGGAAATATGCCCTAGAGGCAATAATAAAGTTGTTATTTATATTTCCTTATATCATGATAAATGTTTATTATTCATGCTAGAATTGTATTAACCGGAAACTTAGTACATGTGTGAATACATAGACAAAACAGAGTGTCCCTAGTATGCCTCTACTAGACTAGCTCATTGATCAAAGATGGTTATGTTTCCTAACCATAGACATGAGTTGTCATTTGATCAACGGGATCACATCATTAGGAGAATGATGTGATGGACAAGACCCATCCGTTAGCATAGCACTATGATCGTTTAGTTTTAATGTTGTTGCTTTCTTCATGACTTATACATGTTCCTATGACTATGAGATTATGCAACTCTCGAATACCGTAGGAACACCTTGTGTGCTATCAAACGTCACAACGTAACTGGGTGATCATAAAGATGCTCTATAGGTGTCTCCGAAAGTATTCATGGTGTTGGCATAGATCAAGATTAGGATTTGTCACTACGAGTGTCGGAGAGGTATCTCTGGGCCCTCTCGGTAACACACATCACAATAAGCCTTGCAAGCAAAAGAATAATGAGTTAGTCACGACATGATTTGTTACGGAACGAGTAAAGAGACTTGCCGATAACGAGATTGAACTAGGTATGGAGATACCGACGATCGAATCTCGGGCAAGTAACATACCGATGACAAAAGGAACAACGTATGTTGTTATGCGGTTTTTGACCGATAAAAGATCTTCGTAGAATATGTAGGAGCCAATATGAACATCCAGGTTCCGCTATTGGTTATTGACCGGAGATGAGTCTCGGTCATGTCTACATAGTTCTCGAACCCGTAGGGTCCGCACGCTTAACGTTTGATGACGATCGGTATTATGAGTTTATGAGTTTTGATGTACCGAAGGTAGTTCGGAGTCCCGGATGAGATCACGGACATGACAAGGAGTCTCGGAATGTCCGAGACATAAAGATTGATATATTGGACGACTATATTCGGACACCGGAAGTGTTCCGGAAAAGTTTCGGATTTAACTGGATTGCCGGAGGGGGTTACCGGAACCCCCTACAAGGGGGGATGGTCCATAGTGGGCCTTGAGAAAAGGAGAGAGGCAGCCCATAGAGGCTGGCCGGCGCCCCACCTAGGGATCCTAGTTGGACTAGGATTGGGGGGGCGCCACCTCTCCCTCTTTTCCTTTCCCTCTCTTCCTTCTTGGTGGACTCCTACTAGGAATAGGATTGCAATCCTATTCCTAGTAGGATTGCCCTAGCCGCACCATAGGAGGCCGGGCGGCCCTCCCCTCTTGCTCCTTTATATACGGGGGCGGGGGGGCACCCAAAGACACACAAGTTGAATTGTTCCAGCCGTGTGCGGTGCCCCCCCTCCACAGAAACACACCTCGGTCATACCGTTGCAGTGCTTAGGCGAAGCCCTGCGCCGGTAAATACATCATATCCGTCACCACGCCGTCGTGCTGACGAAACTCTCCCGTGAAGCTCAACTGGATCAAGAGCTCGTGGGACGTCATCAAGCTGAACGTGTGCTGAACGCGGAGGTGCCGTACGTTCGGTGCTTGATCGGTTGAATCGCGAAGAAGTTCGACTACATCAACCGCGTCATTTGACGCTTCCGCTTCCGGTCTACGAGGGTACGTAGACACACTCTTCCCTCTCGTTGCTATGCATCTGGTAGATAGATCTTGTGTGATCGTAGGAAAATTTTAAAATACTACGTTCCCCTACAGTGGCATCATGAGCCAGGTCTATGCGTAGATGATATGCACGAGTATAACACAAGTGAGTTGTGGACGATACAAGTCATACTGCTTACCAGCATGTCATACTTTGCTTCGGCGGTATTGTGAGATGAAGCGGCCCGGACCGACATTACGCGTACGCTTACGCGAGACTGGTTTCACCGTTATGAGCACTCGTTGCTTAAAGGTGACTGGCGGGTGTCTGTCTCTCTCACTTTAGCTGAATCAAGTGTGACTACGCCCGGTCCTTGTGAAGGTTAAAACAACACATACTTGATGAAACATCGTTGTGGTTTTTTGTATGCGTAGGTAAGAACGGTTCTTGCTAAGCCCGTAGCAGCCACGTAAAACTTGCAACAACAAAGTAGAGGACGTGTAACTTGTTTTTGCAGGGCATGTTGTGATGTGATATGGTCAAGACATGATGAGTTATACGGTTTTGTATGAGATGATCATGTTTTGTAATGTTATCGGCAACTGGCAGGAGCCATATGGTTGTCGCTTTATTGTATGAAATGCAATCGCCATGTAATTGCTTTACTTTATCACTAAGCGGTAGCTATAATCGTAGAAGCAATAGTTGGCTGGACGACAACGATGCTACGATGGAGATCAAGGTGTCGCGCCGGTGACGAAGGTGATCATGACGGTGCTTTGGAGATGGAGATCAAAAGCACAAGATGATGATGGCCATATCATGTCACATATTTTGATTGCATGTGATGTTTATCTTATTATGCTTCTTATTTTGCTTAGAACGACGGTAGCATTATAAGATGATCCCTCACTAAATTTCAAGGTATAAGTGTTCTCCCTGAGTATGCACCGTTGCGAAAGTTCGTCGTGCCGAGACACCACGTGATGATCGGGTGTGATGAGCTCTACGTTCAAATACAACGGGTGTAAGCCAGTTTTGCACACGCGGAATACTCAGGTTAAACTTGACGAGCCTAGCATATGCAGATATGGCCTCGGAACACTGGAGACCGAAAGGTCGAGCGTGAATCATATAGTAGATATGATCAACATAAGATGTTCACCATTGAAACTACTCCATCTCACGTGATGATCGGACATGGTTTAGTTGATTTGGATCACGTGATCATTTAGATGACCGGAGGGATGTCTATCTAAGTGGGAGTTCTTTAATTAATATGATTAAATTGAACTTTAATTTATCATGAACTTAGTCCTGGTAGTATTAGCATATCTATGTTGTAGATCAATAGCTCGCGATGTTGCTCCCCGTTTATTTTATATGTTCCTAGAGAAAACTAAGTTGAAAGATGTTAGTAGCAATGATGAGGAATTGTTCCATGATCTGAGGATTATCCTCATTGCTGCACAGAAGAATTATGCCCTTGATGCACCGCTAGGTGACAGACCTATTGCAGGAGCAGATGTAGACGTTATGAACGTTTTGACAAAAGCTCGATATGATGACTACTTGATAGTTTAAGTGCACCATGCTTTACGGCTTAGAACCGGGACTTCAAAAACGTTTTGAACACCACGGAGCATATAAGATGTTCCAAGAGTTGAAATTAGTATTTCATACTCATGCCCGTGTCGAGAGGTATGAGACCTCTGACAGTACTTTGCCTACAAGATGGAGGAGAATAGCTCAACCAGTGAGCATGTGCTCAGATTGTCTGGGTACTACAATTACTTGAATCAAGTGGGAGTTAATCTTCCACTTAAGATAGTAATTGACAAAGTTCTCTAGTCACTATCACCAAGTTAGTAGAACTTCGTGATGAACTATAATATGCAAGGGATGACGAAGGTAATTCCCGAGCTCTTCGCAATGCTGAAATCGGCGAAGGTAGAAATCAAGAAAGAACATCAAGTGTTGATGGTTAATAAGACCACTTGTTTCAAGTAAAGGGCAAAGGGGTAGAAGGGGAACTTCAAGAAGAATGACAAGCAAGTTGTCACTCCCATGAAGAAACCCAAAGCTAAACTCAAGCCTGAAACTAAGTGCTTCTACTGCAAAGGAAATGGTCACCGGAAGTGGAACTACCCTAGATACTTGGCAGATAAGAAGGATGGCAAAGTGAACAAAGGTATATTTGATATACAGATTATTGATGTGTATTTTACTAGTGTTCATAGCAACCCCTCGGTATTTGATACTGGTTCAGTTGCTAAAGAGTAGTAACTCGAAATGGGAGTTACATAATGAACAGAAACTAGTTAAAGGATGAAGTGACGATGTGTATTGGAAGTAGTTCAAGATTGATATGATCATCATCGCACACTCCCTATACTTTCGGGATTAGTGTTGAACCTAAATAAGTGTTATTTGGTGTTTGTGTTGAGCATGAATATGATTTGATCATGTTTATTGCAATACAGTTATTCATGTAAGTTAGAAAATAATTGTTGTTCTGTTTACATGAATAAAACCTTCTATGGTCATACACCCAATGAAAATAGTTTGTTGGATCTCGATCGTGTGATACACATATTCATAATATTGAAGCCAAAAGATGCAAGGTTAATAATGATAGTGCAACTTATTTGTGGCACTGCCGTTTAGGTCATATTGGTGTAAAGCGCATGAAGAAACTCCATAGTGATGGACTTTTTGAAATCACTTGATTATGAATCACTTGGTGCTTGCGAACCATGCCTCATGGGCAAGATGACTAAAACTCCATTCTCCGAAACTGTGGAGCGAGCAACAGAGTTGTTGGAAATCATACATACTGATGTATGCAGACAAATGAGTGTTGAAGCTCACGGCGGGAATCGTTATTTTCTGACCTTCACTGATGATTTGAGCAGATATGGGTATATCTACTTAATGAAGCACAAGTCTGAAACATTTGAAAAGTTCAAAGAATTTCAGAGTGAAGTAGAAAATCATCGTAACAAGAAAATAAAGTTTCTACGATCCGATCGTGGAGGAGAATATTTGAGTTACGAGTTTGGTCTTCATTTGAAACAATATGGAATAGTTTCACAACTCACGCCACCCGGAACACCATAGTGTAATGGTGTGTCTGAACGTCATAACCGTACTTTATTAGATATGGTGCGATCGATGATGTATGTTACCGATCTACCACTATCGCTTTTGGGGTTATGCATTAGAGACAGCTACATTCACGTTAAATAGGGCACCATCTAAATCCGTGGAGATGACACCGTATGAAATGTGGTTTGACGAGAAACCTAAGCTGTCATTTCTTTAAGGTTGGGACTGCGATGCTTATGTGAAAAAGTTTCAACATGATAAGCTCGAACCCAAATCGGAGAAGTAAATCTTCATAGGATACCCAAAAGAAACTGTTGGGTACACCTTCTATCACAGATCCGAAGTCAAGGTCTTTGATGCTAAGAGTGGATCCTTTCTAGAGAAGGAGTTTCTCTCGAAAGAAGTGAGTGGGAGGAAAGTAGAACTTGATGAGGTAATTGTACCTTCTCCCGAATTGGAAAGTGGAACATCACAGAAACTAGTTCCAGTGATTCCTACACCAATTAGTGAGGAAGCTAATGATAATGATCATGAAACTTCAGATCAAGTTTCTGCTGAACTTCGTAGATCAACCAGAGTTCGTTCCGCATCAGAGTGGTACGGTAACCCAGTTCTGGAAATCATGTTACTAGATCATGATGAACCTACGAACTATGAGGAAGCGATGATGAGCCCAGATTCCGCAAAATGGCTTGAGGCCATGAAATCTGAGATAGGATCCATGTATGAGAACAAAGTGTGGACTTTGGTTGACTTGCCCGATGATCGGCCGGCCATCGAAAATAAATGGATCTTCAAGAGGAAGACCGACGCAAACGGTAATGTTACTGTTTACAAAGCTCGACTTGTTGCGAAAGGGTTTCGACAAGTTCAAGGAGTTGACTACGATGAGACTTTCTCACCCGTAGCGATGCTTAAGTCTGTCCGAATCATGTTAGTAATTGCCGCATTTTATGAAATCTGGCAAATGGATAACAAAACTGCATTCTTTAATGGATTTATTAAAGAAGACTTGTATATGATCCAACCAGAAGGTTTTGTCAATCCTAAAGGTGCTAACAAAATGTGCAAGCTCCAGCGATCCATCTATGGACTGGTGCAAGCATCTCGGAGTTGGAATATACGCTTTGATAAGTTGATCAAAGCATATAGATTTATACAGACTTGCGGTGAAGCCTGTATTTACAAGAAGTGAGTGGGAGCACTACAACCTTTCTGATAAGTATATGTGAATGACATATTGTCGATCGGAAATGATGTAGAATTTTCTGGAAAGCATAAAGGAGTGTTTGAAAGGAGTTTTTCAAAGAAAGACCTTGGTGAAGCTGCTTACATATTGGGCATCAAGATCTATAGAGATAGATCAAGACACTTGATAAGACTTTCGATGAGTACATACCTTGATAAGATTTTGAAGTAGTTCAAAATGGATCAGTCAAACAAGGAGTTCTTGCCTGACTTGTAAGGTGTGAAGTTGAGTAAGACTCAAAGCCAGACCACGGCAGAAAAATATAGAGAGAATGAAAGTCATTCCCTATGCCTCAGCCATAGGTTCTATAAAGTATGCCATGTTGTGTACAAAACACGTTGTGTACCTTGCCATGAGTTTGACAGGGAGGTACAATAGTGATCCAAGAGTAGATCACTGTACAGCGGTCAAAATTATCCTTAGTAATTGGATGACTTAGGAAATGTTTCTCAATTATGGAGGTGATAAAGAGTTCGTCGTAAAGGGTTACGCCAATGCAAGCTTTGACACTAAATCCAGATGACTCTAAGTATCAATCTGGATGCGTATTAAAAGTGGGAGCAATTAGCTAGAGTAACTCCATGCAGAGCATTGTAGACATAGAAATTTGCGAAATACATACGGATCTGAATGTGACAGACCCGTTGACTAAACTTCTCTCACAAGCAAAACATGATCACACCTTATTACTCTTGGGTATTAATCACATAGCGATGTGAACTAGATTATTGACTCTAGTAAACCCTTTGGGTGTTGGTCACATGGTGATGTGAACTATGGGTGTTATTCACATAACGATGTGAACTATCGGTATTAAATCACATGGCGATGTGAGCTAGATTATTGACTGTAGTGCAAGTGGGAGACTGAAGGAAATATGCCCTAGAGGCAATAATAAAGTTGTTATTTATATTTCCTTATATCATGATAAATGTTTATTATTCATGCTAGAATTGTATTAACCGGAAACTTAGTACATGTGTGAATACATAGACAAAACAGAGTGTCCCTAGTATGCCTCTACTAGACTAGCTCATTGATCAAAGATGGTTATGTTTCCTAACCATAGACATGAGTTGTCATTTGATCAACGGGATCACATCATTAGGAGAATGATGTGATGGACAAGACCCATCCGTTAGCATAGCACTATGATCGTTTAGTTTTACTGTTGTTGCTTTCTTCATGACTTATACATGTTCCTATGACTATGAGATTATGCAACTCTCGAATACCGTAGGAACACCTTGTGTGCTATCAAACGTCACAACGTAACTGGGTGATCATAAAGATGCTCTACAGGTGTCTCCGAAAGTATTCATGGTGTTGGCATAGATCAAGATTAGGATTTGTCACTACGAGTGTCGGAGAGGTATCTCTGGGCCCTCTCGGTAACACACATCACAATAAGCCTTGCAAGCAAAAGACTAATGAGTTAGTCACGACATGATTTGTTACGGAACGAGTAAAGAGACTTGCCGGTAACGAGATTGAACTAGGTATGGAGATATCGACGATCGAATCTCGGGCAAGTAACACACCGTTGACAAAAGGAACAACGTATGTTGTTATGCGGTTTTTGACCGATAAAAGATCTTCGTAGAATATGTAGGAGCCAATATGAACATCCAGGTTCCGCTATTGGTTATTGACCGGAGATGAGTCTCGGTCATGTCTACATAGTTCTCGAACCCGTAGGGTCCGCACGCTTAACGTTTGATGACGATCGGTATTATGAGTTTATGAGTTTTGATGTACCGAAGGTAGTTCGGAGTCCCGGATGAGATCACGGACATGACGAGGAGTCTCGGAATGTCCGAGACATAAAGATTGATATATTGGACGACTATATTCGGACACCGGAAGTGTTCCGGAAAAGTTTCGGATTTAATTGGATTGCCGGAGGGGGTTACCGGAACCCCCTACGAGGGGGGATGGTCCATAGTGGGCCTTGAGAAAAGGAGAGAGGCAGCCCATAGAGGCTGGCCGGCGCCCCACCTAGGGATCCTAGTTGGACTAGGATTGGGGGGGCGCCACCTCTCCCTCTTTTCCTTTCCCTCTCTTCCTTCTTGGTGGACTCCTACTAGGAATAGGATTGCAATCCTATTCCTAGTAGGATTGCCCTAGCCGCACCATAGGAGGCCGGCCGGCCCTCCTCTCTTGCTCCTTTATATACGGGGGCAGGGGGGCACCCAAAGACACACAAGTTGAATTGTTCCAGCCGTGTGCGGTGCCCCCCTCCACAAAAACACACCTCGGTCATACCGTTGCAGTGCTTAGGCGAAGCCCTGCGCCGGTAAATACATCATATCCGTCACCACGCCGTCGTGCTGAAGAAACTCTCCCGTGAAGCTGAACTAGATCAAGAGCTCGTGGGACGTCATCAAGCTGAACGTGTGCTGAACGCGGAGGTGCCGTACGTTCGGTGCTTGATCGGTTGAATCGCGAAGAAGTTTGACTACATCAACCGCGTCACTTGACGCTTCCGCTTCCGGTCTACGAGGGTACGTAGACACACTCTTCCCTCTCGTTGCTATGCATCTGGTAGATAGATCTTGTGTGATCGTAGGAAAATTTTAAAATAGTACGTTCCCCAACATTAACAAGATATGAAGCATTTGGTCGCCACGACGGAAGGAAAGGAGTGTCCTGCCGACGAGAACGGAAACGGTGCCACGGCAACGTTCCGATGATCCGACAACTTGTCGAGATGCTGATGCAAAAGAAAAGGTGGCGTGAACGTGTCATGCAAGAAGATGGGGTTGATCCCGTTGCCGGGGTCCCACGGTTCGGCGACAAGGCAACGAGGGGTACTTCTAACACGGTGCAACAAAGGGTGCATCTCATACATCGCAAACAAACGTTCTCGGGTGTCGTCTCGCGGTATACCTTCGGAGCGTGCGTTTTGGGGTGGTCCGACACGTCGAGGGAAGTAGTGGAAGTAGACGTTCAAGGGTCGCCGAGGGTAGTAGTCGTTCACGGGGTCGTCGGGTAGTAGCCGTTCACATTCGGAGAGGTACACGCGGTCTTTGGCGATGGTAGTGGTACTCGTTTTCATAGACGTTCGGGTATCCGTAGATGTTCATGTCGTCGTGACGTAGGGGTACACGGTTCGAGTCCGTTCGGGGCCATCGTGGCACTTTCCGTAGGGGTACTTGTCGCATCGTCGGGCGTAGTCGACCTTGGCGTTTCCGAAGGGGTACTTGCGTTATCCGTGTAGTCGAACTTGAAGGTCGTCGGCGTCGTGGTACTCATGTTGGTGTAGTGGAACTTGACGTATCCGAGGTCTTCGGGGTACCCAAGTACTCATTCACGTTGGATTCGTACATACCATGAGGGTCTTGACGAAACGAAGGAGTACTTGCGGGTTGTCGGCGACACTTGGCTGGATCAACCTTACAGAAGACGAACTTGACGGCCTTGGAGTTTTGCATCCAGGTGGAACGGTGCCCCTGTCGCAGGGACTACGACGACTCGAGGACGACGGGTTGACGGAGGCGGAACTGCGGCAGCAGCAGGACTTGGCGGCGCTGGTGGCCGAAGCAGAGGCGTGGAGGAGGCCGGAGATGGCAAGGACGAAGGCGATAAGGGGTCTTCTCGGAGTTGGGCCTCTCGGGTGGCCTTGCCTGCTTGAGTTTGATGTAGAGGGTCGGTACGCCAGGCAGCGACCCACTGGCTCGAGGGGTACGCGACCACGGCAAGGAGGCGGCGACGCTCGCCGATGGAGGAGGGCGCGGGGTCTGTCATCGTGGCGGGACGGCAGCGGCGCTCCGGAGCAAGGAGGATCGGCAACGGGGGGAGAGAGGAGGTCGAGCGCTGCGGCCGGCGCGGCGCAGAGCGTTGCGGAGGAGGTTGGCACTCCGGGAGGAGGCCAAGGGGCACGGGGCGTGCTCCGGTGGCCTCGCAATGCTAAGGGGAGGTGAGCTCGGGATGACTCCCGCGGTGGAGTAGAGAGGAGGAGGTCGGACGCCATGGCGAGGCGGCGGCGCGAAGGAGAAGGAGGCGGGATGGGTCGCGCGGCGGTGCACCTGGCTGGTGCGCCGCTGGAGAACGAGAGGGGGGAGACGAGGGAAACGAGCGGGCGAGAGGACGGGGTCGAGGGTGGCGGCGCAAGGAAAAAGAGGAGGGAGAGGGGATGGGCTTCCTAGGGTTAGGAGCTGGTGGGGCAATTGGGCCTAGCAGGCCAGCTGCTAATGGCCTCGGGCCAAAAGAAGGCTGTGGGATGGATGGCTTAGGTGGTTGATGGGCCAGGGAGGCCGCGGCTGGGCCCTTTCTTCCCTTGTTTTTTTCTTCAAACATAAAAGTGAAAGGAAAAGAAAGGCAGAATTATATATGTAATTTGACAAAGATGAAGATATTTCTGGAGCCCTGGTTTAATTCCCAATTTAAATAAAATGTTCTAGTAATTTTTAGAGACGATAAATTTATACAAGTTTGAAAGTAACTCAAACTTGAATAAATCTGTAGGCCAACCAAAGCACTACCAAAAGACCTGAAAACTGGAGGAGGTGGTAGCGACATGGTCTAGTATTTATAGGAAGATATAGAACATTTTCTGGTATTGGAAAAAGTCACTTGCAATAAACAAGTGAGACTTGAAAAGAAGAAGCTAGTGGAGTGTGCACTTGAAGAGGGATTTGTTGGCAAGAGAAAGATGCAAGTGTGTATTGGTGATTCCAAACTAATGGAATATTTATAATATAGCTCCCTAATAATATTGAGAGGCTTTTATATGTTATAAAGAGAAGTCACCATAGTGAGTATCCCTCAATTTAAATGGATCGAGTATCCATACAGTTTATTTAGTTGAGTTTAAAAAAATTAAAAGACTTGATGGCATGATGACATGATGCAATGCAAAATAAATAAAACAAGCACAAATGAAACACACGGGAAAACCCGGAACATCTGGAATCTTCTGGGGCGTCGGTCTTCGGGCATCACACAAGCATCCCCAAGCTTAATTCCTGCTTGTCCTCGAGTAGGTAAATGATAAAAAACAATTTTTTTTGATGTGGAATGCTACCCAACATAATTTTCAATGTAATTTTCTTTATTGTGGCATGAATGTTCAGATCCGAAAGATTCAAGACAACAGTTTATATTGACATAAGAATAATAATACTTCAAGCATACTAACAAAGCAATCATGTCTTCTCAAAATAACATGCCAAAAGAAAGGTCATCCCTACAAAATCATATAGTTTGGCTATGCTCCATCTTCATCACACAAAAAATACTCAAATCATGCACAACCCCGGTTTCATCCAAGCAATTGTTTCATACTTCAATTTTTTCAAACTCTTTCAACTTTCACACAATACATGAGGTGTGAGCCATGGATATAGCACTATAGGTGGAATAGAGTGGTGGTTGTGGAGAAGACGAAAGAGAAGATGGTCTCACATCATCTATGCGTATCAATGGGCTATGGAGATGCCCATCAATAGATATCAATGTGAGTGAGTAGGGATTGCCATGCAACGGATGCACTAGAGCTATAAATGTATGAAAGCTCAACAAAAGAAACTAAGTGGGTGTGCATCCAACTTGCTTGCTCACGAAGACCTAGGGCATTTGAGGAAGCCCATCCTTGGAATATACAAGCCAAGTTCTATAAAGAAAATTCCCACTAGTATATGAAAGTGACAAAACAAGAGACTCTCTATCATGAAGATCATGGGGCTACTTTGAAGCACAAGTGTGGAAAAAGATAGTAACATCATCCCTTTTTTCTTTTTTCTTTTTTCTTTTTTTGGGCCTTTCTTTTTTCTTTGGCATTTCTTATTTTTCGGGACAATGCTCTAATAATGATGATCATCACACTTATATTGATTTACAACTCATTGATTACAACTCGATACTAGAACAAAATATGACTCTATATGAATGCCTCCAACGGTGTACCGGGATGTGCAATGAATCAAGAGTGACATGTATGAAAAATTATGCATGGTGGCTTAGCCACAAATACGATGTCAACTACATGATCATGCATGACAATATGACAATAATGAACATGTCATATCAACGGAATGGTGGAAAGTTGCATGGCAATATATCTCGGAATCGCTATGGAAATGCCATGATAGGTAGGTATGGTGGCTGTTTTGAGGAAGGTATATGGTAGGTGTATGGTACCGGCGAAAGTTGCGCGGTACAAGAGAGATGTAATGCCCAGGATGGGACTATATCTCCTAGTGTCGAGGCACGACTTAAAGATATAAGCCCATTCTGGAATGATCGCAAGTTCGGTATCTTTGCACATCTCATGTAAAAATAGGGATGAAAGGGGAAAAAAAGATAGTTGGCTTACACTCGCCACGTCACACAATTCATTACATATCCAAACATCATTCAAATAAACATCACAACCCGTCTACGGGTGAAGATCCAAATGAAAGATACCAAACATAACATAAATCCACAGGTCTGGATCGCCCCTAGTAGAAACCTCTACTGATCAATAGGATAGTTCACATAGTAACAGCTACGTTCCTCGTCGTACTCCCAGTCTAACTCGGTGCCATCGCCTGTGTAGCTCACCATAGTACCTGCATCTGGTGTGGTGTAGAATCTGTGAGCCACAAAGGACTCAGCAATCCCGTTCCCGGGTAACACAACTATCCAAGCCTTGGGTGTGGAACAAGGATGAAGAAAGAACAAGAGGTTGCAGCAGCACTAGCACTAACTTACGTAAAAGAGAGCGAGAAGAGAAGTGCCTCGGACGAAAAGGTGATCACGAAGTGATCCTAACTAAGCAAGTCAAACATAACCCCACCGTGTTCACTTCCCGAACCCCTTTCGGAAAATGACCGTCACGGTACTCACGCTGGTAGTGTGTTCTGAACATGGTGTCAAGTTTTCTACAACCGGATATTAACAAATTCCCATCTGCCACATAACTGCGGGCACGGCTTACGAAAGTTCATAACCCTGTAGGGGTGTTCCAACTTGGCCCATGACAAGCCCACGATCCGCGGAGTCGCAACTCCAAGGTGGGAAGGCCCGAGTATCATCGGAATCCCATCCTCAAGATACTCCGACTAAGGTAAGGCTAATCCAGCAAATCCTCCCGGCGTGCCGACACCCTGACAGTAGCCGTGCGTATCTAGTCTCAGGCCACGACCGGATGAGACATCCTACAGTTGAATGCCAGATACCTCGGGTTTCCCCAAGGCGGCCCCGCAGTCTTCTCAGTTCGGACCAACACTCATGAGGAGCACTGGCCCGGGGGTTGTTGATTAAATAAAAAGGGATAGCTAGTCCCTATGCAAGTTTTTTAGTTATTAGGAAAATAGTACCAATGTTGGGAATTGCTGGAAAATACTTAGCACTTAGCGGTTTATCGAGGGGGTCCCATAACTCCAACCGTGTGAGGAACGCATAATCAAGGAACAAAACACCGGTTTATACGGTTCCTAGGGCGGCATGAGTGGAACAAATCACCAAGCAAAAGGCTTAGCCTTCCACCCATTACCAATATATAGATGATTTCATTTAAGAATTATATAGTGTGATATCCCAACAAGCTTCAACAAGAAGCAAGAATCTTCAATCTTCTCCTGCAACTAGCAATGCTATAAGAGGGGCTGAGCGAAGCTTACTTAGCCAATCAAAGGTTTGCATAGGTACGTTGGTTAGACAGATTCATGGTTACAATAGGAGGCTGACAGGAAAATATGGGCATCGAGGCAAAAGCTATAGAGCGAGACTTCTAGCAATAGGCAAAGATAGTAATGATATCCGGGTCAGGTCATCTTGCCTGTCGGGTCGTCGATGGGATCGTAAGAGAGCTCCTCGTTCTCAACCTCGGTAGTAACCTCGTTCTCGTACTTGTTCTCGGCTTCCGGCTCTACTCAACACAAAACACACGAGGCACGAAATCAACAAGATGCAATGCGCAAACCACAGGATGCATGACTGATGCACTAAGGAAGCACTGCAGAAGCACTTAGGATGCACAGAAAGTCAACATAGGAAACACAGAGATACAGCACAAGGAACATGACTATATGCAACTAGCAAGAAACTTCAAAACATGTTACCAAGAGGATAATATGAATCTACATGCAAAACCACACAAGTTTCATATAGGAGTTGCTCTAAACGGAGCAACGGGCTAAAAGATACACCCGAAACAATAAACAAAGCAAAGCTGAAATTAACAGCCACATAGCAACTTCGGAGCAAGAAATAGATACTCTACAGCACTCAAACATCATGACAAGAAGCATGGACATAAAGTAGACATAACCTACAGCAAACAATTCCATTGGAGCATCTCCAAAGGAGGCATGGATCACTAGCAACAAGCTACAACATTTTGAACATGACAACAAAAACCTGACAGCAGTATTTTATAGCAACTTGGGAGCAAGAGGTAAATATGCTACAGCCACCCAAAAGAGCATGTGAGAGCATGAATGGATAGCCAACAACATATACAACAAGGAATCATCAAGAGTCACCCCAAAACTAGCATGGATTTGCCTAGAACAACAAGCAAACATGGCATCTGGAAATTACAGATTCCAGACTTAGTGAAATTTCACTAAGTGTTAAAACAGCAGTAATATCATGGCATGTTTGTGAGCAAGTTTAAGTCACCTCAAAGCATAACATGGCAAGTGGTTTGCACCACAGCAAGTACACATGATGGGGAGTCCAAAACATATAAGCATGCAACAAGGGGACAACCACATCAATAGCAACGAGCTCCTCAACTAGGCATCTCGTAACAAGTTTAACAACCTAACAGCCACATAGCAACTTGCAAAGGAGATAAACATGGCAATATGAAATCTATCATGCAAGCTAAAGCAACCAACATGTAGAGCATCTCATGATGAACATGTGGACATATCATTTGCTTCATTTGGATAAACATGCACCAAGTTATCACATTGCAAACATGGCATGAAAACAACTAATAGCAGCAGTTTATAACAAGTAGCACTCTTCTCATGAAGATTAAGACATCTAGATGACCTCAAACATGCATGTCACAATGGAACAAAACATAGTACATGCCACCACGATCATTTTGACATATCATACACACAAAACGGACATGCACAGTAAAAGTTATCCTCATCACAAATATGCATCAGACACTGAAAATTCTAACACTTAGCCAAAAAACGAGAGTCAACCTGCAGGCGGGTCGGGGTCAACGGCGCCGGTGCGGGGTCATACGGTTCGGGTCCAGCGGGTCAAACGGGTCCACCCGAGGCGCCCGTTAGGGTTCGGGCGCGCCCAAACTGGCGCTAGCGATCGGCCTGGATCGAGGCTCCTCTTCGAGCGGCGGCTGGCTTCGCTGCCTTTGATCCCGCCGGTGGGAGGAAGTGCGGAGGCCGGCGAGGGCGGCTGAAGGGCGGCGGTGGCTGCTCCGGCCGGAGGGTCGGCGAGGGACGAGGCCGGCGGCGACCTCGGGGAACGGCGGCGGAGGGCGGCGCGGCGACTGGCGATGGGGCCGAGGCGGCGGCCGGCGGCGAGGAGAGGGGCCGAGGCGGTGGCGGCGCGTTGGAAGCACAACTCGGCAACGGTGGAAGCACGGCGCGGCAGAGGTGGAAACACTAGGGTTTTGGACGCAAAATTGGAGGGGGGTGGACGTTTATATAGACACAAGGAGCTAGGTTAGTCCAAATGAGGAGAGGTTTTCGGCCACGAGATCACAATTGAACGGCCTAGATGAAGGGAAGGGTTTGAGCTGGGTTGGTGGGCTGTTGGAGGGGGGTCTTGGGCCTCAAAGAGGAGGTACTTTTAGCCCACGAGGATAACTGTTGGAGCACCAAACGAACTCCAAACGCGACAAAACCTGACAGGCGGGTTACGCGTATCAAAACAACATCGCACGACAAGTCTCACGCCAAACCGGAAACGTTACACGGCCAAACACAAAAGAAGGACTCGGGAAAGCCTCGGGTACGTGTGAGAGCATCGGAACTCGAAACGGACAACGGGAAGGAACGAGTGGGACCGGATGCAAACGACAACACAAAAGCAATGCAATGCACATGACAACATGACATGGATGAATGCACACACGCACACGACAAAACGACGGAAACCCGAAAAGACGAAGAACCCGGAATGGAGCTGATGAAGCCAAAGTTATATATATTGCCAAAAGGGAAGTATTACATCTGGGGCATTACAAACTCTCCTCTACTACGAAAGGATCTCGTCCCGAGATCTAGGACTGGAAGAAGGAAGGGTACTCGGAACGAAGGTGATCTTCTCGTTCCCACGTAGCTTCTCGGTCGGTATGGTGTGACCACTTGACTTTCAAGAACTTGATTGACTTGTTGCGGTTCTTGCGCTCGGTTTCTTCGAGAATAGCAACGGGATGCTCTCGGTAAGACAAGTCTTGTTGAAGATCAATCTCCTCAAACGGAATGGTGCATTCAGGTGTCTTGAAGCACTTGCGGAGTTGAGACACGTGTAACACATCATGAACATTGGCGAAGTTGGAAGGGAGCTCAAGTTGATAGGCTAGATCGCCTCTTTTGCCAAGGATCTTGAAAGGGCCCACGTATCTAGGAGCAAGCTTTCCTTTGATACCGAATCTTTGGGTGCCTTTCATAGGAGAAACACGGAGATAGACATGATCCCCAATGTTGATAACCAAATCACGATGCTTGCCGTCATAGTAGCTCTTCTGACGCGACTGAGCGGCCTTGAGATTCTCACGTATGACTTTGCACATCTCTTCGGCTTCTGAGAGTCATTGCCAAGAAGTTGACGTTCACTAGTCTCAGACCAGTTGAGAGGGGTACGACACTTTCTGCCATAGAGGATTTCAAACGGAGCTTTGCCGGCACTTGCTTGGAAGCTGTTGTTGTAAGAGAACTCGGCAAATGGAAGGCAATCTTCCCATTTCATGCCAAAAGATGTGACACAGGCTCTGAGCATGTCTTCTAGGATCCGATTCACTCTCTCGACTTGACCACTAGTCTGAGGGTGAAATGCAGTGCTGAAACGGATCTTAGTGCCCATGGTAGACTGAAAGGAGTCCCAGAACTTGGAAGTGAACAAACTTCCACGGTCTGAGGAGATAACTTGAGGAATGCCATGTAAGGACACAATTCTGGAAGTGTACAACTCTGCCAGTTGAGCTGCATTGATGGATTATTGACTGGAAGGAAGTGAGTGACTTTGGTAAGCTTGTCAATCACCACAAAGATATAATCATTCCCTTTCTTGGACTTAGGAAAGCCAGTGACGAAATCCATTTCAATGTGGTCGAATTTCCACTCGGGAATAGGAAGAGGTTGGAGAAGACTGGCTGGACGTTGATGCTCTGCCTTCACTCTTCTGCAGACATCACATTCATTAACGAATTGGGCAATCTCCCTTTTCATGCGAGTCCACCAGTAAGATTGCTTGAGGTCTTGGTACATCTTGGAACTACCATGATGAATCGAAAGGAGGGAATAATGTGCTTCGTTCATTATGAGCTTCCTGAGATCACCCTTGGGAACCATAAGTCTGTCCTCAAAGAACAAGGTATGTCTCTCATCAACGCGATAGCACTTGTATTTGGGAGTACCCTTTGCAATACCATGTTTCACTTTCTGCGCCATAGCATCACTGAGTTGGGCCTCACGGATCTGATCTTCCAAGGTAGGAGCAACTTGAAGATTTGCAAGAAAGCCTTGCGGAACAACTTGGAGGTTGAGCTTCCTGAATGCTTCACAAAGCTCAGGCTGAAACGGCTTGATAAGGAGACTGTTGCAATATGCCTTTCTGCTCAAAGCATCTGCTATCACATTTGCCTTGCCAGGTGTGTATTCGATGCTTGGATCATACTCTTGGATCATCTCGACCCAACGAGTCTGGCGGAGGTTCAGGTTCGGCTGTGTGAAGATGTACTTCAAGCTCTTGTGATCGGTGAAGATGTCGACTTTTCTGCCCAACAGAAAGTGTCTCCACGTAATCAAAGCATGTACCACAGCTGCTAGTTCGAGATCATGAGTGGGGTAGTTCTTCTCACTTGGCTTCAGTTGACGAGAAGTGTATGCCACAATCTTCTTGTCCTGCATTAGCACACCACCAAGTCCTTGAAGAGAAGCATCACAGAATACTTCGTAGGGCTTGGACTCATCTGGAGGAGTAAGAATTGGAGCAGAGATGAGCTTTTCTTTGAGAGTTTTGAAAGCCACATCACAATCCGGAGACCAGTTGTACTTGACATTCTTCTGCAGCAAGTTGGAGAGAGGCTTGGCAATCTTGGAGAAGTTCTCAACGAACCTTCTGCAATAGCTAGCAAGGCCAAGAAAGCTTCGGAGTTGCTTGACGTTCTGAGGAGGTTCCTAGTTGACAATCGCTTAAACTTTCTCGGGGTTGACCGCAATACCGTCAGCGGAGATGATATGGCCCAGATACAAGACCTTATCGAGCCAGAATTCGCACTTGGAGAACTTGGCATAGAACTTATGTTCACGGAGTCTGTCGAGAACCAGACGGAGGTGCTTTTCGTGATCCTCTTCATTCTTGGAGAATACCAAGATGCCATCCAGATACACAAGCACAAACTCGTTGGTGTAGGTGTTGAAAATGTAGTGCATCATTCTCGATAAGGTAGGTAGAGCATTAGCGAGACCAAAAGACATGACTGTATACTCATATGAGCCGTAGCTCGTTCTGAAGGCAGTCTTGTGGATATCTTCTTCGCGAATGCGAATTTGGTGATAGCCCATTCGGAGATCGAGCTTTGAGAACACTTTAGCTCCTTTGAGCTGCTCGAACAATTCATTGATGTTGGGGAGCGGATATTTGTTCTTTATTGTCTTCTTGTTCAATGGCCGGTAATCGACGCAAAGGCGCTCCGTGCCATCCTTCTTCTTGACAAATAAGACACCACAGCCCCAAGGAGAAGTACTAGGCCTGATCAGACCCATACGCTCCTGTTCATCAAGCTGTTTCTTCAACTCCTTCAACTCTTCAGGGGAGAGCTTGTACGGACGCCGGCATGCTGGCTCAGTACCAGGCTCGAGTTCAATGACGAATTCAACTTGACGATGTGGAGGCATGCCTGGAAGTTCTTCAGGAAAAACGTCTTCGTATTCGTTAACCACCGGAATTTGAGAGATGGCATTAATCTCGCCCTTGTCATTGAGAGAGAAAAGCCTGATTGTGTTATCCCGAGAGGCGAAGATAATCACGTCTTCATTAGGATGAGTAATCTTGATTTCCTTATTTGCACAATCAATGTGAGCATCATGCTGTGAAAGCCAATCCATCCCGAGAATAAGGTCAACGTCGGAGTTGCCGAGAACAACTGGATTAGCCAGAAAGCGGTAATCACCCATGCGAATAGATACATTCGGAGCATACAATTTAGAAGTCATGCATTTGCGCGGAGAAATAATTTGCAACATCTTTGGCAAGGCCACTGTGCCCACATTGTGCTTGGATGCAAATGGAAATGACATGAAAGAATGTGATGCACCAGAATCAAACAGCACTTTAGCAGATTTAAGGTTGACTGGAAGGTTACCAAGTATCACGTCTGAAGAATTCTCTGCCTGAGCTGCATTCATCAGATTCACTCTTGCTGCCTTCGGATCATGCTTGACAATAGCATTGCTGACAGGTGGAGGAGGCGGAAGGCGTCTTTGAGTACACTTGTTGGCATAGTGACCCTTCTTGCCACACTTGTTGCAAACCACTTCTGAGAGAGGACGGTAATGAGGAGCACTTGACTTGGGAGCTTGAAACTGATTCCTTGACTGGTTGCTTGGGTTGGGTGGGTGGGAGAAACCACGGCCACCAGAGTTCTTGTTGTTGTTGTAGGGAGCTCGGATCACTGGAGGAGGTGGAAGCCAAAACTTCTGTTGCTTCACGACCACTTGAGAAGATGAGGAGGAGTGCACAGCGTCTCTGATCCTCTTTTTGGAAGCTTCCATCTTGAGCTGGGCTGGCTCTTGCTTAAGCGCCATGTTATAGAATTTGTCAAACTCATCAGGCTCGAACAAGGTGAGAGCAAGTTGGAGTTCATCCTTCAGACCACCACGGAACTGATAGATCTTGCTCTTGGCATCTGGGATGTCTTGCTTGGCATAGCGGGCAAGGTTCTGGAACTTGACATTATATTGGTAGATAGTCATAGAGCCTTGCTTCAGGTTGCGGAATTGCTCACACATACCCTCGATGACACTTGTTGGAATGTGGTGAGAACGAAAGTCCTTGCAGAAATCATCCCAGGGGATTTCACGCCCTGCTCTGGAGTCTTTGTACTGCTGCCACCAATCAGCTGCTTGGTCCTTGAGTTGGAAGGCTGCAAACTTCACATAGTCCTCGGGCCTTACGTTGCTTCACTCAAAATGCTTCTTGATATCCGTTATCCAGTCTTCAGCATCCAAAGGGTCAACGCAGTAACTGAAAGCCTTTGGTTGATTTGGCAAGAACTGGTTGAGCGTAGCAAAGTGCTGTTGGTTGAACAAATTGCCTTGGTTCCCATGAGCACCCTGATTTGCTTGATTTGCTTGCATTTGCTGCATCTTCGGCATAAGCATCTGGGTGTTCTGGTTCGTAGTTTGCATAATTGCTCTCCAGGCCTCAGACGGAGGAGGAGGGGAAGGAGGACGATCAGGAACCTCTTCACCCTCTGGGTTAGCGTTGGGAACCCTTTTAGGAGCCATCCTGAAAGAGATGACCACCATTAGCCATTTGATTGAAAGAAGATATAAGCTGAAACAACGGCTAGAAATGCAACATAGTCTTCACAAGAATCATTCGAACAAGAGGAACGAATGAAATTCTCAGCTTAATGATAACAACAATCTTCACGAGAAGCCACTGGGTAGACAAAAGGTAAATAAGAAAAACAACAAGGTGCAGATGGAACAAATACAAGATAGGAGCTTCGTTTGACAAATTCGTGCTGAAAGCTTATGGAACGTGTTACGAAAGGGTTTTGCAATCCCCAGATCAGCATAGCCAAGGACCCTTTAAGATGCAACTCCCGATCGGAACATCGGCCATAAAACCACTTCACTCAATGTAGAACCCCGAACTCCATATCATGCATTCGTTGGAAGAATGCCTACGAGCTACTAGATGAACCCACCTATTAATTTCCGAAAGTTTCCAGTTATGCAATCAGGTGTTGGGGATACAGGGGAAGCATCGCGCACTCAACTCTAATCCTACATCCAGCTGTATCCATCCTTCAACACATAACCAGTTATTTTCAGAAACCGTCTACCTCGGACCTTCGAAACACATCTACTATACAAGCTATCGCAATACTCCCGAACTACCTCCCCAGTACTGGGTGATGTCGGGGTTATCTTGCCACTAACCGCATAGGAGAGTTTTCGATGTCGGCCGTCTTAAGTATTCTAGAACTACCGTGATATGTTTGTGACGACAACACCTCGGAGCTCAACTCCCCGGGACACTGCCACAACCCCTAATGACAGGAGGCATCGAGAACAATGTTCTCGTCACAAAGACATCGGAACAATCCAAACAATACTCGCGAGATTCCTAAAAAAAAATTTGGTGCAATTTTGAGAGTAGAAGAGGCAAGAGTAATCGTCAGGAGTCCTCACCAGAGTGAAAAGAGATGAGGAGCAAAAGAAATCCTACTCTCCGATATAAATATAGTACTCAAAATATTTTAAGTGTGTGCCTAGACTCAACCGTCAACGATTCGATCAATCAGTGGGGGCTTCTAGGTCGGAGAAGGCTCTGATTACCAACTTGTAATGCCCAGGATGGGACTATATCTCCTACGTGTCGAGGCACGACTTAAAGATATAAGCCCATTCTGGAATGATCGCAAGTTCGGTATCTTTGCACATCTCATGTAAAAATAGGGATGAAAGGAAAAAAAAGATACTTGGCTTACACTCGCCACGTCACACAATTCATTACATATCCAAACATCATTCAAATAAACATCACAACCCGTCTACGGGTGAAGATCCAAATGAAAGATACCAAATATAACATAAATCCACAGGTCTGGATCGCCCCTAGTAGAAACCTCTACTGATCAACAGGGTAGTTCACATAGTAACGGCTACGTTCCTCGTCGTACTCCCAGTCTAACTCGGTGCCATCGCCTGTGTAGCTCACCATAGTACCTGCATCTGGTGTGGTGTAGAATCTGTGAGCCACAAAGGATTAACCATACCGTTCCCGGGTAACACAACTATCCAAGCCTTGGGTGTCGAACAAGGCTGAAGAAAGAACAAGAGGTTGCAGCAGCACTAGCACTAACTTACGTAAAAGAGAGCGAGAAGATAAGTGCCTCGGACGAAAAGGTGATCACGAAGTGATCCTAACTAAGCAAGTCAAACATAACCCCACCGTGTTCACTTCCCGAACCCCTTTCGAAAAATGACCGTCACGGTACTCACGCTGGTAGTGTGTTTTGAACATGGTGTCAAGTTTTATACCACCGGATATTAACAAATTCCCATCAGCCACATAACCGCGGGCACGGCTTACGAAAGTTCATAACCCTGCAGGGGTGTTCCAACTTGGCCCATGACTAGCCCACGATCCGCGGAGTCGCAACTCCAAGGTGGGAAGGCCCGAGTATCCTCGGAATCCCGTGCTCAAGATACTCCGACTAAGGTAAGGCTAATCCAGCAAATCCTCCCGGCGTGCCGACACCCTGATAGTAGCCGCGCGTATCTAGTCTCAGGCCACGACCGGATGAGACATCCTACAGGTGAATGCCAGATACCTCGGGTTTCCCCAAGGCGGCCCCGCAGTCTGCTCAGTTCGGACCGACACTCATGAGGAGCACTGGCCCGGGGGTTGTTGATTAAATAAAAAGGGATAGCTAGTCCCTATGCAAGTTTTTTAGTTATTAGGCAAATAGTACCAATGTTGGGACTTCTGGAAAAGACTTAGCACTTAGCGGTTTATCGAGGGGGTCCCATAACCCCAACCGTGTGAGGAACGCATAATCAAGGAACATAACACCGGTTTATACGGTTCCTAGGGCGGCATGAGTGGAACAAAACACCAAGCAAAAGGCTTAGCCTTCCACCCATTACCAATATATAGATGATTTCATTTAAGAATTATATAGTGTGATATCCCAACAAGCTTCAACAAGAGCAAGAATCTTCAATCTTCTCCTGCAACTAGCAATGCTATAAGAGGGGCTGAGCGAAGCTTACTTAGCCAATCAAAGGTTTGCATAGGTAAGTTGGTTAGACAGATTCATGGTAACAATAGGAGGCTGACAGGAAAACATGGGCATCGATGCAAAAGCTATAGAGCGAGACTTCTAGCAATAGGCAAAGATAGTAATGATATCCGGGTCAGGTCATCTTGCCTGTCGGGTCGTCGATGGGATCGTAAGAGAGCTCCTCGTTCTCAACCTTGGTAGTAACCTCGTTCTCGTACTTGTTCTCGGCTTCCGGCTCTACTCAACACAAAACACACGAGGCACGAAATCAACAAGATGCAATGCGCAAACCACAGGATGAATGACTGATGCACTAAGGAAGCACTGCAGAAGCACTTAGGATGCACAGAAAGTCAACATAGGAAACACAGAGATACAACACAAGGAACATGACTATATGCAACTAGCAAGAAACTTCAAAACATGTTACCAAGAGGATAATATGAATCTACATGCAAAACCACACAAGTTTCATATAGGACTTGCTCAAAACGGAGCAACGGGCTAAAAGATATACCCGAAACAATAAACAAAGCATAGCTGAAATTAACAGCCACATAGCAACTTCGGAGCAAGAAATAGATACTCTCCATCACTCAAACATCATGACAAGAAGCATAGACATAAAGTAGACATAACCTATAGCAAACAATTCCATTGGAGCATCTCCAAAGGAGGCATGGATCAATAGCAACAAGCTACAACATTTTGAACATGACAACGAAAACCTGACAACAGTATTTTATAGCAACTTGGGAGCAAGAGGTAAATATGCTACAGCCACCCAAAAGAGCATGTGAGAGCATGAATGGATAGCCAACAACATATACAACAAGGAATCATCAAGATTCACCCCAAAACTAGCATGGATTTGCCTAGAACAACAAGCAAACATGGCATCTGGAAATTACAGATTCCAGACTTAGTGAAATTTCACTAAGTGTTAAAACAGCAGTATATCATGGCATGTTTGTGAGCAAGTTTAAGTCACCTCAAAGCATAACATGGCAAGTGGTTTGCACCACAGCAAGTACACATGATGGGGAGTCCAAAACATATAAGCATGCAACAAGGGGACAACCACATCAATAGCAACGAGCTCCTCAGCTAGGCATCTCGTAACAAGTTTAACAACCTAACAGCCACATAGCAACTTGCAAATGAGATAAACATGGCAAGATGAAATCTATCATGCAAGCTAAAGCAACCAAGATGTAGAGCATCTCATGATGAACATGTGGACATATCATTTGCTTCATTTGGTTAAACACGCACCAAGTTATCACATTGCAAACATGGCATGAAAACAACTAATAGCAGCAATTTATAACAAGTAGCACTCTTCTCATGAAGATTAAGACATCTAGATGACCTCAAACATGCATGGCACAATGGAACAAAACATAGTACATGTCACCACGATCATTTTGACATAACATACACACAAAACGGACATGCACAGTAAAAGTTATCCTCATCACAAATATGCATCAGACACTGAAAATTCTAACACTTAGCCAAAAAACGAGAGTCAACCTGCAGGCGGGTCGGGGTCAATGGCGCCGGTGCGGGGTCAAACGGTTCGGGTCCAGCGGGTCAAACGGGTCCACCCGAGGCGCCCGTTAGGGTTCGGGCGTGCCCGAACTGGCGCTGGCGATCGGCCTGGATCGAGGCTCCTCCTCGAGCGGCGGCTGGCTTCGCTGCCTTCGATCCCGCCGGTGGGAGGAAGTGCGGCGGCCGGCGAGGGCGGCTGAAGGGCGGCGGTGGCTGCTCCGGCCGGAGGGTCGGTGAGGGAGGAGGCCGGCGGCGACCTCGGGGAACGGCGGCGGAGGGCGGCGTGGCGATTGGCGATGGGGCCGAGGCGGCGGCCGGCGGCGAGGAGAGGGGCCGAGGCGGCGGCGGCGCGTTGGAAGCACAGCTCGGCAACGGTGGAAGCACGGCGTGGCAGAGGTGGAAACACTAGGGTTTTGGACGCAAAATTGGAGGGGGGTGGACGTTTATATAGTCACAAGGAGTTAGGGTAGTCCAAATGAGGAGAGGTTTTCGGCCACGAGATCACAATTGAACGGCCTAGATGAAGGGAAGGGTTTGGGCTGGGTTGGTGGGCTGTTGGAGGGGGGTCTTGGGCCTCAAAGAGGAGGTACTTTTAGCCCACGAGGATAACTGTTGGAGCACCAAACGAACTCCAAACGCGACAAAACCTGACAGGCGGGTTACGCGTATCAAAACAACATCGCACGACAAGTCTCACGCCAAACCGGAAACGTTACACGGCCAAACACAAAAGAAGGACTCGGGAAAGCCTCGGGCACGTGTGAGAGCGTCGGCACTCGAAACGGACAACGGGAAGGAACGAGTGGGACCGGATGCAAACGACAACACAAAAGCAATGCAATGCACATGACAACATGACATGGATGAATGCACACATGCACACGACAAAATGACGAAAACCCGAAAGACGAAGAACCCGGAATGGATATGATGAAGCCAAAGTTATATATATTGCCAAAAGGGAAGTATTACATCCGGGGCATTACAAGAGACTAGCAATGGTGGAAGGGTGAGAGTGCGTATAATCCATGGACTCAAGATTAGTCATAAAGAACTCACATACTTATTGCAAAAATCTACAAGTCATCAAAACAAAGTACTACACGCATGCTCATAGGGGAAGTGTCAGGGATATTACTAGTAGGTATAAACCGGCTAGCAAGATCCGGATTACGTTAATGTAGTTGTGTTATCATAAGCCCAGTAGGTTATGAGTTAGAGGTTACTGCCCGTGGAGGCGTAAGGCCCATATGTAAAGCTTACGGTTTATGAACCGTCATATCATGTAACTTGAGTTATAAGGTAGGAAGAATAGAGACCGAGGCGGACACGATTATGAACCGGCCTCGGGACTCTGTAAACCGGACCGGGCGTCGCCTCCTATATAAAGGGACGACCCGGCAACGGTTCAAGGATAAGCAACAACCCGTCGAGACACAGGCAATCAATCCGCTCCCTGTTCATCGACGCCCAAGCAATACTAAACCAAACTAGACGTAAGCTTTTACCTTCGTCGAAGGGGCCGAACTAGTATAAACCCTTTGTGTTCTTAGTGTGCTTTAACCACTTCAAGCTAACACGCGCGATGGCTCCACATCTAAGTCCTCTAAACCGGACATCTGCTGTGCCAATTCCACGATAGTTGGCGCCCACCGTGGGGCTATCGCACGATGGTTTCGAGTTCTTGAAGGGCAACTTTGAAGGACTCAAGGGTTACGCGGTTGGCCGGATGACCAAGAGTCGCCGCGGCCGGATCTACATCGACGACGCAGGCTGGGGCCCTGAGGCCGATTCAATTGAATACGGGTACCGGGTCCCCTTTGGCGGCATCCACGTCTTCATCGGCAAGATTGGTGAACCGGGACCTGAGCCGAACATCTTCCCCAACATCGTCGAGCCGGCTCAGTGTGCGAGATCGGCCCGGGTTCAGCCCGCCATGAAGCGTGTTTTCGTTGGAGCAGTACATGGAGTCCAAGCCGAGGACGGATCGGATTCTGGTGGCGAGACAGTTGTCTACTCTGACGATGAATCTTCATCCGAAGAGACCGAATCTTTGTATCTGTTGCGGGACGGTCGATCCGGGGGTGTATCCGATGGTGACAGTATTCCGGACCCCTTTGATCCGCCAAGCCGGGTGGCTGTCTTCATGGCCAGATCACAATCTATGCAGCAGCCCACGGTGACCGGGGCGTTCACAGCAGAGGTAGCTAGTGCAGGGGCGAGCAACCAAGCCCCCTCACCCTCTGACGCTCTATCCACCTTGGTCGAGGAGTTGACAGCCCGAGCAATAGCAGAGGTAGCTCCTGCCAACAAGGCGCAACATGATGCGGAGATCCTTCAGCTGAAAGGCCAGATCGAGCAAGCTAAACGGGATCTGGATGCAGAGAAAGCCGTGATGGTGACAAGGCAAGCAGAGCTGGATTCCCAAGCTTTCCGGCTCAGGATTGATCAGGCCTCTGCGCAGGAGGTAAGGAACAGAAGGTATCAAACTCGTCTACCGCCGGTCTATGAGGCGATGAATCTCTTTGGCACACAAGGAGCGGGAGCCAGCAATAACCTAGAAGTAAACCGGAGAGGAGCCCCAGGAGCAGGCGTACCGGTTCAACAGCCGACCGCAGAGCAAAATCGTCAGGTTGTGCCCACGCCGCACATCCCGACACCTCCTGGCCATTATTCAGACCCATTGGATAACATTGTTGCCGCCGCTTCATGACTGGCCGCTTTACCTATTGAGGGGACATCCCCCGTGGCGATGGAAGCACGCAGGGTCAAGGAATTTCTGGACACAGCGTTGACACATCAGCAGGCGTACTCTTACAGCAGGGAGAGAATTCATTCAACACCCCGCCACAGCAGGAGTTACACTAGGCGTTGGGATGAACCGGAAGTGTCCAGCAGCGAACGGAGACGTCACCGTCACGGGCAAGATAATCCGGCAGGAGCAGAGGCGCACGCCCAGGAGGCGATGGACCGGGCCAGACCTACTGCCCGCGAGGATACCCGTCAAATGACGCCGGTTCACCCAACCACAGCAGAGACAGGAGTCACGGTGAGTTCTTTTGGAGTAAAGTGTCTTGTTCCCGCTTTACGAAGCGTAAGGTTACCCAAGGACTTCAAAGGTCCGCGCAAGGTGCCTAACTATACGGCAGACCTAGCTCCCGAGGCTTGGATTGAGAGCTATGAGATGGCCATGGAGATGCTAGATGTGGATGAAGCGGCATGCTAGATGTGGAGAACAATTGCCGGTTTGAGTCTCTGAAGCTGAAGTTGGGACGGCTCAAGCGGGATTGTAACGACATGTGGACACTCATGAGCGCTCTGGTGAAGTATGGGGACTGTGATAACACTAAATACCCAGAGGCAGATGGAGACAAGTCCGGGAAAGCGAACAAGGCTGGTAAACCGGCGCAGGCTAATCCGGCAGGAACAAGTTTTAATGGTAAGCGAAAGGCAGAGAATAGCTCTGATTTTGTGGCCAATACCAATGTTCAAGGGAATTTTCAACGCCGCAAGGGTAGGCCACCTCCACGGAGCGGGGGAGGATCCATCAATCTGGATCAACAGTTGAACGAGCCTTGCCCGAAACATAGCACACAGGAACACCCAGCTAAACATACATGGGGGCAATGCCGGATTATGGTAGAGGCCATGAGACAAGCCAAATACGACAATGGACCACCGGGCGGCGGCTTGAGTTCCGGTTTTCAAGGTCCGGGTCACCAGGGTAATGGATCCGGGTCAGGATATCATGGCGGCAACAATAACTACAACCAAGGCAACCACCAGCAGCATGGTCAGGGCGGTTATAACAACCAAGGCAACCACCAGCATGGTCAGGGTGGCTAAAATAACCAAGGCAATCAGCAGCGTCAACAGCAGCAGCAATCCAGATATTAGAGTAATCCGAAGGAGCTAAGTAGTGGACAGTACCATGTCTTTACTATGAGTTTGTGCAAAAGGGATCAAAAAATCCTGAAGTGGGCATTAAACGCAGTTGAACCGGCAACACCACGTTTTCTGCGTTAGTCGGAACAACCTATCGTGTGGAGCAGAGAGGATCACCCGCCGCGGATTGATAATCCGGGCCAGTTGGCCTTAGTGGTGGCACCATAGGTGGGTGGTTACAAATTCACAAAAGTACTCATGGATGGCGGCAGTAGCATCAACATCTCATATTACAAGACTTTCCGTCGTATGGGGTTGACGGACAAGAAGTTGAGACAGTCCAATACAATGTTCCATGGAGTGGTGCCAGGTAAATCGGCTTACCCAGTTGGGAAAATTGATCTAGAGGTCACCTTTGGAGATGAGCAGGACTCTAGGTCAGAGACAGTAACCTTTGAGGTTGTAAAAATCCGGAGCCCGTATCATGCTCTGTTTGGAAGGCCGGATTACGCCAAATTCATGGCCAGACCGTGCTATGTTTATCTACAGCTCAAGATGCCGGGTCACAAGGGAACCATCACGGTTCACGGAAGTCGCAAGATTGCATTGGAGTGCGAGGAAGGAGACGCAGCCTATGCAGAGGCAGTATGTGCTACAGAGGAGTTGAAGTTCTACAAAGACAACGTTGATCCGGCAGATATGTCCCCGCTAAAGAAGCCAACTACAGAGCATGATCCGGCGTTGAAGTTTAAATCGACAGAGGAAACTAAGCAAGTTGACTTTGTGCCAGGCGATTCATCCAAGCAGTTCACTATCAGCGCTAACCTTGACCCCAAATAGGAAAGCGCGCTCATCGAGTTCATCCGTGTGAACCGGGATATCTTTGCATGGAAACCTTCTGACATGCCAGGTATACCGAGGGAACTCGCTGAGCACAGTCTTAATATTGATCCGAAGTTCAAACCGGTCAAGCAGTATCTGCGCCGCTTCAATGAAGAAAGGCGCAAGGCTATAGGTGAAGAAGTGGCCAGGCTTTTGGCCGCAGGGTTCATAGTTGAGGTGTTCCATCCGGAGTGGTTGGCTAATCCGGTTCTGGTGTTAAAGAAAAATGGAAAGTGGAGGATGTGTGTGGATTACACAGACCTAAACAAGGCTTATCCAACTGATCCTTTTGCTCTCCCCCGTATTGATCAGATCATTGATGCTACGGCGGGATGTGAGCGACTAAGTTTTTTGGATGCATATTCAGAGTATCACCAGATCAAGATGGCAGTTAAGGACCAGGAGAAGACATCCTTCATAACTCCCTTTGGAGCCTTCTGCTATGTATCTATGCCCTTTGGGCTCAAGAGTGCCCAAGCAACTTACCAGCGTTGCATACATAACTGTCTTAAGGGGCAGATCGGGAAAAATGTCCATGCTTATGTGGATGACATCGTTGTAAAATCAAGGAAGGAGGAGACGCTGATAGAGGACCTAAAGGAAACCTTTGACAACCTCCGGGTTTATAAGATGACGCTTAATCCGGAGAAGTGCGTTTTTGGTGTTCCGGCTGGCAAGGTCATCGGATTCTTAGTATCTAACAGAGGAATAGAGGCCAATCCGGAGAAGATCAAGGCGATCACATCCTTGACTAAACCGGCTTGTATCAATGATGTCCAGTGCATCGATGGCCGGATTACAGCGTTAAGCCGATTCATCAGCCGTTTGGGAGAGAAGACAATTCCGCTTTATCAGATGCTGAAAAAGACATACCGGTTTATATGGAGCGATGCTGCAAACGCTGCGTTTGAGGACTTGAAGCGGCAATTAGCAGAACCACCGGTCCTTGCTGCCCCTGTTGACAACGAGCCGCTGCTGTTATACGTGGCTGCCAATGCCCGTGCAGTTAGCGTGGAAATTGTGGTGGAGCGCAAAGAAGCAGGCAAGTTCATCGCCCGGTTTATTACGCCAGTGAGGTTCTAATTGAATCGAAGCAAAGGTACCCACACTGGCAGAAGCTGGTGTATGGCGTGTTTATGGCAAACCGGAAGCTGAAGCACTACTTCCAGGGCCACCCAATCATTGTTGTTAGC
This sequence comes from Secale cereale, assembly GCA_902687465.1. Lineage (NCBI taxonomy): Eukaryota > Viridiplantae > Streptophyta > Magnoliopsida > Poales > Poaceae > Secale > Secale cereale. The sequence goes on along the minus strand of LR738713.1, from coordinate 576,126,136 downwards.
TCAGCTCCGTTGGGGGATATAATCCAGAACAGAGAAGCCACTGGCAGAGTAGCAAAGTGGGCCATTGAGCTTATTCCACACGGATTGAAGTATGTACCACGTACTGCTATCAAATCCCAAGCATTGGTAGATTTCATCAATGATTGGACAGAATTGCAAGCACCAGAGGAGAAGCCAGATCATACATACTGGACTATCCACTTCGACGGTTCAAGGCAATTAGAAGGCTCGGGGGCTGGAGTGGTGTTAACTTCCCCATGAGGTGACAAATTTTGTTATGTCCTCCGACTCATGTTTCCTTGCACTAACAATGCAGCTGAATATGAGGCACTGCTTCATGGCTTGCGGATGGCTAAGGATATGAACTTGAGCCGGGTCAAGTGCTTTGGTGATTCAGATTTAGTGGTGCAACAAGTATCTGGCAAGTGGGACTCTAAAGACCCTCTCATGGTAGCTTACAGGCGATAAGTTGAAGCAGTTGCAGGATGTTTCAAGGGATATCAGGTGGATTACATAGACCCACGGAAAAATGAAGCGGCTGATGCTCTAAGCCGGCTGGGTTCTCAGCGTAAACCGGTGCCGCCGAACACTTTATTAGACGAGCTACACAGTCCATCAGTTCAGGTATCATCGGAGGAGGATTTGGCTGTTCCTGATCCGGAAGCGCAGCTGGTTGCGGCACTTCATGTTATTCCGGATTGGACACTACCTTACTTGGCGTACCTGAGTCGAGGAGAGTTGCCAGATGATGAGATTGAAGCTAGGCAGATAATCCGGCGGTCCAAGTCCATGACAATTGTTAACGGAGAACTTCATCACCGCAGTGTTTCTGGGGCGTTTCAGCGGTGCGTATCATCAGAGGAAGGCTGTGACATTCATCAAGAGATTCATGAAGAGGATTGTGGTCATCACGCCGGTTCAAAGTCCTTGGTAGCTAAAGCTTTCCGTCATGGGTTCTACTGGTTAACAGCCCATGCTGATGCGGAGGATCTAGTCCGGAAATGCGACGCTTGTCAGAAATTTTCACGGCGTGCTCTTGTTCCGGCACAGGAGCTGCGAATGATTCCAATTACTTGGCCGTTTGCGACTTGGGGGCTTGATATGGTTGGGCCTTTTAAACGATCCCAAGATAAAAAAACTCACCTGTTGGTGGCAGTGGACAAGTTTACAAAATGGATTGAGGCAGAGCCTGTCAGTAAGTGTGATGCGGCAACAGCTGTTAAATTCATCAAAAAGGTAATTTTCCGGTTTGGCTTTCCACACAACATTATTACTGATAATGGCACCAATCTATCCAAGGGATAGATGGAAGAATTTTGTCAAAGGGAACATATTCGCCTAGATGTGTCTTCTGTAGCTCACCCTCAATCCAATGGTCAAGCTGAAAGGGCCAATCAAGAGATTTTGCGAGGCATCAAGCCCCGGCTTATGACTCCCTTCTAAAGAACACCAGGGTGCTGGGTTGAGGAGTTACGTTCTGTCCTCTGGAGCATCAATACTACGCCTAACAGGTCTACAGGCTACACACCTTTCTTCATGGTGTACGGTGCTGAAGCGGTTCTTCCAAGTGATATCCGGCACGACTCACCACGGGTGGCGGCTTATGTTGAAGCGGCCAATGAGCAAGCAAGACAGGACAGCTTAGACCGGCTGGATGAAGAGCGTGACATAGCAGTAGCACAATCTGCAATTTATCAGTAGGACCTGCACAGATATCACAGCCGCCGGGTTAAGACCAGGACATTCCAAAAGGGGTACTTGGTACTCCGGCTCATCCAGGACCAGACAGATATGCACAAGTTATCCCCACCTTGGGAAGGACCCTTTGTGGTCAGCAAGAACCTACACAACGGTTCATACTACCTGGTGGACGTTCGAGAACACAAAGATTCACGGACAGTAGAGGAAGAGACGAAGAGGTCGTGGAACATTGCCCTTCTGCGGCCTTACTACACTTGAGCCATGAACTCCGCTTCATGTATCCTGTATATATTATGATTAATAAATAAACCGGCACCCCTGGTAAACCAGGGGATCAACCTTTTTCTTCTAAATAAGTATCTTATGAGAGTTAACTTAGATGCTTTGATCAGTCTATTTTGCTATGCAGGACAATCCTATAAGGGACCAACCAGGACTTGCCTTTCAAGCGCAACTCTTTCATAGGTACCCTACCTCCACGGTCACTAGGGGGATACGGATCACATTTGAATCGTCGCTTAATCCCTTCTGGTCCGGGTTATATGATCATCTTCGAATCATCGCCCCTTGGATTACATCCATTGATTGGCACAATATGTTCTTGCTCCTTGGATTACATCCATTGATTGGCAAAAGAAATCATCGCCCCTTGGATTACATCCATTGATTGGCACAATATGTTCTTGCTCCTTGGATTACATCCATTGATTGGCAAAAGAAATCAAAATAAGTTCTTGCTCCTTGGATTACATCCATTGATTGGCAAAAGAAATCAAAATAAGTTCTTGCTCCTTGGATTACATCCATTGATTGGCAAAAGAAATCATTGCTCCTTGGATTGCACCCATTGATTGGCAAAATGAGTCATAGCTCCTTGGATCATGTCCATTGATTGGCAAAATGAATCATAGCTCCTTGGGTCGCATCCATTGATTGGCAAATATGGAGCCTGGCAGCTCGAAAAAAGCCTCGACTACATGGTTTTATTTGCAACAGTGTTTTGTGTTTTGTGATTTTTCAAAGTTTTCTGTGGTTTTTGATCCGGAACTGGGCAACTTCAAAGTTAACCACGTATCTACAAAAGTCTGGGTTATAGAACACCAGCATGATTTAAACCAGTGTTGATCATAGCCCGGAACAATCATTGGGCAAACGCCAAACTAGGCCAAGAGCCTCATTGCAATCTATACGTTCAATGATGTCTACCGGATTAAGGAGGTCAGGTACACTTAATCAAACGTATGAAGTATTTTCTGGGTATAAAATATATACTCTTTCAATATATATGCCATTGGGAGCAATATGATTGGTCCGGTGGTAAACCGCCAGGACATATTTTAGCTTTGTTTATGCAGATACATATAACATAGACGGATTAACTAGCAGACAAGGGATAAAAATTGGCAGACGCCAAGTCAAGCTATAACATCCGGATTAAGACAGACAATGTTTCGAACTATCCTATTACAAGGCACTGGTAGTCCTGAACGGGTTAAAGTTTTTTCGCAACAGATTTCAGCAGCTAAGAGTTAAAATAAGCAGTTTATGATTCTTCTTCCTGCTGCGAAGGCTGAGGATCGACTTGTTCAGGAACTTCTTCATCTTCTTGAAGCGGCCGGAAGTCAGGAACGCGCCAGTCGATCTTGGATAGTGCACGGAAGTACATTTCCTCAGTAATAAGATCGGATGGATCAATATCTGGAGCGAAAGTATGGGCACGCACTGGCGGGATCAGATTTTCGGTATCATAAACCGGCCGGTCCACCCGTTCATTTTCTAAGTCGTATGCCGGATGATACCTGGTCAGATCAGCTTCATCAGCAAGCTTGCTGGCAAGAGGGCGCATCTCCTTGGTTAAAGCACGGAGGTCCTTGCCAGAGAAGGCAGATCCATCTTCCTTATTACTGGGGTATCCATTCATAGCTTCTTCTGGATCAAAATCTGAACCCATGCTTTGGCCCTAGTCAGTGCTACAAGAGAGCCGGCCCGTGCAGCAGATTTCTTCACTTCTTCCAAGCGTACAGGCAATATAGATAGCTTCTCCAAAGTACCTTGGATAGTAGTGGGGGCCGCTTTCTGATGGGATATCGCACTTATAATCCTTTGAGCGCCGGAATACAGCTGCTCAACCAGAGTATAAGAGGCCTTGAGTTTCTTCCGGATGTCATCCCCAAGATGGGTTATGCGTCGCCCTGGATATGATTATTAAAGTTAAACTAGACCGGAACAAAGATTGCAGAAGGAAACATAAGCAAATTGAGTGCTCACCAAAGATAGCAGAGGTCATAAGTTCTATTTGCTGTCTCAAACCGGTCAGCTCTTGTGTCACCGGATTAAGGGCAGCTTCAGCATCCTTTGCTCTTTTCTCAAGAGAGTTCCTCTGCACCTCCCAGACGGACCGCTCCTCTTCAAAATGATTTTTCAACTTTTCGGCGCTGGTTAAGTTCAGAGCAAGCTCTTCCTTAGCTTTGGCAGCAGCAGTTTCAGTAGCATCTAGTCTGTTCCGGAGCTCATTTACCTCTGCAGCCCTCCGGGTCAAGTCAGCCTACAAGGAAATCAAGTGGAGTAGAAGACAATTCAGACAAGTCTCAAGCATATAAACAAGTTATCCACTTCACACTTGGGGGCTAATGCGCAGTTGAAGTATTAAAAGAGAAATCCAGACAAGTCCCAGGCACATAAAACATGTTATGCCCCTGACACTTGGGGGCTAATGTAAGTTCATTCTGCATACATTGGAAGTACCGGTTTACCTACAACGAAGCTAAACCGGTACTTGGGGGCTACTATGGCATAAAGACAGAAGTACAAAGAATACAAAACAAAGACAAGTGAAGGAAGTTACCTCGTACTTATCCTTCATCATATTAACCAAGCCCAATTCATAATCACGGCTGGTATGAAGCGGGTTCAAATACCCGGAATAAAGTTCCTGGGCACTCAATTGGGCATAGCTGGACAAGTCCGTGCTCCACTTGCCCTTTTCTTGTTGAAGATTCTCCTCTTTAGCAGTATGCTTGGCCAAGATGATAGGTTCAGCTGGAGCAGTAAAACCTGTCCCGGTTATCTGAACATCCGGAGAAGAGGCAGTGGTTGGCTGAGAAGGGGCAACAGTAGGGGCCGGGCTAATAGGAGCCGGATTAGTCCGAGGAGGGCTAACCCGGACAGGACTCGCCGGTTCAACTACATTTTCCACATTGGTATCTTCCAGGGCAACAATGTCATTGTGATCCATGGGAATAGGATCGTCAAGCTGAGCTGCATGTTCGTTCTCTGGAGGGATGACTTCGTCCGGATCAGCTGCCGGTTCAGCAGTAGCAGTCTCGGCAGCCGCTTTGCTGTCTTTCGCCTTCTTGCTAGGTTTGGGCTTGCTGAAGAAAATTGAAGGAGTAATGAGAATCATCAAGGTGCAAATACAAATATAAACCGGATATTAAAAGGGACTTACCCAGGCACGGTCTTCAGCACAGGGACCCGTGTGGCAGTCGATTCACCAGAAGAGGACAAAGGAGTCTCCTGATAGTTAGGATCAGACGGTTTAAGCGGTTTACGTATAAGTCCAGCCTTTGGATGAAGAAGAGTTGGAAAAAGTAAAACCTCAGAGCGGCGCCTGCGAGCCGGAGTAAGAGATATTCCGGAGGATTCTACTACATGGCCACTATGGCGCGTAGTCCGGCGTGCTTCATGTTGCTGCTTCTTCAAAATAAATTTGGGGTCCAGTTGAGCGTAAAGATGAGAAAAAGGGTATTTCCGAGACGCCCGACAAATTTTGGGCGCCGGCGGTTCAGAGTCTGAAGAAAGAAAGATTACCTCAGCTTCTGCCGCTTTACTTCCTTCAGCCAAATCCTGTGGAAAGACACTGTTAACATAAATTTGGATAAAGGGAGATTAAAACATATCAGGATCAATTCATACCTCGGAATCCGGATCATCTTCTTCAGGATGTGAACCGGAAGCAGCAGCTGCCTTTTTCTTCTTGATAGCATATGTCTTCCGGCGTGGCTGTTTGCCTGACTTATCTTGAGGCTTTCTTTTCCAGAAGGGGTCGTTGGCCTGTGCAGAAGATGAAAAATAAATATAAGACAATTGATATGGACGGATTAGAATAAGCAGAAGAGGTCAGGAAAAAACTTACTGCTGGCGGTTTGCTGTTTTCATAGAAGGGAGCCAATCCGGTCTGGCTGCACTCTTCCAGGGAGATATTGAGCATCTTCTTTGCGGATTCAGTGACTTCTTTCTCAGGAAGTATTATGTCAATGTGGCGTTGAGGGTCATCCGTTTTTCCGGTATACTCACACATCAGGCCGGAGCGCCGGCTCAGAGGAAGGATGCTCCAGGCAAGCCAACAGCGAACGAAATCTACTCCAGTTAAACCATTGGCCATAAAGGCCCTAAGGTTAGCAAGCTGAGGGGCAAACCGGGCCCGCTCTGAAGAACTAAGGCTTATGACTAATTCTTTACAAGAGGGGTATATGATTGGTTAAACCGGTGAAAAACTTACAGATTTACAAGACGAAGAAACAGGTTTCTACAGAAAGATAAAGTAAAAATGGATCTGAGCCGTAAGAAGAAGATGAAATATACGCAAGCCTTATACAGGAAGAACCACAAAGGGTTTCTACAGATCAAATGAATCTAAGGGTTGAATCTAAGGTCCGAATCTAAGTTTAAACCATGGAATAGGAGCGCATTCGAAACATATCCAAGGTTTGAGTCTACTGCAAGTGTAACCTTCAGGGATGAACAGCAAGCTTCGAGGTTTCATGGCGGAAGCCATGGAGGAACCCTAGATTGAGATCTAGAATGAGAAAGAAGAAGTACCTCAGGAAGAAGAAGACGGCGGCGGAGTGCTCTGGACACGTTTCAGGGTGATGCAGCGGCCTAGATTGACGACGGCGACGGGCTCGAAGAATGGCGGCGGAGCTTTGGGCGACGGAGGAAGACGAAGTGCGGAAGGAAGAAAAAGGACAAGGCTCAGCGGTATTTATAAAGCTGGTGAGGTGAAACGGCAAGCGCGGGAATCAAGGAGGTCAGAGATTGGATAAAGATTCCGTTGTCGCCTCGATCTTCGGGATAGCCTTTAACAAAGGTAACAGACAGCGGTGAGCAATAAATGCGGAGGTGATGTCACAACAGATTGAGATGATTTCTCGAGATGACGTCATAGCCGGTTTACAAAGCAGAGAAGCTGCAGAGAGGAAATTTATGCAAAGACTTGGAAGATAGACATGAACAAGTTCAAATCAATCTGGGGCCTAATGTGAGGGATATTACTAGTAGGTATAAACCGGCTAGGAAGATCCGGATTACGTTAATGTAGTTGTGTTATCATAATCCCAGTAGGTTATGAGTTAGAGGTTACGGCCCGTGGAGGCTTAAGGCCCATATGTAAAGCTTACGGTTTATGAACCGTCATATCATGTAACTTGAGGTATAAGGTAGGAAGAATAGAGACCGAGGCGGACACGATTATGAACCGGCCTCGGGACTCTGTAAACCGGACCAGGCGTCGCCTCCTATATAAAGGGATGACCCGGCAACGGTTCAAGGACAAGTAACAACCCGTCGAGACACAGGCAAGCAATCCGCTCCATGTTCATCGATGCCCAAGCAATACCAAACCAAACTAGACGTAAGCTTTTACCTTCATCGAAGGGGCCGAACTAGTATAAACCATTTGTGTTCTTTGTGTGCTTTAACCTCTTCAAGCTTACCCGTGCGATGGCTCCACACCTAAGTCCTCTAAACCGGACATCTTTCATTCCAGTTCCACGACAGGAAGGGTTGGTAGAATTTACCCATCGCGCGATCCCGACCTCCACACAAAGGATGACACTCAATGAAATACCTCATGCTTCAAATTTGTCACACAACGGTTAACATACGTGCATGCTACGGGACTTGCAAACCTCAACACAAGTATTTCGCAAATTCACAACTACTCTACTAGCACGACTCTAATATCTCCATCCTCATATCTCAAAACAATCATCAAGTATCAAACTTCTCATAATATTCAATGCACTTTTTATGAAAGTTTTTACTATAGCCATCTTGGATGCATATCATAGTAGGACTAATTTTATAACCAAAGCACATTACCATGCTGTTCTAAAAGACTCTCAAAATAATATAAGTGAAGCTTGACAGATAAACAATTTCTAGAAAATAAAACCACCACCGTGCTCTAAAAAGATATAAGTGAAGCACTAGAGCAAAACTATCTAGCTCAAAAGATATAAGTGAAGCACATAGAGTATTCTAATAAATTCCGTCTCATGTGTATCTCTCTCAAAAGGTGTGTCCAGAAAAGATGATTGTGGTAAACTAAAGAGAAAAGACTCAAATCATACATGACGCTCCAAGCAAAACACATATCATGTGGTAAATAAAAATATAGTCTCAAGTAAAGTTACCGATAGATGAAGACGAAAGAGGGGATGCCTTCCCGGGGCATCCCCAAGATTAGGCTTTTGGTTGTCCTTGAATTTTACCTTGGGGTGCCTTGGGCATCCCCAAGCTTAGGCTCTTTCCACTCTTTGTTCCATAGTCCATCAAATCCTTACCCAAAAACTTGAAAACTTCACAACACAAAACTTAACAGAAAACCTCGTGAGCTCCGTTAGTATAAGAAAACAAACCACCACTCAAAGGTACGGTAATGAACTCATTCTTTATTTATATCGGTGTTAAACCTACTGTGTTCCAACCTCTCTATGCTTCATACCCCCCGATACTACTCATAGATTCATCAAAATAAGCAAACAACACACGAAAAACAGAATCTGTCAAAAACATAACAGTCTGTAGAAATCTATAACTTTAGAATAATTCTATAACTCTAAAAATTCTTAAATAAATTGGTGGACATTAGGAATTTGTCTATTAATCATCTGCAAAAATAATCAACTTAAAATCACTCTCCAATAAAATATGGTAGCTAATCTCGTGAGCGCAAAAGTTTCTGTTTTTTACAGCAAGATCGCATAAACTTCACCCAAGTCTTTCCAAAGGTTCTACTTGGCACAAACACTAATTAAAACACAAAACCACATCTAAACAGAAGCTAGATGCATTATTTATTACTAAACGTAAGCAAAAGCAAATAAAATAAAATTGGGTTTCCTCCCAACAAGCGCTATCGGTTAACGCCCCTAGCTAGGCATGATACAAGAATAGATCTAGGTATTGCCATCTTTGGTAGGCAATCCATAAGTGGCTCTCATAATCGATTCATAAGGTAATTCGATTTTCTTTCTAGGAAAGTGTTCCATGCCTTTCCTTAATGGTAATTGGAATCTAATATTTCCTTCGTTCATATCAATAATTGCACCAATCGTTCTAAGGAAAGGTCTACCAAGAATAATAGGACATGTAGGATTGCAATCTATATCAAGAACGATGAAATCTACGACCACACATAATTCCTATTTGCAACAATAAGAATATCATTAATCCTTCCCATAGGTTTCTTAATGGTAGAATTTGCAAAATGCAAATTTAGAGAGCAATCATTAAGTTCATGGAAACCTAGTATATCACACAAAGTTTTTGGAATTGTGGAAACACTTGCACCCAAATCACACAAAGCATATCATTCTTGATCTTTAATCTTAATTTTAATAGTAGGTTCCCACTCATCATAAAGTTGTCTAGGTATAGAAACTTCTAGTTCAAGTTTTTCTTCATAAGATTGCATTAAAGCATCAACGATGTGTTTGGTAAAGGCTTTATTTTGACTATAAGCATGAGGAGAATTTAGCACGCATTGCAACAAGGAAATACAATCTATCAAAGATAAATTATCATAATTAACTCCTTTGAGATCCAAAATAGTGGGTTCATCGCTATGTAAAGTTTTGACCTCTTCACTCCCACTTTTAACAATTTTAGCATCAAGATCTAAAAACTCCAAATCATTGGGACACCTTTTAACTAAAGTAGACTCGTCTCTAGTCCCATCTTTATCAAGATTCATACTAGAAAACAAGGATTTAATAGGAGACACATCAATCGCTTTTAGATCTTCATCTTTGTTAACTAGAGAATTAGAAGAACACGCCTTAACAAAGCAATCTTTTTTAGAACTCATCGTAGCGGTTCTTTATTTGCACTCATCAATGGAAATTCTCACGGCTTTGAGAGACTCATTGATATCATGCTTAGGTGGAATAGATCTAAGTTTCAAAGAATGCACATCAAGAGAAATTCTATCCATGTTCCTAGCCAACTCATCAATCTTAAGCAATTTTTCTTCAAGCAAAGCATTGAAATTCTTTTGCAAATTCATAAATTCTTTAACACTACTTTCAAAATCAGAGGACATCTTATTAAAATTTCCATAAGAGTTGTTGTAGGAATTACCATAATTATTAGAGGAATTACCAGGGAAAGACCTAGAATTAAAGTTTCCTCTGTAAGCGTTGTTACCGAAATTATTCTTACCAACAAAATTCACATCCAAAGATTTATTATTATTCTCAATCAACGTGGACAAAGGCATATCATTAGGATCAGAAGAAGCACTCTTAGTAGCAAATAATTTCATAAGTTCATCCATCTTTCCACTCAAAACACTAATCTTTTCAATAGCATGTACTTTTTTACTAGTAGATCTTTCGGTGTGCCATTGAGAGTAGTTAACCATAATATTATCTAGGAGTTTAGTAGCTTCTCCTAAAGTGATTTCCATGAAAGTGCCCCCCGTGGCCGAATCTAGAAGATTTCTAGAAGGAAAATTCAAGCCAACATAAAAGTTTTGTATAATCATCCATAAGTTCAAACCAAGTGTAGGGCAATTACATATCATTAATTTCATTCTCTCCCAAGCATGTGGAACATGCTCATGATCTAGTTGCTTAAAATTCATAATATCGTTTCTAAGAGAGATAATCTTAGCGGGAGGAAAATACTTAGAGATAAAGGCATCTTTGCACTTATTCCGTGAATCAATACTATTTCTATGCAAAGAAGAGAACCAAGTTTTAGCACGATCTCTAAGCGAAAATGGAAATAGCTTCAATTTAACAATATCATTGTCCGTATCCCTCTTCTTTTGCATATTGCACAAATCAACAAAGTTGTTTAGATGGGTACCGGCATCTTCACTAGGAAGGCCGAAAAATTGATCTTTCGTGACAAGATTCAATAGAGCAGCATTGATTTCACGAGATTTAGCATCGGTAATAGGAGCAATCGGAGTGCTAATAAAATCATTATTGTTGGTATTGGAGAAGTCACACAATTTGGTATTGTCTTGAGCCATAGTGACAAACAAGCAATCCAACACACAAGCAAACAAGAAGCAAGCGAAAAGAGGCGAACGGAAAAAGAAGGGCGAATAAAACAGCAAAGGTGAAGTGGGGGAGAGGAAAATGAGAGGCAAATGGCAAATAATGTAATACGAGGGATAAGGGTTTGTGATAGGTACTTGGTATATGACTTTTGCGTAGATCTCCCCGGCAACGGCGCTAGAAATTCATCTTGCTACTTCTTGAGCTTGCGTTGTTTTCCCTCGAAGAGGAAAGTGTGATGCAGCACAGTAGCGTAAGTATTTCCTTCGGTTTTTGAGAACCAAGGTATCAATCCAGTAGGAGACCACGCGCGAGTCCCTCATACCTGCACAAACAAATAAGAACCTTGTAACCAACGCGACAAGGGGTTGTCAATCCCTTCACGTCCACTTGCAAAAGTGAGATCTGATAGAGATGATAAGATAATATTTTTGGTATTTTTGATATGTAGATTGAAAGTGAAGATTGTAAAATAAAACAACGGCGACAGAAATTGGCAAGTTGACGGAAACTAATATGATAAAATATAGACCCGGGGGCCATAGGTTTCACTAGTGGCTTCTCTCATGATAGCACATTTCTACGGTGGGTGAACAAATTACTGTCGAGCAATTAATAGAAAAGCGCATAGTGATGAGAATATCTAGGAATGATCATTGTATATAGGCATCACGTCTGTGACAAGTAGACCGAAACGATTCTGCATCTACTACTATTACTCCACACATCGACCGCTATCCAGCATGCATCTAGAGTATTAAGTTAATAAGAACAGAGTGACGCCTTAAGCAAGATGACATGATGTAGAGGGATAAACTCAAGCAATATGATATAAACCCCATCTTTTTATCCTCGATGGCAACAATACAAGACGTGGCTTGCTGCCCCTGCTGTCACTGGGAAAGGACACCGCAAGATTGAACCCAAAGCCAAGCACTTCTCCCATTGCAAGAACTACCAATCTAGTAGGCCAAACCAAATCGATAATTCGAAGAGACTTGCAAGGATATTTAAATCATGCATAAAATATTTCAGAAAAGAATCCAATATTGTTCATAGATAATCTTGATCATAAACCCACAATTCATCGGATCTTGTCAAACACACCGCAAAAAGAATTACATCGACTAGATCTTCACGAAGACCGTGGAGAACTTTGTACTGAGATCCAAAGAGAGAGAAGAAGCCATCTTGCTAATAACTATGGACTCGAAGGTCTGTGGTAAACTACTCACAACTCATCGGAGAGGCTATGGTGTTGATGTAGAATCCCTCCATGATCGATGATCCCCGATGGTTTCAGGGTACGTAGGTATATATAGGAGGAAGAGGCATTTCAGGGGAGCCACGAGGGGCCCACGAGGGTGGGGGCCGCGCCTACACCCCTGGGCACGCCCCTGCCCTCGTGGACGCCTCTTCCGCTTCCTGGCATGTACTCCAAGTCTTCTGTGTTGCAATTGTTCCAAAAATAACTCTCCCGAAGGTTTCATTCCCTTTGGACTCCGTTTGATATTCCTTTTCTGCGAAACACTAAAATGTGCAAAAAAACAACAATTTGCACAGGGCCTTGGGGTTAGTCCCAAAAATAATATAAAAGTGTATAATAAAGCCCATTAAACATCCAAAACATATAATATAATAGCATGGAACAATCAAAAATTATAGATACGTTGGAGACATATCAACCCTCAGGATACAAAGGTTCGTGAGTCATTCTACCCCCTCTAGTCACAACTCTAACATCATTATCCTTTTTCTTACTATTTAATTCATTGAGCAAATCATTTTGTACTCTAAGTACTTGTTCTACTTGAGTGGTAACCATAGAAGCATGTTTACTAATGGGTTTAAGTTCACATTTAACTCTAGACATGTAATCACTCAAGTGTTCAATCATATAAGCATTGCGTTTCAATTGTCTACTAACATAAGAACTAAAATTTCTTGTTTCACAATAAAATTGTCAAACTCATCTAAGCATTGGCTAGCAGACTTATTACGAGGAATATCACCTTCATCAAATATATAGAGAGAATTTACCTTTACTACCTGTGTCGGGTTATTAAAGACCATGTATTTCTTCAATAGGTGGTAAATTCTTAAAATCTTCAGCTTTAATACCTTTTTCTTTCATAGATTTCTTCGCCTCTTGCATATCTTCAGGACAGAGAAATATAATACTCCTTTTCTTCGGAGTTCGCTTAGGAGTTGGTTCAGGAAGTGTCCAATTATTTTCATTACTCAACATATTATTCAATAGCAATTCAGCTTGATCAATAGTTCTTTCCCTGAAAACACAACTAGCACAACTATCCAGCTGGTCTCTGGAAGCATCGGTTAGTCCATTATAAAAGATATCTAGTATTTCATTTTTCCTAAGAGAATGATCGGGCAAAGCATTAAGTAATCGAAGAAGCCTCCCCCAAGCTTGTGGGAGACTCTCTTCTTCAATTTGCACAAAGTTATATATTTCCCTTAAGGCAGCTTGTTTCTTATGAGCGGGGGAATATTTGGCAGGGAAGTAATAAATCATATCCTGGGGACTACGCACACAACCAGGATCAAGAGAATTAAACCATGTTTTAGCATCACCCTTTAAGGAGAACGGAAATAACTTAAGGATATAGTAGTAACAGATTTTTTTTCCTCATTGGTCAATAGGGTGGCTATATCATTCAATTTAGTAGGATGTGCCACCACAGTTTCAGATTCATAGCCATGGAAAGGATCAGAGTCAACCAAAGTAATTAATTCAGGATCGACAGAGAAATCATACTCCTTATCGGAAATACAGATTGGTGAAGTAGCAAAAGCAGGGTCATATTTCATTCTAGCATTCAAAGACTTACAGTTTCTTAAGATCATATCAACCATTGCAATCAAGAAAGTCTCTAGCAGTTTCTTCATCCATAACATAACCCTCAGGCACAACATGCAATTCAAATCTAGGGGAGAGTCTTCATCATCACTTTCATCAATATTATCAGTTTCAATAGTTTCATTCTCTCTAACCCTAGCAATTTGTTCATCAAGAAATTCACCTAATGGCACAGTATTATCAAGCATAGAAGTAGTTTCATCATAAGTATCATGCATAGCAGAAGTGGCATCATTAAGAACAGGTGACATATCTGAAGGAAATATGCCCTAGAGGCAATAATAAAGATGTTATTTTGTATTTCCTTATATCATGATAAATGTCTTTTATTCATGCTAGAATTGTATTAACCGGAAACTTGATACATGTGTGAATACATAGACAAAATAGTATGTCCCTAGTATGCCTCTACTAGACTAGCTCATTGATCAAAGATGGCTATGTTTCCTAGCCATAGACATGAGTTGTCATTTGATTAACGGGATCACATCATTAGGAGAATGATGTGACGGACTAGACCCATCCGTTAGCATAGCACTATGATCGTTTAGTTTTACTGCTATTGCTTTCTCCATGCCTTATACATGTTCCTATGACTGTGAGATTATGCAACTCACGAATACCATAGGAACACCTTGTGTGCTATCAAACGTCACAACGTAACTGGGTGATCATAAAGATGCTCTACAGGTGTCTCCGAAAGTATTCGTGGTGTTGGCATAGATCAAGACTAGGATTTGTCACTCTGAGTGTCGGAGAGGTATCTCTGGGCCCTCTCGGTAATGCACATCATAATAAGCCTTGCAAGCAAATGACTAATGAGTTAGTCATGAGATGATGTATTACGGAACGAGTAAAGAGACTTGCCGGTAACGAGATTGAAATAGGTATAGAGATACCGACGATCGAATCTCGGGCAAGTAACATACCGATGACAAAAGGAACAACGTATGTTGTTATGCGGTTTGACCGATAAAGATCTTCGTAGAATATGTAGGAGCCAATATGAGCATCCAGGTTCCGCTATTGGTTATTGATCGGAGATGAGTCTCGGTCATGTCTACATAGTTCTCGAACCCGTAGGGTCCGCACGCTTAACTTTTGATGACGATCGGTATTATGAGTTTATGAGTTTTGATGTACCGAAGGTAGTTCGGAGTCCCGGATGAGATCACGGACATGACGAGGAGTCTCGGAATGTCTGAGACATAAAGATTGATATATTGGACGACTATATTCGGACACCGGAAGTGTTCTTGAAAGTTTCGGAATTTACCGAAGTGCCGGGGGGGTTATCGGAACCCCCCGGGGGAATGGTGGGCCCTAGTGGGCCATAGGGGAGAGAGAGGGCAGCAGCCAGGAGGTGGCGCGCCCCCTCCCTAGGAGGAGTCCGAATAGGACTAGGGGAAGGGGGCGCGGTCCTTCTTTCCCTCTCCCTCTCCCTCTCTTTCCTTCCCCCATTTTCCTTCTTTGGTAGGTTCCTACTAGGAATAGGATTGCAATCCTATTCCTAGTTGGATTGCAGCCCTAGCCGCACCATAGAGGGCCGGCCGGCCTCCCCCCTTGCTCCTTTATATACGGGGGCAGGGGGGCACCCAAAGACACACAAGTTGAATTGTTCTAGCCGTGTGCGGTGCCCCCCTCCACAGAAACACACCTCGGTCATACCATCGCAGTGCTTAGGCGAAGCCCTGTGCCGGTAGATACATCATATCCGTCACCACGCCGTCGTGCTGACGAAACTCTCCCGTGAAGCTCAACTGGATCAAGAGCTCGTGGGACGTCATCAAGCTGAACGTGTGCTGAACGCGGAGGTGCCGTACGTTCGGTGCTTGATCGGTTGGATCGCGAAGAAGTTCGACTACATCAACCGCGTCACTTGACGCTTCCGCTTCCGGTCTACGAGGGTACGTAGACACACTCTTCCCTCTCGTTGCTATGCATCTGGTAGATAGATCTTGCGTGATCGTAGGAAAATTTTAAAATACTACGTTCCCCAACAATATCATATTCAATAGCAGGTGTAGGTGTCGCAAATTTACTCATAACAGAGGCTGAATCAAGTGCAAAGCTAGATGGAAGTTCCTTACCTCCCCTCGTAGTTGAGGGATAAATCTTAGTTTTCCATCTCTCAAGTTCTTCATAGTGATCAACGGATATAAATCCCAAGTGACTCAAAGAATATAGCTATGCTCCCCGGCAACGGCGCCAGAAAATAGTCTTGATAACCCACAAGTATAGGGGATCACAACAGTTTTCAAGGGTAGGGTATTCAAGCCAAATATATTGATTCGACACAAGGGGAGCCAAAGAATACTCTCAAGTATTAGCAGTTGAGTTGTCAATTCAACCACACCTGGAAGACTTAATATCTGCAGGAAAGTATTTAGTAGCAAAGTAGTATGGAAGTAACAGTAACAGTGGCAAAAGTAATAGTAGCAGTTTTGTAGTGATTGTAACAGTGGCAGTGGAAAACTAACTAAGCAAAGAGCAATATGTGAAAAGCTCGTAGGCATTGGATCAATGATGGATAATTATGTCGGATGCGATTCCTCATGTAATAGTTATAACATAGGGTGACACCGAACTAGCTCCAGTTCATCAATGTAATGTAGGCATGTATTCCAAATATAGTCATACGTGCTTATGGAAAAGAACTTGCATGCCATCTTTTGTCCTACCATCCCGTGGCAGCGGGGTCCTATTGGAAACTAAGGGATATTAAAGCCTCCTTTTAATAGAGTACCCGACCAAAGCATTAACACTTAGTGAATACATGAACTCCTCAAACTACGGTCATCACCGGGAGTGGTACCGATTATTGTCACTTCGGGGTTGCCAGATCATAACACATAGTAGGTGACTATTGACTTGCAAGATAGGATCAAGAACTCACATATATTCATTAAAACATAATAGGTTCAGATTTGAAATCATGGCACTCAGGCCCTAGTGACAAGCATTAAGCATGGCAAGGTCATAGCAACATCAATCTTAGAACATAGTGGATACTAGGAATCAAACCCTAACAAAACTAACTCGATTACATGGTAAATCTCATCCAACCCATCACCCTCCAGCAAGCCTACGATGGGATTACTCATGCATGACGGTGAGCATCATGAAATTGGTGATGGAGAAAGGTTGATGATGACGACGGCGACGATCTCCACTCTCCGGAGCCCCGAACGGACTCCCGATCACCCCTCCAGAGAGAGATTAGGGCTTGGCGGCGGCTCCGTATTGTAAAACACGATGCACCCTTCTCTCTGATTTTTTTCTCCCCGAAAGTGAATATATGGAGTTGGGGTTGATGTCAGTGGAGCCTCAGGGGGCCCACGAGACAGGGGGCGCGCCCCCACCCTCGTGGATAGGGTGTGGGCCCCCTGGTCTTGGTTCTTTCGCCAGTATTTTTTATATATTCAAAAAATATTCTCCGTTGATTTTCAGGTCACTCCGAGAACTTTCATTTCTGCACAAAAATAACACCATGGCAGTTCTGCTAAAGACAGCATCAGTCCCGGTTAGTTCCATTCAAATCATGCAAGTTAGAGTCCAAAACAAGGGAAAAAGTGTTTGGAAAAGTAGATACGTTGGAGACGTATCACCAGAGCTGAAATATTAAATTGAAAGATAAAAATATTTTTGGGAGGCATACTTTTTTCGTGAACGAAACAACTTAGAGTTTCCAATACTTTGCATGCTAGATACATCATAGGTGGTTCCCAAACAGAAAATAA
This sequence comes from Secale cereale, assembly GCA_902687465.1. NCBI lineage: Eukaryota > Viridiplantae > Streptophyta > Magnoliopsida > Poales > Poaceae > Secale > Secale cereale. The sequence goes on along the minus strand of LR738713.1, from coordinate 576,108,524 downwards.
AGTTTATTCCTTTTTCCACACTCTTTCACAATACATCGCTAACCATATCCACGGGTGCCCTCCATACCAACACTTTCCAAGGAAATTATTATTTGACAACATAAAGTAAATTCATTTTTCATTTCGGGACTGGGCATCCCTAATACCTTTACCGTACTCTCGTGCAATGACAAGTGAATACACACTCATCTTGAGAATAACACTTCTAGCATGCAAAATATCGGCCACCCCTCACAGCCTCATGAGCGATACGAGCACACAAAACGGAAGTTTATTTGAAATTTAGAGATGGAACATACAAATTTTCTGTAACGCCCAAGATGCGGCTATATCTCTCACGTGTCGAGGGACGACTTAGAGGCATAACCGCATTTTGGTATGATCGCAAGATGGTCATCTCCACACATTCCCATGTACAAGAACAAGGTAAAATAGATAGTCGGCTTACAATTGCCACTTCACACAATGCATGAATAAGTCATACATCATCCAGAGTACACACAAGTCCGACTACGGACGAATCCAAATGAAAAAGAAGATAACCATGCAACTATGCCCGATCGGCCCTACTAGGAACCACTATTGATCATCGGGGTATGTCACGTACATACGCCCACGCTCTTCATGGAACTCCCAATGGAACTCCTGGCCATCGCCTATATCGAAATCGGTTGTACCTGCACCTGTGTTTGTAGTAAATCGTGAGTCACGAGGACTCAACAATCCCATTCCCGGGTATCAAAACTATCAAAGCCTTTGGGTGAGGAGAAAGTATATAAGTGAGATGCAACAATCACTAAGCGTAGATGAGGTGGCTAGCTTACAAGTTTTCAGAGCGAGAAGAGAAGTCAAAGCCAACGATCGTGAACTAGTCTTGATCACTAAATGATCCTATCTACCTACGAGTCATTCATAACCCAGCCGTGTTCTCTTCCCGAACTCCCTCAAAAAGAGACCATCACAACTACTCACACGGTGGTGTATTATGTTTGAGTTTTTGTGTCAAGTTTTCTACAATCGGATGTTAACAAACTCCAATCCGCCACATAACCACGGGCATGGCTTTCGAAATATCATAACCCTGCAGGGGTGTCCCAACTTAGCCCATCACAAGCTCTCATGATCTGCGAAGGAAAAACCTCCATCTTAGGGAAGACCCGAGCGTCCTCGGAATCCCGATGCACAAGTTCTTCGAAGAAAGAAAAACGAGCCCAAGGAGATCTCCCGATGAGTCAGACCCGTGTCCAGAGCCGCGCGCTCTCTATCTACGGACTCATCCGTCTATGCGAAGTGGACGATAGCCAGAATATCTCGAGTTGCCCCGAGGAGGCACCGCCGACTGCTAGGTAGGTGGACCAACACTCAAGTCGAGCACTGATGGCTTCTCGCCCCTCGTTGGTTACCCCAAGTGGAAGGTTGAGATGTAGCTTAGCGGCAAATTTCCCTTGGCAAAGATACCAAGGATCGAATCCCGTGAGACTCCGAGGGTCGACAAGTAGGTGTCAACGGCGCCAGAAACTTAGCGGTTGACAGGACCTGCACACAAATACAGATAACTTTGCTCCCAACGAGTACAGAGAGGTTGTCAATCCCTCCGGCCTTGTTGTTTACAAAGGATCAAACACAAGAGATAATAATGATAGCTATGACTGCAACTAGGAAATAAAAAGAGGAAGTAAATAGAAGGTGTGATCAGCGGTGGTAATATGGACCGGGGTCCCATGATGTTCACTAGTGATGTCTCTCTCCCAAAAGGCGATAAAACAGCAAAGCGAGGTAAAAAAATTACAGCTGGGAAATTGACAGGGTTATGTGCGCAAACCAATGCTAACTATGCTGCAAAGAAAGGTAGAGGCTCAAAAGCATGGGCGGTACGCCAAGGCAAGTAGACCGAAATCCATCTGCATCTACTACTAATCATCCACCTTGAGATATCTATCCAGAACATCTCGCTGGTATTAAGTTGCGAATCCCACCCAAAGTGTAAACTCAAAGCAACAGACAACTGCATTAAAAGAACTTTGCGTAAAGTAAACAATCCTTGCACCCACAAGTACAAGCACCGTTGTTTTCCCCCTTGTGGCAACAGCACATCCCCTAGACTCATGTTTCTTTCACTCAAGCTAGTCATCAGGGGGCATGAACCCACAATCAAGCATAACACTCCCTCTTGGAGTTACTACCTACTACTTGGCCAACGCAATAAACAGCAATGGAGAACATGCAAGAATTACTCAAGAACATAGATATAAAAGAGGTGAATCAAATATATTACTCAAACACAATCTGAACATAGTCTCATAATCCATCAGATCCCAGCAAACTCAGCAAAGCAACAGCAGAAAGATTACATATGTGCCTTGATCATGTAGGGCAGCTCACGAGGTCTAAGCCATGAAGAGCAAAGAGGGGGGGAGAACATCACATAGCTACTGATCATGGACCCATGGTCCAAGGTGGACTACTCACGACTCATCCGGGAAGCGTCCATGGTGGTGGAGAAGCTCCCGGTGGTGGTTCTCCCCTCCGGCAAGGTGCCGGGAAGAGTTCTCCTCATGCTCCCGATCTTGGAAGCGTTGCGGCGGCGGAACAGAGGCGAGTTCGTGAAAAAGGGTTCTCTCCTCGAGGGTTTCGGGACGAGAGGGATATATATGCGAAGGGGGGCAGCCAGAGGCGGAGCAGGGGCCCCAGGCACCCCCCTGGCGCGGCCAGGGGTGGGGCCGCGCCAGGTGGCCGCCTGGGCCTCCCCTGGCTCCCCTCTGGCCCCACTTTGGTTCTTCGCGAAGCTTCCTGTACGCTGATTTTTCCTGTATTTTTCCCGGAATTTTTGGAGCACTTTTAATATGGGGGAAACCTTTAATAGAAAAACAACAGAAAACAGGAACTGGCACTGTGGTGCACTGAGTTAATAGGTTAGTCCAAATATGATCAAAAGTGTATGGAAGTGCATACATATCATAGCAATATCACACAAAATAAGCATGGAGCAAGTATAAATTATAGATATGTTTTGGACGTATCAAGCACTGGCCCGGGGGTTGATTAAAATAATCCCCAGGTTTGCAACTCCCTCGACAAGTTTTAGTTATTAGGCAAATGGTAAAACCAAAGTTTGATCTCCTCGGGAAAGCTCTACTTTAAGCGAAGAAGCAAGGGGGGCCCATAAACCCCAACTGTGTTATGAACGCAAACTCAAGGAACATAACACCGGTTTATCGGAACCTAAGGCGGCACGAGTGGAACAAAACACCAGGCAAAAGGCTGAGCCTTCCACCCTTTACCAAGTATATATGTGCATTAATTTAACATAAGAAATATTGTGATAATCCCAAAATATCCAATCCAACATGGAGCAAACTTCATCTTCACCTGCAACTATCAAAGCTTCAAGAGGGGCTTGAGCAAAAGCATAACTTAGCCAAACAACGGTTTGCTAGGCATGTAGTTAGAGGTTTCATGGCAAGGTAGGGGGGTTGACAAGCAAATAGATAGGTAGCGCGATGCTACTTCTCGAGCTTGTGTTGTATTCCCTCGAAGAGGAAAGGGTGATGCAGCACCGTAGCGTAAGTATTTCCCTCAGATTTTGAGAACCAAGGTATCAATCCAATAGGAGACCACGTGCGAGTCCCTCACACCTGCACAAACAAATAAAAACTTTGCAGCCAACGTGATAAGGGCTTGTCAATCCGATGCGGAGCATCCCTCGACTACCCGAACCGACACTCCATCACCACCGCAAGCACCGAGAGGACCAATGACAAGAGCACATGCACGCAACATCGAGAACGAGGTGACTTCCTTCCTCTCCGAGTTTCGTTCGGTTTCACATGAGAACGGGATTCTACCTCAGAGAGATACGCTATGCATTCTTAGGTACATCAAGGATGATCGTGGGAAGGAGAAGACGGAGGTCCAAGCATCCATGGAACAAGAGTACGAAAAGTAGTCAAGGAGACGGAAGAAGTGGAGTCCCTGAACACCCCGGGTGCCCGGACGAAAGAGCCCCGGGTGCCCGGGCCCGAAGACATGGAGGGCCGACCCTCCCTGGACACCCCGGGTGCCCGGCCAGCTAGGCCCCTGGTGCCCGGCCCCTGCCTAGGCGGCGTCCCAGCCGGCCCTGGGTGCCCAGCCCCCAAGGCCCCGGGTGCCCGGACCACTGCGCCGAGCCGCCAGCTTCCACCCCGGGTGCCCGGGCTTTGGACCCCGGGTGCCCGGCCCCTCTCGCCCAGCCGACCCCGGGTGCCCGGGCTTTGGACCCCGGGTGCCCGGCCCTCCCCGCCCGGCTCCCCCTAACCGGTCCGGGTGCCCGGCCGGGTACACCCCGGGTGCCCGGACCCTTTCCCCGTGGCTGCGTTTTCTGAAGGACTTTTTAGTCCTTTGTACCCATTTTCCCCTAGTTTCGTCCTTAGCCTATATAAACTCTTTCCCTAGCTTATTTGTGGGGTTAGCAAAGTATTTTGAGAGACCTTGAGAGCTTTGCTCCTTGTATCCTCTCCTCTAGGAGATCAAGACCTCCCAAGGAAGAAGAATCCTTGTGGATTGCAAGACCTCCCAAGGGAGAAGATCATCAAGACCTCAGCTCCTCTAGGAGTGGGAAGAACCTTACCTTTGTGCTTGTTTCCTTGGATTGATCTTGTAATCTTGTGGATCTCTTGTATGCTACTCTAGTGGATGTGATATTGGGTTTGTTTTGAGAGATTTGTGTCTTGTGTTCTTGTGTGTTCTTCCTATTTTCCCCCTCCAAGTGTGAAAAGACCCCCTAGGGTTTCACCCTACAACATCTTGGTATCATGAGCAAGGTTGATTCACATCTTGGAGTCCCATCCCCCCACTTTCTAGCTTGATTTTGTTGTGCTCTTGCCCAATTTCGAAAATCCCCAAAAAAATAGCCCAAATTTGTTTCTTGCAATTTGTTGGATCTTGTGAGATTTGGTTGTTTTGGTCCATGGATTTGATGTTTGGCAAGTGGATCTAGCCCCTCCACAACAATCCCCACCCTTCCCACCACGAAATCCATCGAATTTGGCCTTTCCCCAAAGATTTTCGCCAAAATCCGCAACCACCGGGTGCCCGCACCTCGTACCAC
>LR738713.1:576069216-576103334 GCA_902687465.1 Secale cereale | reverse complement strand
ACCTCCCAAGTCCGTTTTTTGTTTTCTTTAGCTCGTTTGGAAGCTCTTGACTCCCCCCATCCACATTAGCCTCCATCCAAAAATCCACACAAAAACACCTACCTTCCGCATTTGACCGGTTTCGAGTTGTGATTTTGCGTTTCCTAAGGTGTTTCGGCTACTTAGGAGCGTGTGACATCGACATCATCGCCTCGGAGTCATCTTCTCCGCTAACCGTAAGCAAGGACGGTAACCTCCATGACACTTACCTTTGCTTTTGCATTGATAGCCCGAGCCATCTGCGTTGCTTACCCATCGAGACTAGCGAGTTGAGAATTGCTGGGCCACGCTTTTGTGCACCGTAGTGATCGTGTTATCATCTTAGTGCCATTAGTCTCTCCCGTGCATATCTTACATACTTGTCTCATATTATCCTCGGCTAGAGCATCAAGCTTCAAAAAAAAAGAGAAATAAACAAAAGCTTTTAAGCAAAAGAGGAGAAACAACGAGGTTATAAGCAATAGCATTGAGACACTTTTCATACTTATATCATCTTGGTCACCGCATACATAGCATAGTTGGGATCGAGGATGGCATGTTTCTCTCATAGGTTGGTGCACAAAGCGTATCTTGCCCATTTGAGAAATCGAGCTAGCGTCTCTCTAGCATTCGCACAACAAGAGCATTTTTCGTGGTCACTCACATTTTGAGCTCACCCTTGGTTGTGCGGATCCCATCTATCTTCCGTGTGTGTGTTCCTAGTGATACTCTTGGCTTTGATCTTTTTGCTTTACTTGCATTTTTGTGAACCTTCTCAACCTTATCAATATCTTGACTAACACTTTGTTTGAAATTTTGCCACCATCCTAACCAAGCTACTCCATAAGCCTTTTACTTGTAGGTGTGAGGAACAAACCTGGTTCCAATTCTACTATTATGGCATTTCATTGAGTGAAACTTGTTACATTTTCAATCTTCGGAAGAGGTAACTTTGGTATTGTTTTCTCACTTTCCTACTCACCTCCACTTTACATGATGGATCGGCCAAGTTCTTCTTCTACTAACCCGATCGCCGAGAATCAAGTGGAAGCACCGAACTACGTCACAAAGAATCACCTTTTCGGTGTCCAACGAGCTCTTCATCAAGAAAGCAAAGCTTTGGGCGACCGCATCGAGCAACTCGCTTCCGACTTTTGCACACAAATGGAAGAGTTCCGCAACATCATGGTGAACCGCATGTCTCTGACTTCTTCATCAAGACGGCGCCATTCAAGTCGACGCTCAAGTGACCACTCTTCGGCTTACTCTTCCTCGGATGCAAGTCCTCCATGGCCTCGTCAAGCTCCACAATTCGTCAACCAAGATCGACAATCTCTGGACAATCCATTCCATGGCAATGGGTTACGAGATCGAGTTCGAGCACGTGAGCAAGGGTGACGCCAAGAGCAACAACGCCAACATCAAGTACCTCAAGATGACGATGCATTCCGGCAAGCACAAGAAAGGCGTGATGATCAAGCATGCAATGCACAACAAGCTTTTCGTGACTCCACGCGCGTCTTCGCCGACTGCACCCGCCAAGTATGTCAACAAGAAGAAACACTTCATCAAGCACAACAAGAGGAAGCCGCTCATCGCGAAGCAGGGCAAGAGCGACGAAACCGGAACGACGTACCGCGCCACCATCGGTGTCGTGGAATTAACACGTCAGATGTCTGGTTTAACGGACTTAGTGGTGAGGCCGCGCATCTATGTAGTAGCTTGAGAGGGGTTGAGCGGAATCGAGAGACGCGATGCAAGACACGGATTTAGACAGCTTCGGGCCCCGGGAAACATCATCCGGTAATAACCCTACGTGTTGTTTGAGGCTAGGTCTCATTATGATCCTCGTGGTGTCGCTGGTAAACCGGCTCTTTTTGTCTAGCCCTAGAAACTTGTCTCAACTTGTCTAAAACCTCTCTAAACTTGTCCCTTGTCCCCTTTGGGGAGCCCTGCCCCTCCTTATATATGTTGAAGGGGCGGGTTACATGACTAGTCCTAGTAGGACTAGGATTGATCTATTACAAGGAGTCCTACTCTTGCTTCCTTTGTAAGAGAATATTCCTTATGCTTTCTTCATAAACCGGCCCACCATAATATGAACCGGCCTTCTGGGCCTTGGGCCTTGCCATCCATGATCCACCTGCCGGGTTACCAATAAATTGCCAAGTGTAAACCGTCTTAAGTAAAATGCCAAGTCCGGCCGGGTCATAATTCCGGCCGGTTCATACCGCGGGGTATATCCCCAACATTAGCCCCCAAGTTTATCTTGGATTTATCCATGGTAAACTTATGCTACAAAATAAACACAAGAGCGAATCTGACAGGTTGTGTTCCGGGTTAAGAATTTCTTGTAAACCAGCATCTGACCATCCTTAAGTCCTTGTCCTTTCCTTCTTCTAGAAAATCCGGGTCAACAGACCCGCTCCATAATCAACTTGCTTGCATAGAAATATTGTAAATCCAGAACTCATTCGAATCAGCCTTTCAATGCTCTGACTTGACAAAAAATATTGATCTTCAAATATTCAATTGATATCCCACCGGTTTGGAAATGTAGAACTTGCCGGTTTATGACTACCACCATTGTCGGGTTATAAAAAATGATAATTCCGGGTCATGACTGTTTATAAATGCCGAGTTATGATTGTTGCCAATGCCGGGTTATGATTGATCTTCCGGATTTACCCAAAACTGATAATTTGGAGATGTTCCTCCTTTATATGCATATTACCTGTAGCCCCCAAGTGCCGGGTCATTATGTAATAATGAGCAGGGACTTTGTATATACTTCATTGAAAATAGCATTGTATAATCTTGAAGAAATCCGGATCATTCATCCCAATCACTATGAAACTGAATATTCCATATTATGTAGCCCCCAAGTGCCGGGTCATTATGTAATAATGAGCAGGGACTTTGAAAATATGATCATGTAAACTTGAATAGCAACATGTAGCCCCCAAGTGCCGGGTTATTATGAAATAATGAGCAGGGACTTTGTAGATATAATCATTGAAAATAACACTATATAATGTAACTTCCATCGTGGGGTTTGAACCCCACGTCCACAAGGTTAAGAGCTTTGTGCTTTACCAATTGAGCAGTGGACCCTTCAATATAATGGATTAATACTTGTGTACCTTGAATTGTTGATAGGAGCAATTGGTAGCCCCCAAGGGTCGGCTCATTATAATGTGATGAGTCGGGTCTTCAATAAAGTGAGTAAAAAATGACTTTGCATTAGCCCCCAAGTGTCATGGTGCATGCTTGCAGCGACATGAGACTTGTGTATTTGATGTAAACTCAATTTGAATAATGTAGCCCCCAAGTGCCGGGTTGTAAGCCTGCAGCAACTCAGGACTATTCCTTCGTAGAATAAATCACTTCCATCGATGAAATAATATCCATTGCGCTTAAAGCGACTTTGAAAACCTCAATCATAGTATTGATAACCATAATAAAAGTCCAGCCATGTTGGCTATTACAGAAATAATATAATCCGGTTTGAAAACCGGTTCCAGTGATATTTAATCACAACCAGGCCGTGTTAATAAACACCGGTCATTATTTTGTCTCATACTGGCGACTTATAGTCAAAGCCAGGCCGGTTTAATAAACACCGGTCATTATAACTGATCATGTACTGCCAATATGTATTTAAAAATAAAATACTTCATACCTGTGATTAAGTATGCTTGATATCCTTAATCTGGCGAACATTGTTGTTTCTGAGGAAGCTCTTGGCTCCGTTGGTGCGTACCCAATTATTCCGGGTTTACAAGAACTACCGGTTTAAATAATGCTGGAGCTCTGTGTCCAGACTTTGAAGATATGTGGTCAACTCTGGAGTTGTCCCACTCCGGATCAAAGAACCATAAAACACAAATATCAGAAATGCAAGTTTGCAAATAAAACCATGTAGTCGAGGCTTTTTACGAGCTGCCAGGCTCAAAGCAAGGTTCAGCCAATCAATGGAATGGGCTTACCATCCAGAGGGCCGGTCGATGGACGCGGGTACCGTCCATAGGAACCGGATATGACCAACAGGGGTTAAGCTAGAATTCAGGTACAATCCTGCCCCCCGCTGGCCATATAAAACTTTAGCCAATCACGGGATGCTGGTACCATCCAGAGGGCCTCTATGGTTCCCGTAGAAACATAGGAAGAACTTTAGCCAATCACTGGATGGTTGTCACCATCCAGAGGGCCTCTATGGTTCCCGTAGAACCATAGGAAGAACTTTAGCCAATCACTGGATGGTTGTCACCATCCAGAGGGCCTCCATGGTTCCCGTAGAACCATAGGAAAGAACTTTAGCCAATCACTGGATGGTTGTCACCATCCAGAGGGCCTCCATGGTTCCCGTAGAACCATAGGAAAAACTTTAGCCAATCACTGGATGGTTGTCACCATCCAGAGGGCCTCCATGGTTCCCGTAGAACCATAGGAAAAACTTTAGCCAATCACTGGATGGTTGTCACCATCCAGAGGGCCTCCATGGTTCCCGTAGAACCATAGGAAAAAACTTTAGCCAATCACTGGATGGTTGTCACCATCCAGAGGGCCTCCATGGTTCCCGTAGAACCATAGGAAAAACTTTAGCCAATTACTGGATGGTTGTCACCATCGAGAGGGCCTCCATGGTTCCCGTAGAACCATAGGAAAAACTTTAGCCAATCACTGGATGCGGGTACCATCCAGAGGGCCTTATGCCATGTCCTCTTTGGTTCAGATACGACTTATGTTTGAACATGAATGCCTTGAGTGATCACAGCGGCAGAGTACATATATGTGGGAGTTTCCCTGCACAACCAGATAGACTGATCAAAGCATCTTATTTTCTTAATGAAAAATGATATATAACAAGAGAAATAATACTGTAGATGGATATCACCTGAGTGAATTTGAACCGGTATGTTGAATAGACCGGATCACAGGATGGACAGTAAAACGACCGCAGTATCAGAGGCGGCTCAAACAGTTAAACCGGCTGTGGGGTTGTAAACCGGCGGAGACGAGCAAGTTGTCCTCCGTGTTGTAAACTGGTGCGGATGCGTGAACCGACCGTCCGTTTCATCTAGTAATGTGACACAGATGAAAACACCATTGTAGAACGTTCCCAGTGCGTGTTTTATATCCGTAGTATAACAATGATTTTACCTTGGTCTTCTCACATAAAGCAGCGGCAGGTGGATCATTACTCGCCTGGGGACTTGACTCCGTTTGGTACGGAGTAGCTACGCGTCGGAGTAAGGGCCAGGCAGGGTGGATCACGGACCTGGCGTCCCGAGGCGAGCGACAGGGGAATCAATTTGGCAGCGGCCTCGAGCTCCACTCCGATGGACAGGAGCCACCCTCAGTAATAGATGAAAAGTCTGAGTCAAACGCCCCCAAACGATTCCGGGTTGCAGTCGTCCCTGACCACGTATACTTGTGAAACTAGCAGTTTTAGTCCATGGCCAGGACTTGTCCGACCCTAGAACATAGTCATGATGATTTCTTTTTTGTGCTGTCAGTAAACCTGGAGTAATCGAGATGTAGCAGCCTTTAGCAGATTGAATTAAGTCTTGAAGCAAACGTGGAGGCGTGAACAAACAGCCACAACTTGGCGGATTTGCAAAAAACCGCCGCAATGGAAATTTATGGTCTGTCTCGGTGCAATCGGCGACTGATGGATCCTGACACTTCTTAAAAAATTCTCGCCTTGGACTCGGCGGATCTCCATGGCGCTCGCAGCGGCCGCTTAGTACGCAACCCTAGAATCTTCTGAATCTTAATTTTGTACTAGCTGTTCCGACCGTCGGTCGATGACGTAGATCCTTCTGAAACTGAATTTCTTCATCCGGAAAATCGTAAACTTCTCGATCCTTGAGAAAAGAACCCTCGAAGAACTCATCATCACCATGCGCAGGCCCCACGGTGGGCGCCAACTGTCGTGGAATTAACACGTCAGATGTCTGATTTAACGGACTTAGTGGTGAGGCCGCGCATCTATGTAGTAGCTTGAGAGGGGTTGAGCGGAATCGAGAGACGCGATGCAAGACACGGATTTAGATAGCTTCGGGCCCCGGGAAACATCATCCGGTAATAACCCTACGTGCTGTTTGAGGCTAGGTCTCATTATGATCCTCGTGGTGTCGTCGGTAAACCGGCTCTTTGTGTCTAGCCCTAGAAACTTGTCTCAACTTATCTAAAACCTCTCTAAACTTGTCCCTTGTCCCCTTTGGGGAGCCCTGCCCCTCCTTATATATGTTGAAGGGGCGGGTTACATGACTAGTCCTAGTAGGACTAGGATTGATCTATTACAAGGAGTCCTACTCTTGCTTCCTTTGTAAGAGAATATTCCTTATGCTTTCTTCATAAACCGGCCCACCATAATATGAACCGGCCTTCTGGGCCTTGGGCCTTGCCATCCATGATCCACCTGCCGGGTTACCAATAAATTGCCAAGTGTAAACCGTCTTAAGTAAAATGCCAAGTCCGGCCGGGTCATAATTCCGGCCGGTTCATACCGCGGGGTATATCCCCGACAACCGGCAAGACCATCGTGAGGAGCACGCTTTCAACGAGCGACCACCTCGTCGTGAGCGAAACTACCATCATCAACATGATGTCGAACAACGCTTCGGCAAGCTTAAGTTCACTATGCCCAAGTTCTCCGGAAGCACCAATCCCAAGGAGTACCTCTCATGGGCATTGAAGGTCGACAAGATATTTCGCCTCCATAACTTCGAAGAGGAGAAGAAGGTTGCCATGGCCTCTCCCGAGTTTCAAGACTATGTCCTCATTTGCTGGGAACAAACGATCAAGCGACGACATACAAGAGGCGAACCACCAATCACAACTTGGACGGAAATGAAGAATGTCATGAGAGCTCGCTTCGTGCCTACCCACTACACACGTGATCTCTTCAAGAAGTTGCAACTTCTCAAACAAGGCACGAAGACGGTGGAAGAATACTACCAAGAAATGGAGATTGCCATGATACGAGCCAACGTCAAGGAAGATGACGAGAAAACAATGGCACGCTTCTTGAACGGCCTCAATCACCCAATCAAGTGGATTGCCGACTTCCAACCATACTCCACCCTTCTTGAGCTAGTTCATCAAGCGTCCAAGGCAGAGCGACTAGTCCAGGATGACTTCAAATACGTCAAATACTCGTCCAAGACCTACGGCTCCTACTCTCAAGCTCCCGTGAATTCGGCACCTCCTACCTCAACTAGAGCATCACCAAGTACAGGTGACAAGTCAAGTTCCAAGCAAGCTACACCTTCCTCGACTCGTTCTTTGGCAAGCAACTACAAATCCACGACTCCCTCACCTTCGGCACCAGCATACGACCCCGTGAAGACAAGTTACTTCAAGTGCTTCACATGTGGTGGCCGAGGCCACAAGTCCTTCGAGTGCACCAACAAGAGAACCATGATTTTCAATGACGACGGAAGATATGACTCGATGAGTGAAGACAAAGTGGAAGCCCTTGAACACGTGGCCATGCACCGACGCGTCAACGAAGATGAAGATGATCAAGTTTTTTGTGACAACGATTCAAGTCCCTCTCTCATGGTCTCCAAGGTCTTGACACTCCAACACCATCAAGATGAAGACCAACGATACCATATCTTCCACACAAAGGCCGGCATCAACGGGCGTTCCGTGAAGGTCATCATAGACGGAGGAAGTTGTCACAACTTGGCAAGCGACGAGCTATGTTCCAAGCTCCAATTGGTCAATAAGAAGCACCCTCGCCCCTACAAGGTACAATGGTTAAGCGACTCCGGCACCATTCAAGTGGAGCATACGGTGCAAGTCTCTTTCAAGATCGGCGCCTACGAGGATACCTTGGAGTGTGATGTAGTTCCCATGACGGTGTCCCACCTTCTCTTGGGACGACCTTGGCAATTTGATCGTGGAGTCATCCACAATGGACGAACCAACTACTATAGCTTCAAGATGAAAGGCAAGGAATATGTGCTTCGCCCAATGTCACCAAGCCAAGTGATCGCCGATAAGAAAGCATCCACCCATCATGGAGATCCTAGTGAGAGAGTGATCCACCAAAAATAAAGTGAGATCCACAAGCCAAAATTGAGCGCCTCTTCGCCAAGAGAGAAAAACTTTGTCCTCCTAGCCACCAAAAGTGAGATGAGAGAAGTGTGTGAGAACCCCTCGAGCGTCTTTCACCTTGTGCTTCTATGTAAAGGGGAAGCCAAGCCTACTAACACTTCACCACCTCCACCTTTTGTGCAAAGGGGAAGCCAAACCTACTAACACTTCACCACCTCCACCTTTTGTGTTGTCTCAATTGTTGCAGGAATTTTCGGACGTCTTTCCCGAGGAGCTACCACCGGGTCTACCTCCACTTCACGGCATCGAACACCGCATCGACCTCATACCCGGCGCACCGCTTTTGAACAAGGCTCCTTAACGCGTCAACCCCGAGGAAACCAAGGAGATACAACGGCAAGTGCAACAACTCATCGACAAATGTCATGTACGTGAAAGTTTAAGCCCTTGTGCCGTTCCGGTTATTCTCGTGCCTAAGAAAATGGAAGTTTTCGCATGTGCTCCGATTGTCGTCTGATAAATGCTATCACCGTTAGATACTGTCACCCTATTCCATGCCTAGTTGACATGCTTGATGAATTATGTGGTGCCACCATCTTTTCCAGAATTGATCTTAAAAGTGGTTATTACCAAATTCGCATTCAAGAGGGTGATGAGTGGAAAACAGCTTTCAAAACCAAGTTTGGGTTATATGAGTGGTTAGTCATGCCAATGGGCTTATCGGAAGCGCCTGACTCTTTCATGCGTCTTATGTATTTCGTTCTCCGACCTTATATCGGCGTCTTTGTCGTGGTTTACTTTGATGACATCCTCGTCTTTAGCAAATCGCTTGAGGAACATGTCAACCACATCCGTATGGTTTTGCAAACCCTTCGGAAACAACAATTATATGCTAACATGGAGAAATGCACTTTTGGCATTGATAAAGATGTTTTTCTAGTATTTGTCGTGTCTTCACAAGGTGTTCACGTTGATGAAACTAAAATTAAGGCAATTAAAACTTGGCCTCAACCAACGAACCTCCAACAAGTGCGTAGCTTTCTTGGTTTAGCCGCTTTCTATCGACGCTTTGTGAAGGACTTTAGCACAATTGCGATGCCCTTACACGCCTTGAGCAAGAAGAACGCACCCTTTATTTGGGGTCCTTTGCAAGACACCGCGTTCAATGAGCTTAAAACCTTGCTTACACACGCACCACTCCTTTCCCTACCGAACTTTGACAAACCGTTTGAGATACATTGTGACGCTAGTGGTACCGGTATAGGAGGCGTCTTAATGCAAGAAAAGCGCCCGATTGCGTATTTTAGTGAAAAACTTTCCGGAGCGCAACTTAACTACCCCATTTATGATAAAGAGCTATATGCCTTGGTGAGAGTTTTGCGTGTTTGGGAACACTATCTTCGACCCCATGAATTTATTCTTCACACGGACCATGAGACGCTCAAGTATCTCAAGGGTAAAACTAAGTTAAACAAGCTTCATGCTAAGTGGAGTGAATTCATTGAGTCTTTTCCCTATGTCATCAAATGCATCAAAGGCAAAGAAAATGTTGTGGCGGATGCGCTTTCCAGCAAATGCATGCTTGTTACCAAACTTGAGTTGAATGTTATTGGTTTTGAGCACATAAAAGACTTATATGAGCATGATCCTTTCTTTGCAAATCCTTACGCCAAATGTGTAGCGCACACTTCTTGGGAAAGATACTATATCAAGGATGCATATCTTATGAGAGCTAACAAACTTTGCATTCCCGAGTCTTCGCTTCGTTTGCTCCTTTTGCAGGAATCTCATGGAGGAGGGCTCATTGGACACTTTGGACGCGACAAGACATTTGCTACGATCTCCAAGAACTACTTTTGGCCCAAGATGTTCCGTGACGTCTCTCGCTTCACCAACCGGTGCTCTACATGCCGCAAAGCTAAGTCAAAAGCTCAATCCCATGGTCTTCACATGCCACTTCCTATTCCATTCCATCCATGGGAAGACATTAGCATGGATTTCATTCTTGGTTGCCTAGAACTCAAAATGGAAAGGATTCCATCTTTGTTGTTGTGGATAGATTTTCCAAGATGGCACATTTCATTCCTTGTCACAAGATAGACGATGCTTCACATATTGCGAATCTCTTTTGTAGGGAAATCTTGCGCCTACATGGAGTGCCCAAGACGATTGTCTCCGACCGTGACGTCAAGTTCTTGAGCTACTTTTGGAAGACTCTATGCGCCAAGCTCAGAATCAAGTTACTCTTCTCCACGGCATACCACCCTCAAACCGATGGCCAAACCGAAGTCACCAACCGAACGGTTGCAACTCTCCTACACGTGTTGATCAAGAAGAACATCAAGGAGTGGGAGGAGTGCCTACCCATCGCCGAGTACACCTACAATCGCGCAAGACACTCTACTACCGGCAAGTCCCCCTTCGAGGTTGTCTATGGCTTCAACCCATTGTCACCGTTGGACATCCTTCCTCTCCCGCTTCAAGAAAGAGCCGACATGGATGCAAGTGCAAAAGCAGCCTACCTCAAGAAGATGCATGAAGAAACACGTTCCATGATCGAGCGTCAAGTCCAACGCCTCACCACCAAGCTCAACACCAACAAGGCACCAATGGTGTTCCATCCGGGTGATCTCGTTTGGCTACACCTTCGCAAAGACAGCCTCCCCAAGGAACGCAAATCCAAGCTTCTTCCACGAGCCGATGGACCATTCAAGGTGCTAGCACACTACAACGACAACGCATACAAGGTCGGCATCCCACATGACAAGTACAACGTAAGCAACATCTTCAACGTGAAAGACTTGGCCAAATATCATGGTAATGAAGAGCACGATCCATGGACGGATCTCCCATAAGGGGGGGGGGGAGATGATGTGGAGCATCCCTCGACTACCCGCACTGACACTCCATCACCACCGCAAACACTGAGAGGACCAATGACAAGAGCACGTGCACGTAACATCGAGAACGAGGTGACTTCCTTCTTCTCCGAGTTTCATTCGGTTTCACATGAGAACGGGATTCTACCTCAAAGAGATACGCTATGCATTCTTAGGTACATCGATGATGTTTATGGGAAGGAGAAGACGGAGGTCCAAGCATCCATGGAACAAGAGTACGAAGGAGTCAAGGAGACGGAAGAAGTGGAGTCCCTGGACACCCCAGGTGCCCGGACGAAAGAGCCCCGGGTGCCCGGGCCCAAAGACAAGGAGGGCCGACCCCCCTGGACACCCCAGGTGCCCGACCATCTAGGCCCCTGGTGCCCGGCCCTTGCCTGGGCGACGTCCCAGCCAGCCCCGGGTGCCCGGCCCCCAAGGCCTCGGGTCCCCGGACCACTGCGCCCAGCCGCCAGCTTCCACCCCGGGTGCCCGGTCTTTGGACCCCAGGTGCCCGGCCCCTCTCGCCCAGCCGACCCCGGGTGCCCGGCTCCCCCTGACCGGTCCGGGTGCCCGGCCGGGTACACCCGGGGTGCCCGGACCCTTTCCCCGTGGCTGCATTTTCTTAAGGACTTTTTAGTCTTTTGTACCCCTTTTCCCCTAGTTTCGTCCCTAGCCTATATAAACTCTTTCCCTAGCTTATTTGTGGGGTTAGCAAAGTATTTTGAGAGACCTTGAGAGCTTTGCTCCTTGTATCCCCTCCTCTAGGAGATCAAGACCTCCCGAGGGAGAAGAATCCTTGTGGATTGCAAGACCTCCCAAGGGAGAAGATCATCAAGACCTCACCTCTTCTAGGAGTGGGAAGAACCATACCTTTGTGCTTGTTTCCTTGGATTGATCTTGTAATCTTGTGGATCTCTTGTATGCTACTCTAGTGGATGTGATATTGGGTTTGTTTTGAGAGATTTGTGTCTTGTGTTCTTGTGTGTTCTTCCTCTTTTTTCCCTCCAAGTGTGAAAAGATCCCCCTAGGGTTTCACCCTACAACACAATCCCTTTACGGTCACTTACGAAAGTGAGATCTGATAGATAAGATAGTATACTATTTTTTGTATTTTTGGATATAAGAACAGAAAGTAAATAAAGAAAAGTAAAGTAGATGGAAGATTAATATGTTGAGAATACACCAGGGGGCCATAGGTTTCACTAGTGGCTTCAATCATGATAGCAGAATTCTACGGTGGGTGAACAAATTACTGTCGAGCAATTGATAGAAAAGTGCATAGTTATGAGAATATCTAGGCATGATAATTATATATAGGCATCACGTCCGTGACAAGTAGACCGAAACGATTCTGCATCTACTACTATTACTCCACACATCGACCGCTATCCAGCATGCATCTAGAGTATTAAGTTCATAAGAACAGAGTAATGCTTTAAGCAAGATGACATGATGTAGAAGGATAAACTCAAGCAATATGATATAAACCCCATCTTTTTATCCTCAATGGCAACAATACAATACATGCCTTGCTGCCCCTGCTGTCACAGGGAAAGGACACTGCAAGATTGAACTCAAAGCCAAGCACTTCTCCCATTGCAAGAAATATAGATCTAGTAGGCCAAACCAAACCAATAATTCGAAGAGACTTGCAAGGATATTATAATCATACATAAAAGAGTTCAGAAAAGAATCAAATATTTCTCGTAGATAATCTTGATCATAAATCCACAATTCATCGGATCTCGACAAACACACCGCAAAAATATTACATCAAATAGATCTCCTCAAAGATCGAGGAGAACTTTGCGTTGAGATCCAAAAAGAGAGCAGAAGCCATCTAGCTAATAACTATGGACCCGAAGGTCTGTGGTAAACTACTCACAACTCATTGGTGAGGCTATGGTGTTGATGTAGAAGCACTCCGTGGTAGATCCCCCCTCCGGCGGAGCTCCGGAACAGGCCCGAAGGTGGGATCTCACGGGAACAGAAGGTTGCGGCGGTGGAATTAGGGTTTTCTCTGTTGCCTCGATGTTTTCAGGGTACATGGATATATATATAGGAGGAAGGAGGGCATCGGGGGAGCCAGAGGGGGGCCACGAGGGTGGGGGCGCGCCCATAGGGAGGGGCCGCGCCCTGGACCCTCGTGGCCGCCTCCTTCGTTCCCTCGCGTGTACCCCAAGTCTTCTGGGTAGATACGGTTCCAAAAAACACTCTCCCGAAGGTTTCATTTCGTTTAGACTCCGTTTGATATTCCTTTTCTGCGAAACCCTGAAATAGGCAAAAAAAAAAGCAATTTGCACTGGGCCTTGGGTTAGTAGGTTAGTCCCAAAAATAATATAAAAGTGTATAATAAAGCCCATTAAACATCCAAAACAGAATATATAATAGCATGGAACAATAAAAAATTATAGATACTTTGGAGCCGTATCATGCATCCCCAAGCTTAATTCTTGCTCGTCCTCGAGTAGGTAAATGATAAAAACAAAAAAAATTATGTGGAATGCTAACTAACTGTGACACCCCGAGACCGGTGCGCCAGGTGTCAGCCAGTTATTCGTCGCTGTTGCCATGTCATCTGCTTGCGTGTTGCATTTTGCCATGTCATCATGTGTGTTGCATCATCATGTTTTCAAAACTTGCATCCGCCCGAGTCCCCTCGTCCTCACCGTTTTTCGTTCTGAGCCCAGACACACTTGCACGCGCCCGCGGCACCTCCGGATATTTATTTTATGAGTGGTCGGAAAACGTTCTCGGAATGGGTTGAAACTTGGCGTGTGGTCTTATTATAGCATAGGTAGACCACCTGTCAAGTTTCGTCGTGTTCGGAGTTCGTTTGATAGCCCAACGGTTAACCGTGTTAATCGCCGAAAGCCTTTTCTCTTTGGCCCAGCACCCCTTCACACAGCCCACCAAGTGTCAGGACCAGTTTTTCAGTAAAATAATTACCGAGAGACCGACCTTTTTATCAAACCAACACAGAAGAATACTTCTTGCTGATAGACAAATCCTTGATACAGAATTCCAGAGTACTGAATATTATACATGGTTGAGCTGAGGTGTCACACCCTGCATTTTGTAACATGTCATTTGCATCAATGAAGCATGAAAATTTGGACCAGCAAATTTTTTTGGCATCATTTGGCTTTTATTTGGAGTTGAGTTTTTCTTCCTGTGTTTTTCATGTGCTCATTAAAGTCAACTATTACCTCTTGTAGAATTCATCTCCTTACCCAAAACTTCTGCCCAATGATCATACCAAGTGTTTATAGCAGTATAGTATTTTCTTATAAAATTAATTCGGCCAAATAGTATTTTCAAAAATTAGTATTCCAAAAACCCCTGAATTGAGGTTTGCACTGCAAGTGCTTGATTTAGGGTGAGAAAATTATTTCAAAAAGTATATTTGAGACCTAGTAGTCATAGGACTCCCAGAAACCACAAAAGTATAATTTTAAAAGTTATTTTCCTATTTTATTTAAAAGCTTTTTCTTAAGGCCAGAAATGATCTTTAATAGGGAAAAATTATTTAATTATTTCAAAAATATTTGCCAAAATTCAGGGAGACTCATAGGACATATATTGTCCATATATAAGAGTTTCAACACTTGGTCATGTTCAAAATAATGGGCTAATCCCTCTAAAATCCTTTCTGGATATTTCAAGCTTTTGAAATATTTACAAAGGAATTATTCTCCAAAAATTCCAGGGAAATTCTATCATGTCATATATGACATATTTGATGATCTTGCCAAGCCCAATGCCTTGGGAAGCAAGATAACATCATCAAAACCCCTCAAAACCACTATGTCCATATCTGAAGTTTGAGCAACTTTACATTGCCAAACTTGTCCAAATGCTCTCAAATTTGGTGCACATGGTAGAGTGGTCTAATAAGGCATCTAGACCAAATGGCACAAGCTTTGGAGAAGGGTAACTTGATCAGAATACCCCAGAACCATTTCTGTTCAAATTAAAATTTGAACAACTTTACATTACCAACTTTTTACCTAGGGCTTCAAACTTTGTGGGCATGATCATAACCCCAAATAATGAAACTACACCAAGTGGTGCATCAAGGGGAGATGATTAGCTTGACTTAAACATGGTGAAACCATTTTTGTTGATTTCTAGGGTTCACCAAAGTTACATTGGCAAGTTTCTTCAAATGAGCCCAAATTTGGTGAAACACCCTATTTCCATATGACATTTAATCCTGTTAAGTGTCATAGCCAGTGGAGATCATTTGCTTGCCCAAAACATGATCAAACACCTTCTGCCATTTTACCAAAACCATCATCTTGACCTCTTTTACTATTTACTTCTGCTTCAGTTTTCTACCACAGCCTCACCTAGTTACATTCTACCTCCAGTAACTCCCCCATGACCAGAGCTCCATGATTGAAGGGTGAAAACCCCAAATTACCTTGCTGGACAGCCCAGTTCTACCCATCTACCAGCCTCCCTCCTCTCTCTCTGAGCATCCAAGGCATCCAAGGCCACAGCTAGATAGTTTACTTCGTGCTGGACCCCCCACACACGGCGGGCACGCCCAGTGAGCCAACGGCATGCCGTGGCATGCGATAAGCACGCTCCAGAGCGCGCTACAGTGCGCACCCGCACTGTAGCCTCGCCCAATCCATCGCCCCCGACCACCTCGTGCTTCCCCCTCGCGCCGTTCAACGCGCCTCGGCGTCCGCAACTCCCCCCGGCGCTGTCCCCCTCCTCCTTCTCCCTCCAGTGGACGCCCTCGCACGCGCACCGGCCCGCCCGCGAGCTCCAACCTCTGGCCTCACACGCGCGAGCTCTCTGGATGCTTCCCCGCTCCCCCTCTTCCTCTACTCTGCCCTGGAACTCGTCCAACAACACCACAGACGTATCCCCAGCGCCTCCCGTGCACTGTGGCGACGAGCAGAGGCTCGCCGGCGCACAGGTCCACGGCACCTCGCCGTCCTCCTATAAATAGGGCCCCCGAGCCCCTCCTCTCTTCACCAACAGCACTCTCCCTCTCTCAATCGTCCCCAGAGCCACTCGCCTCCTCTCCAGACCCGCCCGAGCTCGAGATCGAGCTCGAGCTCCGCCGCGGCGGCTTCCCGTCGGCAGCCCTCCCTCTCGCTCGATCTAGCACCACATCACGTCACTGATGCGTTTCCCCCTATTTCCCCTCTCTGCAGCTGACGGAATCGACCGGAGCAGCATCCACCCGAAGCTCCTCCGCCGTGTGTCCTCGACGCCGGCGAACCTGGCCCCTCCGGCGGCCAACTCCAGCACCACCAGAACTGTGACCCCTCCCTGAGCACGACCGTGCCCTCAGATTGCCCCGTCGTGCACCATATCGCCGCCGGTGAGCTCGCCGCTTCTCTGGCCGCGAGGTTGAAGATGACAGGCGGGCCCCGCCTGTCATCCTGACCTCTCTCTCGCCCCCCTCTCTGACGCTGACCGCCGGGCCCCGCCCGTCAGGTTTAAAAAACCCTGGCGCACGCTGGCGCCGTGCGGTGGCCTGATTTCGCCCTGGGCCGTTGCACTGTGGTCGTTCTGGCCCAGTGGCACAGAGCCTTTTCCATTTTTCTTTTCTGTGGATTTTCAAATAATTCCACAGAATTAAATAATTATCCAAATGAATTAATTCCAGTTCCTAAAAACTTGTAAAAATCCAACCTATTTAATGATGTCACTTTCACACATATCCATGAACCTTTTCTGTTCTGTTCAAATTTAAATTCATATTTGAACATTAAAACTTCTGTTCAAATATTCATGTGCCTCATTCTGCCACTCCAAAACTCAAACTAAGAATTTTTGCCATCTTAGTTTTCTCTCTAGTATTTAACAAAAATAAGTTGACATTTTTCTGAGCACTTTGATTTTTCTGTTTTATTGTGGTCTTATTTTCCCATTGTTATTTTGCGACGGTTAGATACCGTATTTGACGAGGTTGTTGAAGAAGAAGGTGGGGAAGGATTTGAAGACTTTGAAGACCAAGCCAATCCAGGCAAACAGCCCTTTGACCATGATACCCTTGTGTTCTTCGGAACCCATTTATTTTTGAATGCATGATGATAAGAGTGACGGTGGTGACCTAGTTGAAAACCACCACATGATGCATGCTTTACTCTTGATCTTGCTATGTGCTAGATGCAATGCAAATGGTTAGTAGTGATGCCTAGTGATGCATGTGTGCCATGGAACCTTCATGGTTGCATTCTTTTCAAAGAAAACCCCATCGGGTGCCCCTAATGCCCGAGGGTGATGTTGAGTTAGGTCATCACTTGAGGAAGAAGTGATGTGTCGATAAAAATCTTGTGCATGGGTGAAATGATGGATTAGATTTATGTGTGACTACCGTCCCAACCAAACATGTGCAACCACTCTACCCCTTATGGGACGGGGCATTATCGATTACTTAGACCGATACTAGCATGGTGCCCGCATTACTAGTGACGGGAAGACTTGAGGTCTTTCCCGGGACGGGGTCGTGCTCGGATAGGCGACCATGACTGTTTTCACAGGGCACCAGACACACCGTTGGTCCCTTCGTGTACGCGTGACATTAAAAATAGGGCAAGTCCCATGATCTATTGTTTGTACTCGAGGGCTGTGCACCAACGAGTGGACCCTATGTTAGTGTCGTCTAAGGAAAGATAATGACCGGGTGCTTCCCCCGAGTACTTGAGGTACTGCGGGATCGTGGGTGACACGAAAGCTTCCCGGATCTTGTGGGTAAAGTGTGCAACGTCTGCAGAGTGTAAAAACTATTCGAATAGCCGTGTCCACGGTCATGGACAGTTGGGTGGTGCTACTTAAACTATGTCCAGAATTTTACTATTCCGGTGAAAGTATGTGTGTGTGATGAGTTAAGGTGGTGACTTGACTCGTTGAGTTGAATCCTATTCATGTTGATATCGGTAACCTGTCCTCGAGGTTACGTGAATTTATTGATGCATATACTTGATGGTAGAATATTTATTCTAGCTCGTAGCTAGATTGCTCATTGTTGTACAATTGCATTGTTACTTTGAACCAAATCATGGGTTGCTTGCGAGTACATTCAAAGTACTCATTGGCTTGCCACTCGTTATTTAATTGGCCAGGCATGGAGGAACAGGAATATGAAGAAGAATTCTATGGAAACGAACATGCGAACTAGGACGCTATCCCAGTCAGAATGCCTGCAGGGTTAAGGCAGATGGCATGGGTTCTACTTATCCTTGAAGACTTCCGCTATTCGAGTTATTTGCTATTCAGCCCTTGAGGCTTTATCTATGTAAGACTTGGCCATAATGGCCATAAATTGTGTAAGACGGTATGTATGGATGTAAGACTCTTGTTATTCAGCTTCTGTGTGTTCAGTAAGCATTGATCTCTGGGATCACTGTACACGTGCATTCGGTGATCTCGACTCTTAAGTCGGGGTCCCCACATGAGGTGTAATGCCCAGGATGGGACTATATCTCCTACGTGTCGAGGCACGACTTAAAGATATAAGCCCATCCTAGAATGATCTCATGTATGGTATCTTTGCACGACTCATGTAAAAGAGGGATTAAATTGCAAAAGGAGATAGTTGGCTTACACTCGCCACTTCACACAATACATTAAATAAGCAAGACATCATTCGAAACATCACAGCCCATCTAAGGGTAAGATCCAAAAGAAAGATACCAAAACAACATAAAGCCACAGGTCAGGATCGAATCCTAGTAGATACCACTACCGATCGTCGAAACGTCACAAGCAAACGGCCACACTCTTCATCGAGCTCCTGGTGAAGAACTCGAACCAGCTCCTGCATCAAACTCGGCTGAACCTGCATCTGGTGTGGTGAAGTAACTGTGAGCCACAGAGGACTCAGCAATCCCGTTCCCGGGTAACAAGACTATTTAAGCCTTGGGAGAGGATAAGGCTGAAGAAAAGAGTAGTGTCTGCAGCAGCAACTAGCAACTAGCTTACGTGATAGAGAGCGAGAAGAGAAAGCCTCGGTCGAGAGATGATCACAAAGTGATCCTAACTAAATCCGGTCAAACATAACCCCACCGTGTTCAACTCCCGAATCCCTATTCGGAAATTGACAGTCACGGTACACACGCTGGTAGTGTATTAGAACATTGTGTCAAGTTTTCTACAACCGGATATTAACAAGCTCCCATCTGCCACATAACCGTGGGCACGGCTTTCGAAAGTTCAAACCCTGCAGGGGTGTTCCAACTTGACCCATTACAAGCCCACGATCCGCGGAGTCGCAACTCCAAGGTGGGAAGACCCGAGTATTCTCGGAATCCCGTGCTCAAGTTAAACCGAACTAAGGTAAGGCTAATCCAGCAAATCCTCCCGGCGTGTCGACACCCTGATAGTAGCCGCGCGTATCTAAGTCTCAGGACACGACCGGATGGGCGATTCTACAGGACCCAATCCTCGAGTTTCCCCGTGGTGGTTCCCGCAGACTCCCCGTTTGGGACCAACACTATCAGCACTGGCCCCCCTGCTATGTAGAATTAAGAATCCTCGGGGACGCGACCCCCTATGCAAATTTAATTAATTAATTAAGTTGTTATTATGAGGCAAATAGTACCAAAAGTTGGGACTTGCTGGAAAAGACTTAGCACTTAGCGGTTTATCAAGGGGGTCCCATACACCCCAACCGTGTTAGGAACGCATAATCAAGGAACATAACACCGGTTTATACGGTTCCTAACGGCATGAGTGGAACAAATCACCAAGCAAAAGGCTTAGCCTTCCACCCTTGCCAATATATAGATGATTTCATTTTAAGCATATATACAGTGTGATATAACCCAACCAAACTTCAACATGAAGCAAGCATCTTCAATCTTCACCTGCAACTAACAATGCTATAAGAGGGGCTGAGCGAAGCGTACTTAGCCATTCAACGGTTTGCATAGGAAGGGTGGTTAAACAGGTTCATGGTTACAATAGGAGGCTGACAGGAAAGACATGGGCATCGAGGCAAAAACTATAGAGCGGAACTACAAGCAATAGGCAAAGATAGTAATGTTATCGGGGTTCGGTCATCTCTCGGATTCCACAAGGAAGAAGAACGGTTCCATGAAGTAGACGGAGCAACAGTCGAGCGAAACCTCACAACTCCAGAACGAAACCGAAGCTAACAAGAGAAGCAACCGGAAAGAAAGAAACAACACGGTAAACACACAAGCATAAACATGGCATACGATGCACATCCAAGTATGATGCATGTCCGGTTTAATTATGCATGGCATGGCAAAGTGCACAAACAAAACTACAAGTTAAGTGGAGCTCAATATGCAACGAGTTGCATATTGACGAAACACCACATTTATTATTTAGTTGACTCTCGATTATTTACAAGACAAGATTAAATGTTTTTAACATGGCAAGAGGTGTAGCATAAGTAAGCTAACTATTTAGACATTTTAAATGAGGTCGGAAATAACAACAACAAGTTCCGGAAAAACCCCATGAGCATGTTTAGTAATTTAAATCAACAACAATTCACATTTATAATGTTGTTAAATGATGCGGATGACATGATCAAGTTTATGCAATTTTATGTTAAAAGTTGACAAGAGAGATATGAAGCACTTGTCACCGTGGTGGAAAGAAAGGGTGCCACGGCAACGATCCGAAAATGATGCAAAGGCAACAACTCGGTTCCGGTAACTCGTGAGAGACCGGTGAAAAAGGTGACGGAGACGTGAGCGAGACAAACGAGATGAAAGGTGGGGCGATCCCGTCACCGGGTTCCCACGGGTCGGCGACGAGGCAACCGAGGAACATGACAAAAGGGACGAAATGGACACGGTGCACAAGGGGAACATTTCATACAACACAAGCATCACACGGGTCACGTCTCGGGGTTATACCTTCGTGACAAACGTTCTCGGAGGGGTTCGTGTTCGTAGAGGGACGTAGTGGAGGTAGTCGTTCTCGCAACTCGTAGAGGAAGTAGTGGTACACGGCCGAAGAGGAAGTAGTTGCGATTACGGGTTGGCTGTCTAATTGTCCAGGCGGTAATGATAGTATCTTGTACCTGAACCGGTGGCTCACTTTTTCTAAGTAATGGGGAAGAGGACTGAAACATGCCACTGAAAGACTCTACTGAGACAAAAAGATGGGCTGTCAAAAAGGTAGAGGAGGTAGGATGGGCAGTTGGTCAGATCTAGTATGGATCGTACATGGACGATAGTTGGAGTCGGCGGCTCTCCTAGGCTTCCCTCATCTGGGATCCCTGGGGAAGAGGATCAAGTTGGCCCTCTTCGGCGACGGTAGACATTCATGTTACGTGTCGTGGTACTTGCGACGTCGGGGTACACGTTAGAGTTTCCGTTTCCGAAGAGGTACTTGTCGCGTCATCTTGTGTCGTCGTTCTCGTATCGTAGTTGTTCATGTCATCGATGTCGGGGTACTTGACGATTCCGATGGCTCCGGGCGTCGAGGTACTTGATGTCCGTCCTCCACGGGGTCCTCGAGGGTCTACGGTAGACGTTCATGGGCGTCGGTAGGGGTACTCGCGGTCGCCGTGGTACTTGTATCTTCGGTCTCGAGTCGTAGTTGAAGTAGGAGCTCGTCGGTCTTGCCAAACCCGAACTCTTCGAAGCCCGTCGGGGTACTAGCAAAAATTACAGCACAGGCAACACAATACAAACAAAAACGGCAGCACGGCCGCTCGGAGCAGAGGAAGTGCCGCGGCGGCGCTGGAGCCCTGGACGAGGTGCACGGGGCTTGCAGGGCGCGCTGCTGGACGCTGCGGTGCTCGGCGCACCGGTGGCCAGGCGGACGGGGCCGCAAGGAGCTGCGGTGGCCCGGAGGCTGGGGCCTGCGAGGCCTCGTCGCGCGAGGCGATGGAGGAGGGCCTGAGGCGCAGGCCATGGCGCACTGGACTGTTTTTGGCGCGCGAAGGAGGGAGCCTGGCCGCGGCTGGAAGGAGAACGGAGGGAGGCCACGGCCTTGCTGGGAGGAAGGAGGGAGCGGTCGGCTGGGAGCCTCAAGGGAGGAGCGCAGGGTTGCGGTTGCTGGAGGACGGAAGGCAGCAGGGCGATGGCGATGAGGCAGTAGGCGCGAGATGCCGCGGCTTGAGAACATAGCGCCGGGCTCGCAGGGAGCGGGCCGGCCTTGCTGGACGGGACGGCGGAGGGAGGAGGCCGCGGGAGGGGAAGTGCTCGAGGCAGCTTGCGGGGCGCACGAAGGCGGAGGGCTCTCGGGGCGATGGGCTCGGGCTACAGGCGATGGAGGAAGGAGAGGGGGGTCGAGCGAGGGAAGGAGAGGGAGTCGAGAGGATGGGGGATCGACGCGCTGGAGAACGAGGGGTGGCGGCGGATGATGGGAGGAAAGAAGGAGCGAAGGGGTAGGGGTCGGTCGGGCTGAGCGCTAGGGTTCGGGAGGACTGGGCCTTGGGCCTTAGGAAGTTAGGCCGGCTTAGCGCTGGGAGGGAGTCGGCCCAAGAGGCTGGGAGCTGCTGGGCTCTCTCCTTCTTCTGCTGTTTTCTAAATTAAAACAGAAAAAAAAACAACAACAAGAAAGAAAAGAAGGGAGGTGCTAGAAATAGAGTTAGGGCATGGGTAAAATTCCCTGGACTCACAAAAATGTGAGGAATTTAATTAAAATGGCTGGAGGATTTTTGGAAGGACCTCGAAAAACGGGAAAAGAAATATTGGCAAGGTTTTTGTAGGAGAACTCGAAGTGGAAAAGACATGGGGAAATATTGCAAGTGTGTTGCGGGTAATTCCAAACAATGGAATAATTATTTATAATAGCTCCATAATATTTGGAGGATATGTTATAAAGAGAAGTCACACTTCCCTCGATTTAAATGGACCAAAGGTCCACACAATTTATTTAGGTTGAGATGCAAAAAATAAATATGACATGATGGCATGATGACATGATGCAATGCAAAATAAATAACACAAGCACAAATAAAACACACGGGAGAACCCGAAACATCTGGAATCTTCTGGGACGTCGGTCTTCGGGCGTCACAACTCTCCCACACTAACAGAGGATCTCGACCCGAGATCCTAGAGATAGCACCGGGTAAAAACGGAAAAAGGAAGAGGTAAAACAAAGTTGCTTCTTCGACAGACGAGTGAAACCAAGAACCTTGAGAGGTTGAACAATCTTGGAAGAAAGAATGCAACGGAGATGAACGAAGATGAAAACACTCCGTTAGAAAAGAGGAACAAGGAACACAAAGATAACCTTGTAGGTTAAAAGACATGAAACAAGAGCTGACGGACGAAAAGAATATGAAACCGCAATGGTATAGCCAAGGAAAAGAAATGACAGAATTCGGGCAGCACTCCGACTGAAAAATGGAATGAATTAACAAGAACTTGAGGAGATTGGAAGATAGTTGATGAAATGAACAACATATAGCCTCCGAAACAATTAAAAGAATGGCACAAGGGGTAAGAAGATTCAGACAGCACTCCGGTTGAAAAGTGAGGCAAAACTAGATAAGATGAGAGAATTAGAATGGAGGGCACAACACTCCAGTTAAATGGACAAGCAAAAGAAAGAACATGATCTCGATAAAAACGAGATGATGGTTAAAGAGAGCAATATCACAAAGCCTCCGGAATGAAAGAATAGCTATAAATCAATGAAAGAATTGAATGGAGAAGAAAAATGACAACTTCTCCCACGAGTGAATTAGAAAATCCTCCTTACGGAGAAGGGTTGAATGTGGTTGATGGAGAAAATCAACAACGAAAAGAATAAGCTTGATGTGGGCTTACGGAAAACATCTCGAAATTAAGAGGTGACAACCAGCCACTAACGAAAAACAATTAATTGGATTGAGATCAACAAGGAGACGAAAAACTTAATTCACCGGAAGGATAAATGAAGAACTTGGGCGATTTATGAGCACCATAATTAGCAACAATCCTTAGGGAAAGCTTTTAGGTGAATTACAACCCAAGATTACTCCAACAAATAAATTGAAGGGTTGAAAAGATCTCCTGAACAATGAAAATGATGGTTTTAAATATCCCATTCTTGAAACTCGTGAATCATAAAACATGAAAGAATTGTCAAGAATGACATAACACCATCTTAAAGATAAGGTAGAAAGAATTGCAATTGGAAAGCGTGATGAAGAATGCTTGAGCTCCAACAAGAATCTTGATGAAGACTTCGAGGATGAATTAAATGATGATGAACCACCATGAGAACTCCGGTAATGAAAACAAGAGAAGTGAAAGATGGAAAGAATAAGATTCAAGGCATGCGATGAATTAGGTGTAGGTTTGAAATGAAATAATTGAAATAACTTGGAGCTCCGGAAAACAAGATGAACAACTTAGAAGCGAGAATATGATATGATGAACAAGCTCCAGACAAAAGAATTAAATCACCTTGAAGGAATAAGAATAAGAATTGTGTCATGCATCTCCTTCACCAATTTAAATTGATGACAACCAAAGGATTTGGCATACTACTTATTCTCGTTGGAAAGAATTAAAGAGAGATCTAGCACAAGCTTGTGTAAATCTTCAACAAAGCACTGGTAGGATTGTGAGAAGAACAAATGAATTGATATGGTAACAAGGAAGAGTAAACTTGAATGAACCACCGTAAGAATATGGAGACGAACGAAGAGACATCAATGAAGAATATTTGGAGGACGAGGTTGAAAACTGAGAACGAAGAAATATTCTGAAATGATGGCCTTCGGAGGATCACAAAGAAAAGAATTCATGAAATGCTTCAGATGGTTAAAAGAATTCCTCACAAACGGAGCAATAATGAGGATGGCATGAAGCTAGAACCACGAATCTTCACGAGAACGGGTCAAAATTTAAGAGAAACTCTTCTCCGATCTTGAAATGTTGAGAGTGAAGACGAGAAATGCCATGAGAATTGTTGAGCACTCCAGAATGAAGAATTAAAAGGTTGAAACAATGATGAACAAGAATTGAAAGCGATCTTGGGGAAGGTATATGACTGATGGAAATCATTCTTACGTCACATTTTGAAAAGAATTTGAGTATAACTCCAGAAAATAGAAGAGTCAGGTAAGATCCTGGGAAAAGACCTGTGGGTTAGGGCCCACTCAAAGAAATCACCGTTGAAAAAGAATGCTTAAGAGATATTGCACCAGTTGAATTAAATGGCTTGAATAGATGACAATCCTCAAAATAATTTGAACGGATTAAGAATGGAATTAAGAATCTTCTGAGATACCTTGAACACTCCGGATATGAATAGCAAGAGGAGAATGATTAATTGGTGCACCGGAATAAGAAAGCATTGTGAAATGAGGAAAAGGATAAGATCAACACCGAAATCTTGAATTACATCCACCGGTAGAATTCGAGAACAAAAGAATGATGAACTTGAAGCTCTTGAGCATCTTCACAATAAATCACCGGATAAGAACATTGAAGGAAAAGAATGAAGAAATATCACATGAATAAAATGGATACTCCATCTGAGAATTTCTTGCTCCGAGAAGAAGGGTGGGAGGGCGGGGAAAACAAAGACAAATTGGGATGAATGAAACATACAAATCGTCAGATTCCTCAACGACGTTCGTATGGAATAACACTTGACATCGAAGCAACTCGAATACCAGAATCAAAACAAGAACAAAAGATAGATGTGCAACATGATCTTCACAATATCATCCGAACAGAGAATTGAACGAATGAATTTCCGCAGGTACATCAACTCGTCGAGAAGCCACTTGGAGAACAAAAGGTAAATAAAAAGGAACAAGGAACAGATAGAACAAATACAAGATAGAAGCTTCGTTCGACATATTCGTGCTGAAAGCTCATGGAACGTGTTACAAAAGGGTTTTGTCATCCCCGGATCAGCATAGCCAAGGACCCTTTAAGATGCAACTCCCGATCAGAACAAGTCCATAAAACCACTTCACTCAATGTAGAACCCCGAACTTCATATCGAGCATCCGTTGGAAGAATGCCTAGAACTACTAGATGAACCCACCTATAGATTTCCGAAAGTTTCCAGTTATGCAATCAGGTGTTGGGGATACACGGGAAGCACCGCGCAATCAACTCTAAACCTACATCCAGCTGTATCCATCCTTCAACACATAACCAGTCGTTCTCGGAAACCGTTTACCTCGGACCTTCGAAACGCATCCACTATACAAGCTATGGCAATACTCCCGAACTACCTCCCCAGTACTGGGTGATGTCGGGGTTATCTTGCCACTAACCGCATAGGAGAGTTTTTCGATGTCGGCCGTCTTAAGTATTCTAGTACTGCCGCGATGGATTTGTGACGACAACACCTCGGAGCTCAACTCCCCG
The DNA here is from genome assembly GCA_902687465.1 of Secale cereale. Lineage (NCBI taxonomy): Eukaryota > Viridiplantae > Streptophyta > Magnoliopsida > Poales > Poaceae > Secale > Secale cereale. The sequence goes on along the minus strand of LR738713.1, from coordinate 576,077,083 downwards.
GGACACTGCCACAACCCCTAATGACAGGAGGCATCGAGAACAATGTTCTCGTCACAAAGACATCGAAACAATCCAAACAATACTCGCGAGATCCTAAAAAAAATTGGTGCAATTTTTGAAAGTAGAAGAGGCAAGAGTAGTCGTCAGGAGTCCTCACCAGAATGAAAAGAGATGAGGAGCAAAAGAAATCCTACTCTCCGATATAAATATAGGACTCAAAACATTTTCAAGTGTGTGCCTAGACTCAACCGTCAACGATTCAATCAATCAGTGGGGGCTTCTAGGTCGGAGAAGGCTCTGATACCAACTTGTAATGCCCAGGATGGGACTATATCTCCTACGTGTCGAGGCACGACTTAAAGATATAAGCCCATCCTAGAATGATCTCAAGTATGGTATCTTTGCACGACTCATGTAAAAGAGGGATTAAATTGCAAAAGGAGATAGTTGGCTTACACTCGCCACTTCACACAATACATTAAATAAGCAAGACATCATTCAAAACATCACAGCCCATCTAAGGGTAAGATCCAAAAGAAAGATACCAAAACAACATAAAGCCACAGGTCAGGATCGAATCCTAGTAGAAACCACTACTGATCGTCGAAACGTCACAAGCAAACGGCCACACTCTTCATCAAGCTCCTGGTGAAGAACTCGAACCAGCTCCTGCATCAAACTCGGCTGAACCTGCATCTGGTGTGGTGAAGTTGTTGGAAATATTCCCTAGAGGCAATAATAAAAGAGTTATTATTATATTTCCTTATTCATGATAATCGTTTATTATCCATGCTATAATTGTATTGATTGGAAACTCAAATACATGTGTGGATGAATAGACAGACTTTGTGTCCCTAGTGAGCCTCTACAGGACTAGCTCGTTGATCAAAGATGACCGCGGTTTCCAGGTCATAGACATGAGTTGTCATTTGATAACGGGATCACATCATTAGGAGAATGATGTGATGGACGAGACCCAAACGTTAAACATAGCTTTTGATCGTGTCAGTTATCGCTATAGTTTTCTGCATGTCAAGTATAAGTTCCTATGACCATGAGATCATGTAACTCACTGACACCGTAGGAGTGCTTTGTGTGTGCCAAACATCACAACGTAACTGGGTGACTATAAAGGTACTCTACAGGTATCTCCGAGGGTGTCTGTTGAGTTGACATGGATCGAGACTGGGATTTGTCACTCCGTGTGACGGAGAGGTATCTCCGGGCCCACTCGGTAATACGTCATCTCAATGAGCTCAAAGTGACTAAGTAGTTGGTCACGGGATTATGTATTACGGTAACGAGTAAAGAGACTTGCAGGTAACGAGATTGAACTAGGTATAGAGATACCGACGATCGAATCTCGGGCAAGTAACATACCGACGAGACAAAGGGAACTGTATACGGGATTGCCTGAATCCTTGACATCGTGGTTCATCCGATGAGATCATCGAGAAACATGTAGGAGCCAATATGGGTATCCAGATCCCGCTATTGGTTATTGACCTGGGAGTGTCTCGGTCATGTCTACATGGTTTCCGAACCCGCAGGGTCTACACACTTAACGTTCGGTGACGCTAGGGTTGTTAGTAAGAAGAGTGCATGGTTACCGAAGGTTGTTCGGAGTCCCGGATGAGATCCCGGACATGACGAGGGTCTCCGGAATGGTCCGGAGACGAAGATTGATATATAGGATGAAAGGTTTCGGAGTACCGGAAGTGTTCCGGGGAGCATCGGGAAATCGGCGGAGTACCGGGAAGGTTTTCGGGGGGTCCGGAAGGTGTTCTGGGCCTATTGGGCCACAAGGGGGGACACCACAGCCCTCAGGGGGCTGTGCGCCCCCCCTGGGCCCTCTCCCCATGCGGCTAAGGGGGGGGGACCCCCTAGGGCTGGCCGCACCCCTTGGGACTTGGGGGGCAAGGCACCTAGGGGGGAAACCCTAGGGCCTGGGCGCCTCCCCCTGCCCTGGCCGCCGCCCCCCTCCCCTTGCCCTGGCCGCCGGCCCCTAGGGGGAAACCCTAGGGCGCCCTAGCCTCTCCACCCCCCCTATATATAGTGGGGCAAAGGGAGGGCAGCAAACACAGTTCGTGCCTCGGTGCTGCCCTCCCTCTCCCGTCATATCTTCTTCTCCCGCGGTGCTTAGGCGAAGCCCTGCTGGAGTTCTTCTCCACCATCACCACCACGCCGTCGTGCTGCCGGTTCTCCATCAACCTCTCCTCCACCCCTTGCTGGATCAAGAAGGAGGAGACGTCCCCGAGCCGTACGTGTGAAGAACGCGGAGGCACCGTTGCTTCGGTGCTAGGTCTTCGGCGATCTGAATCGCGACGAGTACGACTCCATCATCCGCGTTCATAACGCTTCCGCTTAGCGATCTACAAGGGTACGTAGATCACACTCCTTCCTCGTAGTTGCATCTACTAGATTGATCTTGGTGAACGGTAGGAAAAATTTTTGTTTCCCATGCAACGTTCCCCAACAGTAACACACCCTGAATTCATTGACTTTGATAGTGATGAGGATGACTTGCTTGGTGAAGATGAGCTCTTGCATGATAAATCTAGTGAGCTTAGTAATGATGAAAATGCTAGTAGTCTTTATAGTCGAGAAGAGTCGAATGACAATGCTATGAAGGAAATTGAGCGTCTAACTAAAGAACTAAACACTCTTAAGTTAGCTCATGAAACAACTCAAGAAGATCATAGAGAGCTCCTAAGATCTCATGAGAAGCTACGCTTCGAGAAGCTCACTCTAGAGCAAGAACATGAGTTTCTAAAAGCGATCAATGACGATCTTCGAAAGAAGAGTTCTTCATATCTTGCCAAACGACTTCTCTTGTCTAATTTCTTGCCACCTATTAAGACTAAGCATGACAAGCACAAGAAAAATTCTTCCTCTAGTAGTAACAATAACAATGTTAAATCCAATATTGTTGCTTCTAGTAGTTCTCTTGATTCCACTAACAATGTTTCAAGCCAAGTTACACTTGAGCAAGAAAATAGCTTATTGAAGGAAATCATAGAGAAAGGTGTCTACAAGAGTCTTGCCGGAAGCAAGAACTTTGAGGAGATTGTTCGCAAACAAGGAAGACACCGGAAGAATCAAGGGATTGGTTTTGAGCGAAAGTGTTGGAAATATGCCCTAGAGGCAATAATAAAAGAGTTATTATTATATTTCCTTGTTCATGATAATCGTTTATTATCCATGCTATAATTGTATTGATTGGAAACTCAAATACATGTGTGGATAAATAGACAGACTTTGTGTCCCTAGTGAGCCTCTACAGGACTAGCTCGTTGATCAAAGATGACCGCGGTTTCCAGGTCATAGACATGAGTTGTCATTTGATAACGGGATCACATCATTAGGAGAATGATGTGATGGACGAGACCCAAACGTTAACATAGCTTTTGATCGTGTCAGTTATCGCTATAGTTTTCTGCATGTCAAGTATAAGTTCCTATGACCATGAGATCATGTAACTCACTGACACCGTAGGAGTGCTTTGTGTGTACCAAACGTCACAACGTAACTGGGTGACTATAAAGGTACTCTACAGGTATCTCCGAGGGTGTCTGTTGAGTTGACATGGATCGAGACTGGGATTTGTCACTCCGTATGACGGAGAGGTATCTCCGGGCCCACTCGGTAATACGTCATCTCAATGAGCTCAAAGTGACTAAGTAGTTGGTCACGGGATTATGTATTACAGTAACGAGTAAAGAGACTTGCCGGTAACGAGATTGAACTAGGTATAGAGATACCGACGATCGAATCTCGGGCAAGTAACATACCGACGAGACAAAAGGAACTGTATACGGGATTGCCTGAATCCTTGACATCGTGGTTCATCCGATGAGATCATCGAGAAACATGTGGGAACCAATATGGGTATCCAGATCCCGCTATTGGTTATTGACCTGGGAGTGTCTCGGTCATGTCTACATGGTTTCCGAACCCGCAGGGTCTACACACTTAAGGTTCGGTGACGCTAGGGTTGTTAGTGAGAAAAGTGCATGGTTACCGAAGGTTGTTCGGAGTCCCGGATGAGATCCCGGACATGACGAGGGTCTCCGGAATGGTCCGGAGACGAAGATTGATATATAGGATGAAAGGTTTCGGAGTCCGGAAGTGTTCCGGGGAGCATCGGGAAATCGGCGGATTACCGAAAAGGGTTTCGGGGGTCCCGGAAGTGGTTCTGGGCCTAATGGGCCACAAAGGGGGGACACCACAGCCCTCATAGGGCTGTGCGCCCCACCTGGGCCCTCTCCTATGGCGCATGGGGGGCTGGCCCCTCCTAGGGCAGCCGCACCCCCTGGCTTGGGGGGCAAGGCACCTAGGGGGGGAAACCCTAGGGCCTGCGCAGCCCTTGGCCGCCGCCCCCCCCACTGCCCTGGCCGCCGGCCCCCCTAGGGGAAACCCTAGGGCGCCCCCCTCCCATCTATTCCCCCTATACATAGAGGGGCAGAGGGAGGGCAGCTAATACACGTTCGTGCCTCGGTGCTGCCCTCCCTCTCCCACAACATATTCGTCTTCCCGCGGTGCTTAGGCGAAGCCCTGCTGGAATCCTCCTCCACCATCACCACCACTCCGTCGTGCTGCCGGTCTCTCCATCAACCTCTCCTCCACCCCTTGCTGGATCAAGAAGGAGGAGACGTCCCCGAGCCGTACGTGTGAAGAACGCGGAGGCACCGTTGCTTCGGTGCTAGGATCTTCGGCGATCTGAATCGCGGCGAGTACGACTCCATCAACCGCGTTCTTAACGCTTCCGCTTAGCGATCTACAAGGGTATGTGGATCCTACTCTCCCCTCGTAGTTGCATCTCCTAGATTGATCTTGGTGAACGTAGAGAAAATTTTTTGTTTTCCATGCAACGTTCCCCAACAGTGGCATCATGAGCTAGGATCTTGCGTAGATGCTTTCTCGAGTAGAACACAAAAGGGTTTGTGGGCGTTGATGTTTAAATTGCTGCCCTCCTTAGTCTTTCTTGATTCAGCGGTATTATGGGATGAAGCGGCCCGGACCAACTTTACATGTCCACGTACATGAGACCGGTTCCATCGACAGACATGTGACTTTTGTTGCATAAGATGGCTGGCGGGTGTCTGTCTCTCCTATCTTAGTTGAATCGGAATAGAACAAGGCGGTCCTTGTAGAAGGTTAAATAGCAACTTGAATATCACCGTTGTGGCTTTGCGTAGGTAAGAAGCGTTCTTGCTAGATACCCATAGCAGCCACGTAAAACATGCAACAACAAATTAGAGGACGTCTAACTTGTTTTTGCAGGGTATGTATGTGATATGATATGGCCAATGACATGATGAGATATATTTGATGTATGAGATGATCATGTTGTAATAATTAATATCGACTTGCATGTCGATGCATACAGCAACCGGCAGGAGCCATAGGGTTGTCTTTAATTTTTGTATGACCTGCGTGTCAATCATTAAGCGCTTTGTAATGCTTTACTTTATCGCTAAACGGTAGCAATAGTAGTAAGAGCATGGTGGGCGCGCGACAACCCCGATGGCGACACGATGATGGAGATCATGATGATGGAGATCATGGTGTGGCGCCGGTGACGATGGAGATCATGCCGGTGCTTTGGAGATGGAGATCAAAAGCACGAGTTGATGGCCATATCATGTCACTTATGATTTGCATGTGATGTTAATCCTTTTATGCATCTTATTTTGCTTAGGACGACGGTAGCATTATAAGATGATCCTTCACTAAAATTTCAAGATAAAATTGTGTTCCCCCCGAGTGTGCGCCGTTGCGAAGGTTCGTCGTTTCGAAGCACCACGTGATGATCGGGTGTGATAGACTCTACGTTCGCATACAACGGGTGCAAGCCAGTTTTGCACATGCAGAACACTCGGGTTAGACTTGACGAGCCTAGCATGTACAGACATGGCCTCGGAACACGGAAGACCGAAAGGTCGAACATGAGTCATATAGTAGATATGATCAACATGTTGATGTTCACCATTGACACCACCTCATCTCACGTGATGATCCGACTTGGGTTGGTGGATTTGGATCATGTCACGCTCGAATGACCGGAGGGATGTCAATTTGAGTGGGAGTTATAAATAATTTGATTAGGTAATAACTCACTTATCATGAACAATAGTCTAAAATGTCTTTGCAAATTTTTGTTGTAGATGGCTCGCGCAGTAGCTCCCCTGAATTTTAATGCGTTCCTAGAGAAAGCTAAACTGAAAGATGATGGGAGCAACTTTGTGGACTGGCTCCGCAATCTGAGGATCATCCTCACAGCTGCCCAAAAGGTTTATGTCCTAAATGCACCGCTAGGTGACCCCCCCGCTCCTACAGCCCCTGCAGACGTTTTGAACGTCTGGCAGACACGTTCGGATGACTACTCAATAGTGCAGTGTGCCATGTTGTACGGCTTGGAAGGAGGACTTCAAAGGCGTTTTGAACGTCATGGTGCATATGAGATGTACCAGGAGTTAAAGTTCATCTTTGAAAAGAATGCTAAGATCGAGAGGTATGAGACCACCGATAAATTCTTTGCTTGCAAGATGGAGGAGAATTCGTCTGTCAGTGAGCACTTACTGAAGATGTCTGGGTACTATACCCGCATAGCTGATCTGGGACTTGTGTTCCCGGATGAGGCTATCATTGACAGAATTCTCCAGTCACTCCCTCCTAGCTACAAGAGCTTCGTGCAGCAGTATAACATGCAAGGGATGAACAAGACCATCGCCGAGCTGTTTTAGATGCTGAAAGTCGCTGAGGCAGACATCCAGAAGGAGTATCAAGTGTTGATGGTCAATAAAACCACCAGTTTCAAGAAGAATGGCAAGGGCAAGAAGGGTAACTCTAAGAAGGGTGGCAAGGCAGTTGCTCATCCGGTGAAGAAACCCAAGGCTGGGTCCAAGCCAGAGACTGAGTGTTTCTATTGCAAGGGGAACGGCCACTGGAAGCGAAACTACCCCAAGTATCTGGCAGACAAGAAGGGGGCCAACAACAACAAGCAAGGTATATGTGATATACATGTTATTGATGTGTACCTTACCAACTCTCGTTGTAGTGCCTGGGTATTTGATACCGGTTCGGTTGCTCACATTTGCAACTCTAAACAGGAACTGCGGAATAAACGGAGGCTGGCGAAGGACGAAGTGACGATGCGCGTGGGAAATGGTTCCAAGGTTGATGTGATCGCCGTCGGCACGCTCGCTCTTCGATTACCATCGGGATTAGTTATGAACCTGAATAATTGTTATTTAGTGCCTGCGTTAAGCATGAACATTATATCTGGATCTTGTTTATTGCGAGACGGTTACTCATTTAAATCGGAGAATAAAGGTTGTTCTATTTATATGGGTAATATCTTTTATGGTCATGCACCCGAAGTTAGGGGTTTATTCTTATTGAATCTCGATAGTAATGATACACATGTTCATAACATTGATGCCAAAAGATGTAGAGTAGATAATGATAATACCACTTTCTTGTGGCACTGCCGTCTGGGTCATATCGGCGTAAAACGCATGAGGAAGCTCCATGCTGATGGACTTTTGGAGTCTCTTGATTTTGAATCACTTGACACGTGCGAGCCGTGCCTCATGGGCAAGATGACAAGGACCCCGTTTTCAGGGACAATGGAACGGGCAAGTGACTTATTGGAAATCATACATACTGATGTGTGCGGTCCGATGAGTGTAACGGCGCGCGGTGGATATCGTTATTTTCTCACCTTCACTGACGACTTAAGTAGATATGGGTATATTTACTTAATGAAGCATAAGTCTGAAACTTTTGAAAAGTTCAAGCAATTTCAGAGTGAAGTTGAAAATCATCGTAACAAGAAGATCAAGTTCCTACGATCTGATCGAGG
>LR738713.1:576025099-576059237 GCA_902687465.1 Secale cereale | reverse complement strand
CCACCCCCTCCCCCGACGCCCCGGACGCCCGAAGCTACGCCGCCGCCGCCCGCGCCCCCGACGCCCCGGCCTCGACGCCCGCGCCCCCGACGCCCCGGCATCCCCCAGGTACGACCCCTAGCGATTGAGCTCCATGTATCGCTGCTGCTTTGTTCGTCCATGGCCGCCCAGTATATTTGATGCAGTAGTGGTATTAAGAGCTCGATGTATTGCAGCTTGGCCTCTGCCTGTAGTTCCTTAATTGATCAGATGATGCTTAGACCAGGTTAATATCGGGCATCGTTTAGGCCACCGAACAACCTGAATGTCGTCTTCCGACAGCTAGCTTGTCTAGGTACATATTTTTAATTTATAAAGTTGATGTGCAACATGTTGATTGCTGCTAGTTTTGTGGTGGTTTTGTGGTGGTTTTGTGGTGGCTTTTGACTTTTGAGTGTTGATTGCTACTAGTTGCAGTTGATCTGTGTGTAAATATGGTTGCAGGCTGCAAGATGGGGGGTTTGGGGATGGGAGCATGCTTGCTAATTGAATTCAGATATATGCTTCCTGATTGTGTTTTTTGTTGTTAAACTATGCTTTGAGGCATCTTCAAATTCCTTGATACGGATGCCGTTTTGTCGTGCAATTGCCCAGATGCTGCTGATTGATGTTGGTGTTGCCATTTTGCCAATTATGTTGCTAATATGAAATTTGAATCCTTTTTGCTCCGATTATCACTAGTACTGATCATGCTTTGATCTAGTTCTTCCTTCAATCATGGGTTCAGTTAAATGAAATTGAGATACTTTGATATGAATTTGCATAGGTGGTACTGTTTGGTTTCTAAATGCAAAAACATGGGCATCTATCTGCAATGCTCTGCTTCAGGAGCAGGACCTAAGATTTCCCGCTGCTTGCACACATTAGGAACACCTGCAGGTTTACTGAGATCATCTTTGTCAAGTAAAGCAGTTTTTTTTCTCTTCGTGCGATTTTCAGCAAGAGAGTACACATTGTTACTTGCGCAAGAGCTTTTTCTTCAACTCATTAGCCTGCCCAAAAGAAAAGAAAAACATCATCATAAGGGATAATGCAGGCAACAACCGCAACATGTTGCACATCTGTTAGTATGTACCTTTGTTTAGGCCACCGAACAACCTGAGTCCCTTAGTGGTGCCACAGCTAGCTTGTCTAGGTACATATTTTTAATTTATAAAGTTTAATCTCTTTGAAACATAGGAAATGTCGTCTTCCGACGACGATAGGATCCCGGAGTGCTCCTGGTGCGGTGACGACCAGGGTCTGTGCGACAGGCCTCACCTGGTAGACGGTCGTTACTTCAGTATTAAGCTCGACGAGACCTTCGATGTCGAAACGGTACGCAACGACAAGTCTTGTTTCGTAATTAATTAAGCTCGATTTCTAGCTACTTCAACGTGTAAGTAATTAATTTTCTTCTTTTACATGCAACTAGTTTATCCCGTGTCATGCAAGACGCTATGTCTTGGAGAGGATGGGATTTGAAGATCATGAAACTTCGGAGACAAAGCAAATTCAACTAAGGACCATGCATAATGTTGATTTAGAAGTGGATTTGTACAATTCAGATAACGTAACCACTTTTGGTTGCAAGAATTGGGAATCATTTTGCAAGATATATGGTTTTTATGAGGGTATGCTTCTCACCATGGATCTTGGTAATCCAGATTCCATCGCCGAAGATGATTTGGACATTTGGGTCCTTGTTGACGATATGATTCCAATTCTACCGAGAAGTGAGTTTATCAAACATAGTTATTTAGTAATTTATATTGTTTATTTCAAAATAGTTGACAACTTATTTCCATTGATAGGTTATTTTGATTATTCAAATAATGTGAGGATGATGCTAGACAGAACCTACTACACCCCTGGCTCAGAATGTACTTATAAGGACAAAGAGCATATCATCTTCTTTTATTCCTTTCTTCTGGATTACATTCAATATCGCAATATTGATCCACAATATAGTCAATACGTCCCACTAGTGCACGTATTGAACTACGTTAATATCAATGGAGATACCATGGTAAGATTTTTTTACTATTACGACATTCGTGCATGTTTTGCATTAGTTCTTCTCGAACTGAACTACAATGCTAACTACGAAGTCTTACTATATGTTTTGCAACAGATTCTCCCTAATGACTGTGTGCCTCCTGTCATGTTTCAATCTGGTCAACTACAAGTTTTAAACATTCTGCCAGGTGAACCTACAAATCACACATGTCCATATCGGATTTCTTCTAAAAATGAAGGAATGAGAATCAAAGAATGGCGAAAAACAACGAAAACTCGTAATGAGGTACTTGGAAGCAATAGAGTGAGAAGGGCAAGACATGGAGACAAGATAATCTGCGTTCTCCATAATGGCCCTTTAAATCTAATTGATTTAGAGACAAATGCCATCTTGTTTTATGCCATTTTATCTTAGAAAATTGCTACGTAGTAGAAGTTGTATGGTCGATAATGATGTGTAAGACTTATTATTTAATACCAATGTTGAGTTTTTATTATTATTATGATCGATGATGCATGATGCTAAGTTGTTCTATGAGCTATTATATACTCCCTCTGTCGGGGGAAACTGTCCGCCACGAACACCTATGGGACCGGAGCCCCTTGTATATGCGGTACGAGGGCGGAGGGAGCACAAAGAGCAGATCGAGGCAGACGCGCGGGCAGTTTTTACCCAGGTTCGGGCCGCACGGATGCGTAAAACCCTACTCCTGCTTGGTTGTGTATTGAGTTGAACGCTCGGGAGCTTGAAGAAGCAGCTACACCGTGCGTGAGAGTAATCTAGGTTTCGAACCGAACCCCCTCCACGTTGTGCATGGGCCTCCTTTTATAGTGCAAGGGGTCACCGACAGGTGTCAACGTAGGAGAAAGGGGTAAAAATGTAAAAGAGGTGGTAGTTGTAACAGTGCGGGAACAGTGGAGCTACAGTACAGAACAGTGGTCTATACCTACTTTAACAGTGGGGGACAAGGGCATTTAATGCCCGTCGCCGTCGACCCCAAAAGCTCCCGCCGTTGCGTCTCCGTCTGCCACGGCGATGGATCCACTGCCATGGAGTGCCACCGTGTCCCCCAGGCTGCACAGCCATCCGCCACGCGTCCCTGGAGTGGCCCCAGGGCGACGCGTGGGCCGATGAGCTGGAGCGCGGGCACACAGCGCACCTCCCCCGGCAAGCACCTTGCCGGGGATCTCGACCTTGCCGGGCCCGGAAGCTTGCCGCTCCCCGAGCCCTTGCCGGGTCTTCTAAGATAAAATCTTCTATTCGTCCTGACAAGCTCCTCTTGCCAGGGTCTCGTGCCAGTTAAGCAATCTCGAGCCTGGGACGGCCTTCCCGGCAAGCTCCTCTTGCCGGGGTCTTGGTCTTCAGTCTTGTATACTTTGTTTTTGAATGGCTAGATAAGGGGCAGGAGGGTCTCCGGCAAGCGCGTGGTGAACCCTGCCGCGGGGAGCTGCCGCTGCCCGTGCACAAGTTGGGGTACTAGGGTACCCCTACCTTAGTACACCGACAGGAGCCCCCGGGCCTGGGCCACACACGGTGCCGAGCGCTGTTGGGCCAGGCCCAAAACAGTGCACGGGCACCCGCGGCCCGCGGCGCGCCGAATCCACTTCCATATCCGCCGCACCCCACGGCAACGGCACGCGTCGATTGCGGCGCCGTGGGATGGGACGTGCCCACGATTTCTTTAATGGGAAGGGCGAAACGCCCCCCACTCTCCCATAAAAGCAGAGAGAGCGGCGCGGTTCCCCTCCCTGCGCACTCATTGCCATCGTCTTCTTCCTTAGATTCCTCTGCGCTTTGCCTCTACTCCTCCGCCACCACCAAGCTCTTCGTCCCCTTCCTTCCACCGCGTCCGCCATGGCCCCAAAGACCGACAAGGCGAAGTCGGAGAAGTCCAAGCGGGAGAAGTCAGATCAGGCGGCGAAGCTCGCCGCGTACCGGAAGGAGCACATTGTCTTCGCGTCGAAGCTCGGCGTGCGGGAGCTTTGGAACAAATATTATTTGTTCTGGGCCAAGGAGACCCCAGCGCACCCCCGCACGCGCGTCTACCCGGCCGTCGCCAAGGACCACTACCCCGGCGGGTATTACTTTTTCGCAGCCTTCTTCCACTGCGGTCTGTGCCCTCCCTTCTCAAACTTTTTCTGCGATATCATGAACACTTATGGCCTCCACCTCCTCGACTTCACTCCCAACGCCATCCTCACCATGTCCGTTTTCGCACACATGTGCGAAAACTTCGTAGGAATCCAGCCCAACGTAGCTCTCTTTAGGCACTTTTTCATCCCCAGAGTAGAGGCCGACGCCCCCCTCTCCGGAGGAATCTCTTGGGTGTTTAGGCTGAATAAGAAATCAGCCTACTTGCCGGGGGAGCTCCGCGGCAAGTGGGAAGAGTGGCGCGCGGAGTGGTGCTGGGTCGTCGAGGAGCGGCCGCAACACTTCACCGCGCCGCGCACATCGCCCATCGTGCGCGGCAGGGATTGGAGTAATTTCGATTCCGACGATTCCAAGCTGGATATCGCTCTCGTCAGAATCCTTCGTCTTCGGATGGCGCCGCTGTCTGTCGCTGAAGTGGGCGCGGACTTTCTTCGTCGCCGGATCGCCCCCCTCCAAGACCGGAAAAGGCCGGCGTGGCAATACGGCGGCCCGGCAGACATCATGAGGCTGCGCGCGCCAAAGATGTCGGGGGAAACTGTCCGCCACGAACACCTATGGGACCGGAGCCCCTTGTCTGTGCGGTAAGAGGGCGGAGGGAGCACGAAGAGCAGATCGAGGCAGACGCGCGGGCAGTTTTTACCCAGGTTCGGGCCGCACGGATGCGTAAAACCCTACTCCTGCTTGGTTGTGTATTGAGTTGAACGCTCGGGAGCTTGAAGAAGCAGCTACACCGTGCGTGAGAGTAATCTAGGTTTCGAACCCCCTCCACGTTGTGCATGGGCCTCCTTTTATAGTGCAAGGGGTCACCGACAGGTGTCAACGTAGGAGAAAGGGGTAAAAATGTAAAAGAGGTGGTAGTTGTAACAGTGCGGGAACAGTGGAGCTACAGTACAGAACAGTGGTCTATACCTACTTTAACAGTGGGGGACAAGGGCATTTAATGCCCGTCGCCGTCGACCCCAAAAGCTCCCGCCGTTGCGTCTCCGTCTGCCACGGCGATGGATCCACTGCCGTGGAGTGCCACCGTGTCCCCCAGGCTGCACAGCCATCCGCCACGCGTCCCTGGAGCGGCCCCAGGGCGACGCGTGGGCCGATGAGCTGGAGCGCGGGCACACAGCGCACCTCCTCCGGCAAGCACCTTGCCGGGGATCTCGACCTTGCCGGGCCCGGAAGCTTGCCGCTCCCCGAGCCCTCGCCGGGTCTTCTAAGATAAAATCTTCTATTCGTCCTGACAAGCTCCTCTTGCCAGGGCCTCGTGCTAGTTAAGCAATCTCGAGCCTGGGACGGCCTTCCCGGCAAGCTCCTCTTGCCGGGGTCTTGGTCTTCTGTCTTGTATACTTTGTTTTTGAATGGCTAGATAAGGGGCAGGAAGGTCTCCGGCAAGCGCGTGGTGAACCCTGCCGCGGGGAGCGGCCGCTGTCCGTGCACAAGTTGGGGTACTAGGGTACCCCTACCTTAGTACACCGACAGGAGCCCCCGGGCCTGGGCCACACACGGTGCCGAGCGCTGTTGGGCCAGGCCCAAAACAGTGCACGGGCACCCGCGGCCCGCGGCGCGCCGAATCTACTTCCATATCCGCCGCACCCCACGGCAACGGCACGCGTCGATTGCGGCGCCGTGGGATGGGACGTGCCCACGATTTCTTTAATGGGAAGGGCGAAACGCCCCCCACTCTCCCATAAAAGCAGAGAGAGCGGCGCGGTTCCCCTCCCTGCGCACTCATTGCCATCGTCTTCTTCCTTAGATTCCTCTGCGCTTTGCCTCTACTCCTCCGCCACCACCAAGCTCTTCGTCCCCTTCCTTCCACCGCGTCCGCCATGGCCCCAAAGACCGACAAGGCGAAGTCGGAGAAGTCCAAGCGGGAGAAGTCAGATCAGGCGGCGAAGCTCGCCGCGTACCGGAAGGAGCACATTGTCTTCGCGCCGAAGCTCGGCGTGCGGGAGCTTTGGAACAAATATTATTTGTTCTGGGCCAAGGAGACCCCAGCGCACCCCCGCACGCGCGTCTACCCGGCCGTCGCCAAGGACCACTACCCCGGCGGGTATTACTTTTTCGCAGCCTTCTTCCACTGCGGTCTGTGCCCTCCCTTCTCAAACTTTTTCTGCGATATCATGAATACTTATGGCCTCCACCTCCTCGACTTCACTCCCAACGCCATCCTCACCATGTCCGTTTTCGCACACATGTGCGAAAACTTCGTAGGAATCCAGCCCAACGTAGCTCTCTTTAGGCACTTTTTCATCCCCAGAGTAGAGGCCGACGCCCCCCTTTCCGGAGGAATCTCTTGGGTGTTTAGGCTGAATAAGAAATCAGCCTACTTGCCGGGGGAGCTCCGCGGCAAGTGGGAAGAGTGGCGCGCGGAGTGGTGCTGGGTCGTCGAGGAGCGGCCGCAACACTTCACCGCGCCGCGCACATCGCCCATCGTGCGCGGCAGGGATTGGAGTAATTTTGATTCCGACGATTCCAAGCTGGATATCGCTCTCGTCAGAATCCTTCGTCTTCGGATGGCGCCGCTGTCTGTCGCTGAAGTGGGCGCGGACTTTCTTCGTCGCCGGATCGCCCCTCTCCAAGACCGGAAAAGGCCGGCGTGGCAATACGGCGGCCCGGCAGACATCATGAGGCTGCGCCCCGGCCTCAATTTTAACTTCACAACACTCGAGCTGCGGGGTATGGTCAGGGAACTTTTCAAGTTCGACCCGGCACACCCCGAGTACTTCCGCGCTCCCCGGGGAGTGGTGCCGCTCTGCGCCAGCAGCGCCCGGGATCGCCTTGTCGCTATGATGCCCGCGTGCGACTCTCATGGATTGGAGCGCACGTGGATTGCGCCCAAGCCTATCGACGTCCTCGAGTTCTACGACAACCTTGTGGAGGTGTTGGAGAAGACGGACGATCTCAAGCTGCACACGCGGGCCACCACCGACCAAGAGATTGCTTACATGGCTTCTCGCGCTGAAGAAGTCGCCGCAGCCGCGGCGGCGGGAAACTTTGGATACACACCCGCGGAGGCGGAAGCCGCGGATGCCTCCAGCCAGGCGGATAAGGAGGAGATTCGCAAGCTGCTAGAGCTCCCTCCCGACGCGCTCGCCGGGGTCCCCTCGCTGAGGCACTCCGGGATCAATGGGATCGCGACAGAGGCCGCGGCAATGGAGGGCACAGCCGGAGGAAGCAGGGGTGCCGCGAGGAGCGAAGGCGCCGGACGAAGCGGGGCCGCCAAGGGGAAGGGGCCCGCAGTGCAAGGCGCTGGGGCCAGCGAACTGGCCGAGGGAGAGGAGGGGGAGGAGGAAGACACCGGCGGATCCACCGAGCTCTACGCCGACGACCTCTCCTCGTCGGAGAGCTCCCCGCCCCCGGCGAGCCCGAAGCAGTCCCCATTGAAGCGTCTCCGCAAGGCGGCGACGGGGGAGCAGGCGCGAGCGCCCCGGCAACAGCCAGCTCGCCGGGCAGCTCCCCGGCCGAGCCAAGCCGTGCCAAGGGCGACCGGCGTGCCGGCCACGGCAGAGGCCCCGCGCGCGCGGACCACGACGGAGGCGTCCCGCAGGCCGGCACCGAGCCGGCAAGGATCTTCTCGGAGCGGAGCAGCTGCTCCGCCCACTTCTCGGGCGCCGGGCCTCGTAACTTGTCTCACCCGATAAGGGCCTTCCCACTTCGGCGTCAACTTGTTGGAATTCTTGGCGGACTGAACACGCCGAAGAACAAGGTCGCCTTCCTCGAGACTCCTGGCCTTGACTTTGCGGCTATGGTAGCGGCGCAAAGCTTGCTGGTATCGAGCAGCTCGTACAGCAGCCTGGAGACGTCCCTCCTCAAGGAGCAATGCGTCATCTTGCCGCAGTTGCTCTTGCTCGAGCTCATCATAAGCGAGCACTCGAGGAGATCCGTATACGAGTTCCGTGGGGAGAACTGCTTCTGCTCCATAGACTAGAGCAAAAGGTGTCTGCCCGGTGGCTCGACTCGGTGTCGTTCTGATTGACCAAAGAGCCGCCGGGAGCTCCTCTATCCAATTTCTTCCGCACTTGCGCAGCCTGTCAAAGGTCCTTGTCTTGAGTCCGCGCAGCACTTCAGCATTTGCCCTCTCCGCTTGACCGTTGCTCCTCGGGTGAGCAACAGAAGCGAAACAGACCTTGGCGCCAAGGTCTTGGACGTACTGCATGAAGGTGCGACTAGTGAATTGTGTACCGTTGTCGGTGATGATCCTGTTAGGGATCCCGAAACGGCAAACAATCGACCTGAAGAACCTGACTGCTGACTGTGCTGTCACCTTTCTCACTGGCTCCACTTCTGGCCACTTTGTGAACTTGTCGATTGCAACGTACAAGTACTCAAAGCCCCCGACAGCGCGAGGGAAAGGGCCGAGGATATCGAGCCCCCAGACCGAGAAGGGTCATGACAAAGGGATTGTTTGGAGAGCTTGAGCTGGCTGATGTATTTGCTTTGCATGGAACTGGCACGCTTCACACTTGGTTACTAGTGCAGTTGCATCTTGGAGGGCTTCTTGCCAAAAGAACCCTTGCCGGAAAGCTTTCCCGGCAAGTGCCCTTGCGCCAACGTGGTGGCCGCATGTGCCTCCGTGTATTTCTGCCAACAGCTTCTGTCCATCTTCTCTGGAGATGCATTTCAACCTGACACCATTGAGTCTTCTTCTGTACAGCTCGTTATCCACAAACTGATACATACTTGACTGCCTGGTTATCTTCTCTATCTCTTGAGGGTCGTCGGGAAGTTCTCCAGTTTGCA
Organism: Secale cereale; assembly: GCA_902687465.1. Classification (NCBI taxonomy): domain Eukaryota; kingdom Viridiplantae; phylum Streptophyta; class Magnoliopsida; order Poales; family Poaceae; genus Secale; species Secale cereale. The sequence continues at coordinate 576,050,317 of LR738713.1, read as the reverse complement.
GAAAACGGACGATCTGCTGTGCCCATGCCGGAGCCCGGGGCTCGACGGCAAGGACTAAAGGCTCGAGGGCCGCTGCGGGAACCCCAGCTTCTACGGCAAAGACCTCTGGTCCTGTCGGAGCTGACGGTCCCCCGGCAAGCTCGCCGGGGCGAGGCTTGTCGGGAACACTTGCTTCAACTGTACAAGCCCGAGGGCTCGCAGGAGCAAACTGTTCCTCAGCGTTGTCGTTGATCCTGGGAACCTTGGCGGCGGGTTCAGGAAGATCCGCCGGCAAGTAGTCGCCGGAGACCAACTTTCTCTTCTTGGACTGCCCAATTGATGGTGTAACTGATGGTTGAGTCAGCTTGAGCAAAAAGGTCCCTGGTTCCACGGGTAACTTCATTGCGGCGCACTTTGAAAGGCCATCTGCAATCTCATTTTGAGCTCTCGGGATGTGCTCCATCTGCAAACCTTCAAAGTGCTCTTCGAGCTTTCTCACTTCATCGACATAAGCTTCCATCAAAGGGCTCTGATAGCTCTTGTTAACTTGTCGGACCACCAACTGAGAATCGCCCCGCACAATCAGCTTCTTGATCCCAAGTTCGGCCGCAATCCTGAGGCCGGCAAGCAAGCCTTCATATTCTGCAGTGTTGTTTGTCGCTTGCTCCCTGGGAAAGTGCATCTGGATAACATATTTGAGGTGTTCTCCGGTGGGCGCGATGAGTACCACGCCAGCACCGGCGCCTTGCAATGAGAAGGCACCATCAAAATACATTACCCATTCACTTGTAGCTTCTTGTACGGGTACACTTGTTTCTTGAACTTCATCTTCTGGCGTTGGGGTCCACTCAGCAATGAATTCTGCCAAAGCTCGGCTCTGTATGGTTGAAGTACTTTCAAACTTGAGTCCAAAGCTTGACAGTTCCAGTGCCCACTCGACGATCCTGCCTGTTGCTTCTGGATTGTGCAATATCCTCTTCAATGGAAAGCGAGTGACCACCGTTATCTCATGGGCTTGGAAGTAGTGGCGCAGCTTCCTCGAAGCCATGAGGAGGCCGAAAAGCAATTTTTGCACACCAGAGTACCTTGATCTAGCTCCCTGGAGAAGGGAACTTACAAAATACACTGGGCGCTGCACCATCTTCTTCCGCACTTCTCCTTGTTCCTGCGCAGAGTCTTCCTTGTCGGGGCCAGAGCTTGTCGGGACAGCCCCCTGCTTGTCGCTAGATTCGCTTGCCGGTGATGCTAACTCCTCGTCGGACTCCCTCTCCGCTACTAACGCAGCACTAACCACCTGGTTGGTTGCCGCTAAGTATAGCAACAACTTTTCCTGTGGTTTAGGTGCGACAAGTATAGGAGTGGAGGACAGGTACCGTTTCAAATCCTGCAACGCCGCCTCCGCTTCCGGAGTCCACTTCATGGGACCTGCCTTCTTCAAGATTTTGAAGAAAGGTAGGGCGCGTTCTGCGGATTTTGAAATGAACCTACTGAGGGCAGCAACGCAACCTGCAAGCCTTCTGACATCCTTGACGCGCTTTGGAGCTTCTATCTGCTCGATGGCTTTGATCTTGTCGGGCCGCACGGATGCGTAAAACCCTACTCCTGCTTGGTTGTGTATTGAGTTTGGGCGCTCGGAGCTTGAAGAAGCAGCTACACGAGCGCGAGAATGATCTAGGTTTCGAACCCCCCTCCACGTTGTGCATGGGCCTCCTTTTATAGTGCAAGGGGTCACCGACAGGTGTCAACGTAGGAGAAAGGGGTAAAAATGTAAAAGAGGTGGTAGTTGTAACAGTGCGGGAACAGTGGAGCTACAGTACAGAACAGTGGTCTATACCTACTTTAACAGTGGGGGACAAGGGCATTTAATGCCCGTCGCCGTCGACCCCAAAAGCTCCCGCCGTTGCGTCTCCGTCTGCCACGGCGATGGATCCACTGCCGTGGAGTGCCACCGTGTCCCCCAGGCTGCACAGCCATCCGCCACGCGTCCCTGGAGTGGCCCCAGGGCGACGCGTGGGCCGATGAGCTGGAGCGCGGGCACACAGCGCACCTCCCCCGGCAAGCCCCTTGCCGGGGATCTCGACCTTGCCGGGCCCGGAAGCTTGCCGCTCCCCGAGCCCTTGCCGGGTCTTCTAAGATAAAATCTTCTATTCGTCCTGACAAGCTCCTCTTGCCAGGGCCTCGTGCTAGTTAAGCAATCTCGAGCCTGGGACGGCCTTCCCGGCAAGCTCCTCTTGCCGGGGTCTTGGTCTTCTGTCTTGTATACTTTGTTTTTGAATGGCTAGATAAGGGGCAGGAAGGTCTCCGGTAAGCGCGTGGTGAACCCTGCCGCGGGGAGCTGCCGCTGCCCGTGCACAAGTTGGGGTACTAGGGTACCCCTACCTTAGTACACCGACAGGAGCCCCCGGGCCTGGGCCACACACGGTGCCGAGCGCTGTTGGGCCAGGCCCAAAACAGTGCACGGGCACCCGCGGCCCGCGGCGCGCCGAATCCACTTCCATATCCGCCGCACCCCACGGCAACGGCACGCGTCGATTGCGGCGCCGTGGGATGGGACGTGCCCACGATTTCTTTAATGGGAAGGGCGAAACGCCCCCCACTCTCCCATAAAAGCAGAGAGAGCGGCGCGGTTCCCCTCCCTGCGCACTCATTGCCATCGTCTTCTTCCTCAGATTCCTCTGCTCTTTGCCTCTACTCCTCCGCCATCACCAAGCTCTTCGTCCCCTTCCTTCCACCGCGTCCGCCATGGCCCCAAAGACCGACAAGGCGAAGTCGGAGAAGTCCAAACGGGAGAAGTCAGATCAGGCGGCGAAGCTCGTCGCGTTCCGGAAGGAGCACATCGTCTTTGCGCCGAAGCTCGGCGTGCGGGAGCTTTGGAACAAATATTATTTGTTCTGGGCCAAGGAGACCCCAGCGCACCCCCGCACGCGCGTCTACCCGGCCGTCGCCAAGGATCACTACCCCGGCGGGTATTACTTTTTCGCAGCCTTCTTCCACTGCGGTCTGTGCCCTCCCTTCTCAAACTTTTTCTGCGATATCATGAATACTTATGGCCTCCACCTCCTCGATTTCACTCCCAACGCCATCCTCACCATGTCCGTTTTCGCACACATGTGCGAAAACTTCGTAGGAATCCAGCCCAACGTAGCTCTCTTTAGGCACTTTTTCATCCCCAGAGTAGAGGCCGACGCCCCCCTCTCCGGAGGAATCTCTTGGGTGTTTAGGCTGAATAAGAAATTATCCTACTTGCCGGGGGAGCTCCGCGGCAAGTGGGAAGAGTGGCGCGCGGAGTGGTGCTCGCCCTTGGCGGGGTACTCTGCCTTGGCGGAGTACCCGCCCTTGGCGGAGCGCTCTCCCTTGCCGGAGAGTTCTCCCTTGCCGGGGACGGCGGGGCCTGCGGCTCCTCGGTGACGGTCTCCGGGCGCTCTTCCCGCTGCGGCTCCACCTCTGCACAAGAGAAGATAGAAGAACTAAGACATTCAGAGATCAAAGCCCTAAGCGCGCCCCGACGAGCAAAAACAGTAAACCTCTAACTTACGTTGGGGGCTGCGCTGGGGGCTGCTCCCCGGAGCGGCGCTCGGGTCCGGCAAGCTCGGCTCCGGCGCGATCCCTGCTTCCGCGACGGATGGGTCTCCCACGACCTCAACTGTGGGCACCTTAACCCTCTTCGCGCGCTGCTCCAAGGTCCTGCAATCACAAGCAACAAGCAAAGTCAAGCGTCAGCAACAATCGAGATATAAAAATCAAGAAGGAGTAAGGTCTCGGGTCCTTACTCTTGGTCCTCCTCGTCGTCCTCGCTCAGCGCGGAGAAGTCAAACTCCACGGTGGGCGCGTCGGCACGAGGAGCGGAGGATGAAGATTCCCTCGCGCGTTTCGGAGCCACCGGGGCTGGGGGCTGCGTAGGCCCAGCCCCTGTGGTGGCCGGCGCCCGAGAAGTGGGCGGAGCAGCTGCTCCGCTCCGAGAAGATCCTTGCCGGCTCGGTGCCGGCCTGCGGGACGCCTCTGTCGTGGTCCGCGCGCGCGGGGCCTCTGCCGTGGCCGGCACGCCGGTCGCCCTTGGCCCGTCTTGGCTCGGCCGGGGAGCTGCCCGGCGAGCTGGCTGTTGCCGGGGCGCTCGCGCCTGCTCCCCCGTCGCCGCCTTGCGGAGACGCTTCAATGGGGACTGCCTCGGGCTCGCCGGGGGCGGGGAGCTTTCCGACGAGGAGAGGTCGTCGGCGTAGAGCTCGGTGGATCCGCCGGTGTCTTCCTCCTCCCCCTCCTCTCCCTCGGCCAGTTCGCTGGCCCCAGCGCCTTGCACTGCGGGCCCCTTCCCCTTGGTGGCCCCGCTTCGTCCGGCGCCTTCGCTCCTCGCGGCACCCCTGCTTCCTCCGGCTGTGCCCTCCATTGCCGCGGCCTCCGTCGCGATCCCATTGATCCCGGAGTGCCTCAGCGAGGGGACCCCGGCGAGCGCGTCGGGAGGGAGCTCTAGCAGCTTGCGAATCTCCCCCTTATCCGCCTGGCTGGAGGCATCCGCGGCTTCCGCCTCCGCGGGTGTGTATCCAAAGTTTCCCGCCGCCGCGGCTGCGGCGACTTCTTCAGCGCGAGAAGCCATGTAAGCAATCTCTTGGTCGGTGGTGGCCCGCGTGTGCAGCTTGAGATCGTCCGTCTTCTCCAACACCTCCACAAGGTTGTCGTAGAACTCGAGGACGTCGATAGGCTTGGGCGCAATCCACGTGCGCTCCAATCCATGAGAGTCGCACGCGGGCATCATAGCGACAAGGCGATCCCGGGCGCTGCTGGCGCAGAGCGGCACCACTCCCCGGGGAGCGCGGAAGTACTCGGGGTGTGCCGGGTCGAACTTGAAAAGTTCCCTGACCATACCCCGCAGCTCGAGTGTTGTGAAGTTAAAATTGAGGCCGGGGCGCAGCCTCATGATGTCTGCCGGGCCGCCGTATTGCCACGCCGGCCTTTTCCGGTCTTGGAGAGGGGCGATCCGGCGACGAAGAAAGTCCGCGCCCACTTCAGCGACAGACAGCGGCGCCATCCGAAGACGAAGGATTCTGACGAGAGCGATATCCAGCTTGGAATCGTCGGAATCAAAATTACTCCAATCCCTGCCGCGCACGATGGGCGATGTGCGCGGCGCGGTGAAGTGTTGCGGCCGCTCCTCGACGACCCAGCACCACTCCGCGCGCCACTCTTCCCACTTGCCGCGGAGCTCCCCCGGCAAGTAGGCTGATTTCTTATTCAGCCTAAACACCCAAGAGATTCCTCCGGAAAGGGGGGCGTCGGCCTCTACTCTGGGGATGAAAAAGTGCCTAAAGAGAGCTACGTTGGGCTGGATTCCTACGAAGTTTTCGCACATGTGTGCGAAAACGGACATGGTGAGGATGGCGTTGGGAGTGAAGTCGAGGAGGTGGAGGCCATAAGTATTCATGATATCGCAGAAAAAGTTTGAGAAGGGAGGGCACAGACCGCAGTGGAAGAAGGCTGCGAAAAAGTAATACCCGCCGGGGTAGTGGTCCTTGGCGACGGCCGGGTAGACGCGCGTGCGGGGGTGCGCTGGGGTCTCCTTGGCCCAGAACAAATAATATTTGTTCCAAAGCTCCCGCACGCCGAGCTTCGGCGCGAAGACAATGTGCTCCTTCCGGTACGCGGCGAGCTTCGCCGCCTGATCTGACTTCTCCCGCTTGGACTTCTCCGACTTCGCCTTGTCGGTCTTTGGGGCCATGGCGGACGCGGTGGAAGGAAGGGGACGAAGAGCTTGGTGGTGGCGGAGGAGTAGAGGCAAAGCGCAGAGGAATCTAAGGAAGAAGACGATGGCAATGAGTGCGCAGGGAGGGGAACCGCGCCGCTCTCTCTGCTTTTATGGGAGAGTGGGGGGCGTTTCGCCCTTCCCATTAAAGAAATCGTGGGCACGTCCCATCCCACGGCGCCGCAATCGACGCGTGCCGTTGCCGTGGGGTGCGGCGGATATGGAAGTAGATTCGGCGCGCCGCGGGCCGCGGGTGCCCGTGCACTGTTTTGGGCCTGGCCCAACAGCGCTCGGCACCGTGTGTGGCCCAGGCCCGGGGGCTCCTGTCGGTGTACTAAGGTAGGGGTACCCTAGTACCCCAACTTGTGCACGGACAGCGGCCGCTCCCCGCGGCAGGGTTCACCACGCGCTTGCCGGAGACCTTCCTGCCCCTTATCTAGCCATTCAAAAACAAAGTATACAAGACAGAAGACCAAGACCCCGGCAAGAGGAGCTTGCCGGGAAGGCCGTCCCAGGCTCGAGATTGCTTAACTAGCACGAGGCCCTGGCAAGAGGAGCTTGTCAGGACGAATAGAAGATTTTATCTTAGAAGACCCGGCGAGGGCTCGGGGAGCGGCAAGCTTCCGGGCCCGGCAAGGTCGAGATCCCCGGCAAGGTGCTTGCCGGAGGAGGTGCGCTGTGTGCCCGCGCTCCAGCTCATCGGCCCACGCGTCGCCCTGGGGCCGCTCCAGGGACGCGTGGCGGATGGCTGTGCAGCCTGGGGGACACGGTGGCACTCCACGGCAGTGGATCCATCGCCGTGGCAGACGGAGACGCAACGGCGGGAGCTTTTGGGGTCGACGGCGACGGGCATTAAATGCCCTTGTCCCCCACTGTTAAAGTAGGTATAGACCACTGTTCTGTACTGTAGCTCCACTGTTCCCGCACTGTTACAACTACCACCTCTTTTACATTTTTACCCCTTTCTCCTACGTTGACACCTGTCGGTGACCCCTTGCACTATAAAAGGAGGCCCATGCACAACGTGGAGGGGGTTCGAAACCTAGATTACTCTCACGCACGGTGTAGCTGCTTCTTCAAGCTCCCGAGCGCTCAACTCAATACACAACCAAGCAGGAGTAGGGTTTTACGCATCCGTGCGGCCCGAACCTGGGTAAAAACTGCCCGCGCGTCTGCCTCGATCTGCTCTTCGTGCTCCCTCCGCCCTCGTACCGCACAGACAAGGGGCTCCGGTCCCATAGGTGTTCGTGGCGGACAGTTTCCCCCGACAGACCTGAACACCAAAGTGATATGCCGGCTCATCAAAATTTGAGCTGTAATTGCGATAACTTTCATTTTTCCCATCCTGCAGGCCATTTTTGAGGGCCAAGACGACCCTTTTTGGTCTCAAAATTTTCCGCGCACGTGATCCTGTGTGTGCACGTATGTAAAATCCTCCAAATCATAAAAACTAGAAGTCCTATCACCTCAATTCCCCAATAGCTTTCCAACGCCTATGAAAACGACGAAATCGGTGCTTGTTCTCACTTGCTTTGAGAGTCTCGATCAATTCGGACTCTAGGTTGATTTTTGTATTTTCTTTGATCACCGTTTCTTCGCGAGAGTTGGCCTAACACCCTATTGTATCCATACATGGGTGGGGCGCCAAGGACCTGAACACCAAAGTGATATGCCGGCTCATCAAAATTTGAGCTGTAATTGCGATAACTTTCATTTTTTCCAATCCTGCAAGCCATTTTTGAGGGCCAAGACGACCCTTTTTGGTCTCAAAATTTTCCACGCACGTGATCCTGTGTGTGCACGTATGTAAAATCCTCCAGATCATAAACACTAGAAGTCCTATCACCTCAATTCCCCAATAGCTTTCCAACGCCTATGAAAACGACGAAATCGGTGCTTGTTCTCACTTGCTTTGAGAGTCTCGATCAATTCGGACTCTAGGTTGATTTTTGTATTTTCTTTGATCACCGTTTCTTCGCGAGAGTTGGCCTAACACCCTATTGTATCCATACATGGGTGGGGCGCCAAGGACCTGAACACCAAAGTGATATGCCGGCTCATCAAAATTTGAGCTGTAATTGCGATAACTTTCATTTTTTCCAATCCTGCAGGCCATTTTGGAGGGCCAAGACGACCCTTTTTGGTCTCAGAATTTTCCACGCACGTGATCCTATGTGTGCACGGATGTAAAATCCTCCAGATCGTAAAAACTAGAAGTCCTATCACCTCAATACCCCAATAGCTTTCCAACGCCTATGAAAATGACGAAATCGGAGCTTGTTCTCACTTGCTTTGAGAGTCTCGATCAATTCGGACTCTAGGTTGATTTTTGTATTTTCTTTGATCACCGTTTCTTTGCGAGAGTTGGCCTAACACCCTATTGTATCCATACATGGGTGGGGCGCCCAGGACCTGAACACCAAAGTGATATGCCGGCTCATCAAAATTTGAGCTGTAATTGCGATAACTTTCATTTTTTCCAATCCTGCAAGCCATTTTTGAGGGACAAGACGACCCTTTTTAGGCTCAGAATTTTCCACGCACGTGATCCTGTGTGTGCACGTATGTAAAATCCTCAAGATCGTAAAAACTAGAAGTCCTATCACCTCAATTCCCCAATAGCTTTCCAACGCCTATGAAAACGACGAAATCGGTGCTTGTTCTCACTTGCTTTGAGAGTCTCGATCAATTCGGACTCTAGGTTGATTTTTGTATTTTCTTTGATCACCGTTTCTTCGCGAGAGTTGGCCTAACACCCTATTGTATCCATACATGGGTGGGGCGCCAAGGACCTGAACACCAAAGTGATATGCCGGCTCATCAAAATTTTGATGTTCAGGTCCTGGGCGCCCCACCCATGTATGGATACAATAGGGTGTTAGGCCAACTCTCGCGAAGAAACGGTGATCAAAGAAAATACAAAAATCAACCTAGAGTCCGAATTGATCGAGACTCTCAAAGCAAGTGAGAACAAGCTCCGATTTCGTCATTTTCATAGGCGTTGGAAAGCTATTGGGGTATTGAGGTGATAGGACTTCTAGTTTTTACGATCTTGAGGATTTTACATACGTGCACACACAGGATCACGTGCGTGGAAAATTCTGAGCCTAAAAAGGGTCGTCTTGTCCCTCAAAAATGGCTTGCAGGATTGGAAAAAATGAAAGTTATCGCAATTACAGCTCAAATTTTGATGAGCCGGCATATCACTTTGGTGTTCAGGTCCTGGGCGCCCCACCCATGTATGGATACAATAGGGTGTTAGGCTAACTCTCGCGAAGAAACGGTGATCAAAGAAAATACAAAAATCAACCTAGAGTCCGAATTGATCGAGACTCTCAAAGCAAGTGAGAACAAGCTCCGATTTCGTCATTTTCATAGGTGTTGGAAAGCTATTGGGGTATTGAGGTGATAGGACTTCTAGTTTTTACGATCTGGAGGATTTTACATCCGTGCACACATAGGATCACGTGCGTGGAAAATTCTGAGACCAAAAAGGGTCGTCTTGGCCCTCCAAAATGGCCTGCAGGATTGGAAAAAATGAAAGTTATCGCAATTACAGCTCAAATTTTGATGAGCCGGCATATCACTTTGGTGTTCAGGTCCTTGGCGCCCCACCCATGTATGGATACAATAGGGTGTTAGGCCAACTCTCGCGAAGAAACGGTGATCAAAGAAAATACAAAAATCAACCTAGAGTCCGAATTGATCGAGACTCTCAAAGCAAGTGAGAACAAGCTCCGATTTTGTCATTTTCATAGGCGTTGGAAAGCTATTGGGGAATTGAGGTGATAGGACTTCTAGTTTTTACGATCTGGAGGATTTTACATACGTGCACACACAGGATCACGTGCGCGGAAAATTCTGAGCCCAAAAAGGGTCGTCTTGGCCCTAAAAAATGGCCTGCAGGATTGGAAAAAATGAAAGTTATCGCAATTACAGCTCAAATTTTGATGAGCCGGCATATCACTTTGGTGTTCAGGTCCTGGGCGCCCCACCCATGTATGGATACAATAGGGTGTTAGGCCAACTCTCGCGAAGAAACGGTGATCAAAGAAAATACAAAAATCAACCTAGAGTCCGAATTGATCGAGACTCTCAAAGCAAGTATGAACAAGCTCCGATTTCGTCATTTTCATAGGCGTTGGAAAGCTATTGGGGAATTGAGGTGATAGGACTTCTAGTTTTTACGATCTGGAGGATTTTACATACGTGCACACACAGGATCACGTGCGTGGAAAATTCTGAGCCCAAAAAGGGTCGTCTTGGCCCTCAAAAATGGCCTGCAGGATTGGAAAAAATGAAAGTTATCGCAATTACAGCTCAAATTTTGATGAGCCGGCATATCACTTTGGTGTTCAGGTCCTGGGCGCCCCACCCATGTATGGATACAATAGGGTGGTAGGCCAACTCTCGCGAAGAAACGGTGATCAAAGAAAATACAAAAATCAACCTAGAGTCCGAATTGATCGAGGCTCTCAAAGCAAGTGAGAACAAGCACCGATTTCGTCGTTTTCATAGGCGTTGGAAAGCTATTGGGGAATTGAGGTGATAGGACTTCTAGTTTTTACGATCTGGAGGATTTTACATACGTGCACACACAGGATCACTGTCAGGACCGGTCCTTCAATAAAACATTTATTGAAGAATCGCCCCTTTCATCAAACTAGTATAGAGAAATCCTCCATACTGGCAGACAAATCCTTGATACAGAAATCCAGAAGTGCTGAATATAATACAGGGTTGAGCTGAGGCTGCTCAACAATTTATTACAAGCACGCCAATATTATACATAGAGGCGGATATGACACAACTGGATATGGTGGCATAACTACTAACTCGCGGATATAGTGGCAGTGGATATGTCACAGCGGTGTGGGTGGCGTGACTCCAATATCTTACACTCATCAAGCGCCGGAGTGAGGCTTGATGATTTTATTATGGTGGCGGAAGCGTATATAATACAAGTGACCAACTCCAGGATCGCAAGGGACTGACTGGGACTCCTCTAGGCGTCGGACTCGCTATCGAATTCTTCATCCATAAGATCGCCTTCGTCAACATCTGGCCAAATCAACAAGCCAGGTGAGTACTTTGAATGTACTCGCAAGACAGTTCGGACATAAGATATAACAAATGCAAACATGATGCATACGAGCAATAATGCACACGTGAGTAATTCAATTAGCACTACAATATATAAGAACAGCTAAAGACCGATCGGGTGTCTGAAGCGACGCCTCGAAAGGTAAAATAGAACAACATGCCGCAGTCGGGCGTCGGGGCGACACCGCAGAAAGGGCTTATATCAAAAGTAAATAACAAGAATGCCACAGTCGGACGTCTGAGCGACATCACATAAAGGGCTTATATCAAAAGTAAACAACAAGAATGCCACAGTCGGACGTCTGAGCGACGTCACATAAAGGGCTTATATCAAAAGGAAAAGTTCGAGTAGTTCCTGGAGGTAGTACCATCCTAAGGAAATACTCAGCACATAAAAGTAAACAGGTTAGTCCATTCACAGAAGTATCATTCAATCGGGTTTACCCTTATCAGAAATATTAATTCTACAGAGACTGACACTGAGACTGACACGGATCTGCTAACCAACGTCCTTGTCCAAGGACTTGATCATGCGAATGGTTTTGACTCTGCAGAGTTTGTACCTTACCACAGCCAACGGATTTCAGTAGTCACCAAGGACTAGTTCCATTCACGGTATTTTAGAAGAAAACACATCTAACCAGTACACACCCATTTCACATTCCGTTGCTAGGAATCACCCTAGGCAACGTTCAAGAAAAACTCCTGAGGCGGGGAGGACACTCCTCGAATAGCATGGGATCAAATTTATATTCGCGCGCTCTAAGGGGTGCCCCCCTCTCGGTCCCAACCGGAAACACCCATGCCCCCTGACCGGATGACGGCTTTAATCCAGGGCCATGGAACCTTCATCACGGCCTCTCTATTTGGTGTGTACCGAGAAAGAGGTTTGCAACTTACTAAACCGCATTCTTTAAAGAAAACATGTGGCAGCACAAAAGGGAGAATTGAACGGGATCGAGACTTGACCCACGTCGACACCGGAGTTGAACAGATGTTAAAGAACTGGCATGCTCCAACAATACCAGCTTACAACCTGTCATGCCACAACATGACTAGGTTGTCTCTCTCCATATCATGGTCTCATCAAGTTTGTATCTCACTTGCAGCTTACCATGCATGAAATATAACATTCAACAATGCTTATATAAACATGCCATAAGAAAAGCCTCTCAAGCAAACATGAAAAACACTCATCATATCGAAAGTTCAAACATGCTTGCCTGGTTCGGAGTAGTCGGAGTCTAGTTCGGCGAAGTTTGCGGCTCCGTCACCTCCGTCGGTATCTACGGTATAAAAAGAAACCGAATACTACGTAAATACGTGCATGCGCAAGAAGTGTTCCAATATTTTTCAAATAAATATGATAAAAAACTAGGCAGAATTATAAAGATGACAGAAAAAGAATCAACTAAAAATCCTTTTTAGTTTAAAAGTTATAAAGAAGACAGACCCAGGGGCTAGTCTGTAATAAAACAGAAACTACCCAGGGGTTAGTTTGAATAAACAGAAAACGCTTCGGATGAAAATACGCCGAACCAAATGGAAAGCGCACTTTGCCCGAAGGCGTTTTCAGAAAACGGTTCGAATAAGAAGAGGAAGCTGACAGGGGGGGCCCGCATGTCAGGTTTAAAAGAGGGGAACAGAGTCGCCGGCGCCAGAGGCCTGCGGTGATCGCCGGCGGCGAACTACTGCGAGGTAGAGGGAGGGGGAGGTACCGGCGTGTTCAGGAGGCTCTTCCGCGTCGGTGGGTGGTGGAAGTGACCGAAGGGAGGCACCACAACGTCGGCGACTTCCTCGACGGCGGACGGCGGCGTCGGGCGATGGTGGATCTCACCGGACGGGGCTTCTGGCTACGAATTAAAGCTTGGGTTAGACCAGGTGGTGGACTAGGAGGCTGCTGACCGAGTTTGAGGAGCTGGGATGCTCTCACCAGGGCGGAACTTGCCGGAGCCCGAAGCGGATCGGGGCGGCCGGAGTCGGGGAAGAAGGTCCTCCCGAGGCCCCTTGAGTGGTTTTGGCTAGGTTATGGAGAGGTGTGGTGGGCGCGGTGGCTTCACAACGCCTCTGGAGCTCTATTTATAGGCTGGCGAGGGAGGTGCCGCGGACGGAGTATCTCCGGCGGGGGATTACGGCGAGGCAGGGGTCGGACAGGTAGTTTAGGTGGCTGAGCATCTTCAGTGTGGTCTACTGGCTCCATTCCGCGCCTAATTTTGATCGTAACCGGTTTGCTCCGCTGTTTCAACGGAACGGCGCATCACGGGCTCGTCGGCGGCAGAGAGCGCGCTCTGCGCTACTCAGGCCACGGCGACGGTTCTGCAGCGCGCTCTGAGAGAGAAGAGGGACACGCGGAGGCCACCGGTGGCTTGGGCGGTGCGGAGCGGCGCCGTGTTGCAGGGTTCATCTCTGTTGGCCGCCACGGGCGGTACTGTCGCCGCTGGACTCGCCGGAGACGACGGGACAGCTCAGCACCGACGCCCACGTCCGGCCAACCGACCATGCGGCGCACGGATAAGGAGAGGGAGCAGTGCACAAGTGGCCAAGCGAGTCACTGGCGAGATGGGCGACGGCGACTGAAGAAAACGACACTGAAGACTGAAGTTTGACACTGAACTCTGAACTTAACAGAAACAGTGCAAGAAAGGTGTTTGATGAAATGCTTGATGCATGTGGAGAATTTTCCTTGAGCTGGGACTTGGTGAGGGGGTCTCTTGATGCATCTGGGGGCTGTATGAATTTCCTCAGAATTTTTGGAAAGAAGGGAGAATGAATTTCACCAAAAATGACAAATCTGCCCCAAACTTGCAGCAAGTATATTTTGAAAATTTTGAACTGATGACCAGTAGGTCTTGATGGATATGAGTTGAGGGTACTAAGGACTGGCCCTAGGAATTTATTTGGAGCAAGATTCAAAAGGAAATTAGTAGTTCCTTTGTAAACCACTAGGGTCCAAATAAATGACAGAAAAATATTTTATGGTGCAAATAAATAGAAATAAAATCTAGAGGAAGTTGAAACCTGCTGGAAAATGATGCTTAACTTGGCCCAAGATAGGGAAGAAGATTTTGGAAGAAAGTTACCCACCAAGGTCATGGCAAGGGGTATTCTTTTGAATAGGTAGGGATAAATTCAAGGATTTAAAAGAGTTCTTTTTAACAAAAGAAATAGTAAACTGATCCAAAAGTAATTGTGTTGAACCAACACAAGTTGAAAGACCCTCAAGACCAGAATCAAAAATTGAGAAGGGTTCAAAAAGATTTGTCAGAAGCAAAAATTTGGGAAGGAGGGTCTCTCAAAGGAAAAATTTCAATAACCTCCTTTAAATCAAATAAAGCATTTGGTAAAAAAAAACCAAACCAAAAATTTTGGGGTGTTACAAGAATTTTCCACGCACGTGATCCTGTGTGTGCACATATGTAAAATCCTCCAGATTGTAAAAACTAGAAGTCCTATCACCTCAATTCCCCAATAGCTTTCCAACGCCTATGAAAACGACGAAATCGGTGCTTGTTCTCACTTGCTTTGAGAGTCTCGATCAATTCGGACTCTAGGTTGATTTTTGTATTTTCTTTGATCACCGTTTCTTCGCGAGAGTTGGCCTAACACCCTATTGTATCCATACATGGGTGGGGCGCCAAGGACCTCAACACCAAAGTGATATGCCGGCTCATCAAAATTTGAGCTGTAATTGCGATAACTTTCATTTTTTCCAATCCTGCAGGCCATTTTTGAGGTCCAAGACGACCCTTTTTGGTCTCAAAATTTTCCGCGCACGTGATCCTGTGTGTGCACATATGTAAAATCCTCCACATCGTAAAAACTAGAAGTCCTATCACCTCAATTCCCCAATAGCTTTCTGTCGGGGGAAACTGTCCGCCACGAACACCTATGGGACCGGAGCCCCTTGTCTGTGCGGTACGAGGGCGGAGGGAGCACGAAGAGCAGATCGAGGCAGACGCGCGGGCAGTTTTACCCAGGTTCGGGCCGCACGGATGCGTAAAACCCTACTCCTGCTTGGTTGTGTATTAAGTTGAGCGCTCGGGAGCTTGAAGAAGCAGCTACACCGTGCGTGAGAGTAATCTAGGCTTCGAACTCCCTCCACGTTGTGCATGGGCCTCCTTTTATAGTGCAAGGGGTCACCGACAGGTGTCAACGTAGGAGAAAGGGGTAAAAATGTAAAAGAGGTGGTAGTTGTAACAGTGCGGGAACAGTGGAGCTACAGTACAGAACAGTGGTCTATACCTACTTTAACAGTGGGGGACAAGGGCATTTAATGCCCGTCGCCGTCGACCCCAAAAGCTCCCGCCGTTGCGTCTCCGTCTGCCACGGCGATGGATCCACTGCCGTGGAGTGCCACCGTGTCCCCCAGGCTGCACAGCCATCCGCCACGCGTCCCAGGAGTGGCCCCAGGGCGACGCGTGGGCCGATGAGCTGGAGCGCGGGCACACAGCGCACCTCCCCCGGCAAGCACCTTGCCGGGGATCTCGACCTTGCCGGGCCCGGAAGCTTGCCGCTCCCCGAGCCCTTGCCGGGTCTTCTAAGATAAAATCTTCTATTCGTCCTGACAAGCTCCTCTTGCCAGGGCCTCGTGCTAGTTAAGCAATCTCGAGCCTGGGACGGCCTTCCCGGCAAGCTCCTCTTGCCGGGGTCTTGGTTTTCTGTCTTGTATACTTTGTTTTTGAATGGCTAGATAAGGGGCAGGAAGGTCTCCGGCAAGCGCGTGGTGAACCCTGCCGCGGGGAGCTGCCGCTGCCCGTGCACAAGTTGGGGTACTAGGGTACCCCTACCTTAGTACACCGACAGGAGCCCCCGGGCCTGGGCCACACACGGTGCCGAGCGCTGTTGGGCCAGGCCCAAAACAGTGCACGGGCACCCGCGGCCCGCGGCGCGCCGAATCCACTTCCATATCCGCCGCACCCCACGGCAACGGCACGCGTCGATTGCGGCGCCGTGGGATGGGACGTGCCCACGATTTCTTTAATGGGAAGGGCGAAACGCCCCCCACTCTCCCATAAAAGCAGAGAGAGCGGCGCGGTTCCCCTCCCTGCGCACTCATTGCCATCGTCTTCTTCCTCAGATTCCTCTGCGCTTCGCCTCTACTCCTCCGCCACCACCAAGCTCTTCGTCCCCTTCCTTCCACCGCATCCGCCATGGCCCCAAAGACCGACAAGGCGAAGTCGGAGAAGTCCAAGCGGGAGAAGTCAGATCAGGCGGCGAAGCTCGCCGCGTACCGGAAGGAGCACATTGTCTTCGCGCCGAAGCTCGGCGTGCGGGAGCTTTGGAACAAATACTATTTGTTCTGGGCCAAGGGGACCCCATTTATCTTTATCTTTTCGTTGCTGCACATTATGTTACGAACTCATTAGTCCATTGCGACAAGTTGTCCTTGTAAGATATTTGCTTTACTTCAATCAATCAGTGCAATGTTATCTTCCTTGTTCCAATCTTTGACTTTGTATGTTCCTCACCCTACGCTCCCGGGGAGCTTGCCGGAAAGGGGCCCTTGCCGCGAGCGCTGAGCAGCCTGCTGGCCAAGGTCCTCGCCGGCAAGCAACCTCGCCGCAGCAAGTCGCAACGCACTTAGCTTGCTGAGTATACTCGGAAACGAAGCAAGGGCGCGACACTTGTCGCAGCTCACTTAAATCGTTGAGTGGACTCGAAGACAAGATAAGGGTGCGGCAAGCCACGGGTAGGTTCCTCCGCGCACAGGTTTTCCATAAAAAGTGTGATTGTTCAAGGAAGACAACCAAAAATTAAAATTTGAACTGGTCAAATTCTAACAACTTATCTTTCACATGCTGCTTGCTCATGTTGTTTGCTTTCCGGTAAGGCCCTTCTTTCTTGAACGGCACTTAGTTCCTCCTCCATCTCCTTCCCCCCCGGCAAACTTGTGCGCGAGGAACGTTCCTTCTGCTTAAGAGAAAAAGGAAAAGGAGAGGGAAACAAGTATATTGCCTTTCGGCGTAATAGTGCTTACCGAATGTCTAAGTGTTGCATCAAATGCCAAATAAAACATGCGAATAGCAAAGAGAAGCATGCGAAAGGCAATCGATGCGAAAACACGAAATCTTTACTGATGCACGGGGTCTGCGCCCGGCTTTGTACAAAGGGTCACATGCAACAGCGGCAAGGCTTGTACAAAAGGTGGTTGCCGGAACGGATCTCGGCAACCGCGCCTTAGGGGTGAAACTTGCGAAGATGCTCTATGTTCCAGGAGTTGCTCACCGGTAAGCCTTCTTCGGTCTCGAGGCGGACAGCGCCGGGCCTCGTAACTTGTCTCACCCGATAAGGGCCTTCCCACTTCGGCGTCAACTTGTTGGAATTCTTGGCGGACTGAACACGCCGAAGAACAAGGTCGCCTTCCTCGAGACTCCTGGCCTTGACTTTGCGGCTATGGTAGCGGCGCAAAGCTTGCTGGTATCGAGCAGCTCGTACAGCAGCCTGGAGACGTCCCTCCTCAAGGAGCAATGCGTCATCTTGTCGCAGTTGCTCTTGCTCGAGCTCATCATAAGCGAGCACTCGAGGAGATCCGTATACGAGTTCCGTGGGGAGAACTGCTTCTGCTCCATAGACTAGAGCAAAAGGTGTCTGCCCGGTGGCTCGACTTGGTGTCGTTCTGATTGACCAAAGAGCCGCCGGGAGCTCCTCTATCCAATTCCTTCCGCACTTGCGCAGCCTGTCAAAGGTCCTTGTCTTGAGTCCGCGCAGCACTTCAGCATTTGCCCTCTCCGCTTGGCCGTTGCTCCTCGGGTGAGCAACAGAAGCGAAACAGACCTTGGCGCCAAGGTCTTGGACGTACTGCATGAAGGTGCGACTAGTGAATTGCGTACCGTTGTCGGTGATGATCCTGTTAGGGATCCCGAAACGGCAAACAATCGACCTGAAGAACCTGACCGCTGACTGTGCTGTCACCTTTCTCACTGGCTCCACTTCTGGCCACTTTGTGAACTTGTCGATTGCAACGTACAAGTACTCAAAGCCCCCGACGGCGCGAGGGAAAGGGCCGAGGATATCGAGCCCCCAGACCGAGAAGGGCCATGACAAAGGGATTGTTTGGAGAGCTTGAGCTGGCTGATGAATTTGCTTTGCATGGAACTGGCACGCTTCACACTTGGTTACTAGTGCAGTTGCATCTTGGAGGGCTTCTTGCCAAAAGAACCCTTGCCGGAAAGCTTTCCCGGCAAGTGCCCTTGCGCCAATGTGGTGGCCGCATATGCCTCCGTGTATCTCTGCCAACAGCTTCTGTCCATCTTCCCTGGAGATGCATTTCAACCTAACACCATTGAGTCTTCTTCTGTACAGCTCGTTATCCACAAACTGATACATACTTGACTGCCTGGTTATCTTCTCTATCTCTTGTGGGTCGTCGGGAAGTTCTCCAGTTTGCAGAAAACGAACGATCTGCTGTGCCCATGCCGGAGCCCGGGGCTCGACGGCAAGGACTAAAGGCTCGAGGGCCGCTGCGGGAACCCCAGCTTCTACGGCAAAGACCTCTGGTCCTGTCGGAGCTGGCGGTCCCCCGGCAAGCTCGCCGGGGCGAGGCTTGTCGGGAACACTTGCTTCAACTGCACAAGCCCGAGGGCTTGCAGGAGCAAACTGTTCCTCAGCGTTGTCGTTGATCTTGGGAACTTTGGTGGCGGGTTCAGGAAGATCCGCCGGCAAGTAGTCGCCGAAGACCAACTTTCTCTTCTTGGACTGTCCAATTGATGGTGTAACTGATGGTTGAGTCAGCTTGAGCAAAAAGGTCCCTGGTTCCACAGGTAACTTCATCGCAGCACACTTTGAAAGGCCATCTGCAATCTCATTTTGGGCTCTTGGGACGTGCTCCATCTGCAGACCTTCAAAGTGCTCTTCAAGCTTCCTCACTTCATCGACATATGCTTCCATCAAAGGGCTCTGGTAGCTCTTGTTAACTTGTCGGACCACCAACTGAGAATCTCCCCGTACAATCAGCTTCCTGATCCCAAGTTCGGCCGCAATCCTGAGGCCGGCAAGCAAGCCTTCATATTCTGCAGTGTTGTTTGTCGCTTGCTCCCTGGGGAAGTGCATCTGGATAACATATTTGAGGTGCTCTCCGGTGGGCGCGATGAGTACCACGCCGGCACCGGCGCCTTGCAGCGAGAAGGCACCGTCAAAATACATTATCCATTCACTTGTCGCTTCTTGCACGGGTACGCTCGTTTCTGGAACTTCCTCGTCGGGCGTTGGGGTCCATTCAGCAATGAATTCTGCCAAAGCTCGGCTCTGTATGGTTGAAGTACTTTCAAACTTGAGTCCAAAGCTTGACAGCTCCAGTGCCCACTCGACGATCCTGCCTGTTGCCTCTGGATTGTGCAATATCCTCTTCAACGGAAAGCGAGTGACCACTGTTATCTCATGGGCTTGGAAGTAGTGGCGCAGCTTCCTCGAGGCCATGAGGAGGCCGAAAAGCAATTTTTGCACACCAGAGTACCTTGATCTAGCTCCCTGGAGAAGGGAACTTACAAAATACACTGGGCGCTGCACCATCTTCTTCCGCACCTCTCCTTGTTCCTGCGCAGAGTCTTCCTTGTCGGGGCCAGAGCTTGTCGGGATAGCCCCCTGCTTGTCGCTAGATTCGCTTGCCGGTGATGCTGTCTCCTCGTCGGACTCCCTCTCCGCTACTAACGCAGCACTAACCACCTGGTTGGTTGCCGCTAAGTATAGCAACAACTTTTCCTGTGGTTTAGGTGCGACAAGTATAGGAGTGGAGGACAGGTATCGTTTCAAATCCTGCAACGCCGCCTCCGCTTCCGGAGTCCACTTCATGGGACCTGCCTTCTTCAAGATTTTGAAGAAAGGTAGGGCGCGTTCTGCGGATTTTGAAATGAACCTACTGAGGGCAGCAACGCAACCTGCAAGCCTTCTGACATCCTTGACGCGCTTCGGGGCTTCTATCTGCTCGATGGCTTTGATCTTGTCGGGATTGGCTTCAATCCCCCTCTGTGATACAAAGAACCCGAGAAGCTTGCCGGAGGGAACTCCAAAGACGCACTTCTCGGGGTTCAGCTTGAGTTGTATCCTGCGCAGGTTCTGAAACGTTTCTTCCAAGTCTTGAATCAGGGTTTCTTTGCTCTTGCTCTTCACCACGATGTCATCCATGTAGGCTTCTACATTCCTGTGGATCTGTGGCTCAAAAGCAGTGTACACTACCCTTGCAAAGGTTGAGCCTGCATTCTTCAGTCCAAATGGCATGCGGATAAAGCAATAGGTGCCACATGGAGTGATAAATGCAGTCTTCTCTTCATCTTCCTTAGCCATGAAAATCTGGTGATAGCCTGAGTATGCATCAAGAAAACACAGTAGATCACATCCGGCAGTGGAGTCAACGATCTGGTCAATGCGCGGCAAAGGGAAGGGGTCCTTGGGACATGCTTTGTTGACATCAGTGAAGTCTATACACAGTCTCCACTTCCCGTTGGCCTTGCGCACGACGACTGGGTTTGCCAACCACGTCGGATGGATCACACCTCTAACTAGGCCTGCTGCCTCTAGTTTCTTGATCTCCTCGTTGATGAACTCTTGGCGCTCCACGGCTTGCTTCCTCACTTTTTCCTTGATGGGCCGCGCATGAGGACAGACAGCAAGCTTGTGCTCAATCACCTTCCTGGGAACACCGGGGATGTCAGATGGTTGCCAAGCAAACACATCGACATTCGCCCGCAGGAAGGCGACGAGCGCGCTTTCCTATTTGCTGTCAAGGGTGGCACTGATGGTGAAGGTACCACCAGTGCCATCCTCCTTTGCGGACACCTTCTTGGTCGCCGGAGGAGCAGCCATTCCTTTCTTGCTCTTGCCGGTGGAGCTCGATGGAACGTCCTCGACGGCGGCGCAGCACTCCGAAGAGGTGCGGTTGCCGGAGTGGGTCCCAGAGCACTTGCCGGACTTGGTCTTCGTCTTCTTCCCCCCGGGAGCTTCAGCGGCAAGAGTATCCTTCTCGGCCGCAGCTGCCGCATCCCGGTAAATCTTGTCGGCGCAAATAAGCGCATCTTTCTTGTCGGTATGGACAGTGATGACGCTTATCGGCCCCGGCATCTTCAGCACGTTGTAGGCATAGTGGGAAGCTGCCATGAACTTGGCGAGGGCGGGACGGCCGAGTATCCCATTGTAGGGCAATGGAATATCAGCAACGTCAAAGGTGATGCGCTCAGTCCTGAAGTTGAGCTCCCCGCCAAAGGTCACCGGCAGAGTAATCTTTCCCTTGGGCTTGCTCCTTCCCGGGTTGATTCCTTGGAATGAACCGGTCTCTTCGAGCTCGCCGTCCTGAATCTGGAGTTTCTTGATCACAGCAGAGGAGATCAAGTTCAGCCCGGCCCCGCCGTCAACCAACATTTTGGTGACCTTGAGGTTGCGGATGGTGGGGGAAACCAGCATCGGCAAGCACCCGACCGCCGTGGTGCGGTCAGGGTGATCCTCAAGGTCAAAAACGATGGGCGTGCTGGACCATTTGAGGAGCCTGCACGACTCCACGGGCGGCTCCGCTGCATTCACCTCACGCACCCACTGTTTCAGCTGGCGGTGGGAGGTGTGCAGAGAGGCGCCACCGTCGACGCACAGGACCTCCGTGGCTTTCTGGAACTCCTGCTCGCTGTTCTCGTCGTCCCCCATGTCTTCATCGTCGTCTTCGTCGTTGTCGCGGCCCCGGGGAGGTCGATCTCCTTGCCGCTGCTTGGCCTTGCCGCGGCGTCCTCCCCGGCCATTGAATGGCCGCTTCTTGCTGGGCTCTTCCCCGCCACCTTGGGCCTTCTCCTTGTCGCGCCTCTCGTACTCAGCTTTTTGCTGCTCGACGAGATACTCGACGCGCTTGCAGTTGGAGAGATCGTGACCCTTGGTGCGGTGAATCTTACAGTATTGCTTGTCGGAGCTACCCGGCTTGTCGGCCGCCGCCGCAGGGGCAGGCTCCTTGCCGGAGCCGCCAGCCTGCGCTTGCTTGGCGGGGGCCTCCTTGCCGGACTTCTCGACGGCAAGCACTTCCTTCTTGCTCTTCTTCCTGTTGTTCCGCCGCCGGCTCTTCTTTGCCGGGGCGGCGTCGTCGCTGTCGCTTCCCCCTGCGCCAGCATCCTCCCCGGGGAGTTTCCTCCCCTCTTCTGCACGGGCGCACTTGTCGGCAAGAGCGTAGAGCTCGCTGACGTCCCTGATCTTGGTCATCGCCATCTCTTCACGCATGCGGCGGTTACGCACGTTCTGATGGAACGCGCTGATAACCGCAGCAGGGTGAACGTCGGGGATGTTGTGCTGTACCCGGCTGAAACGTTGGATATACTTGCGCAGGGGTTCGCCTTCCTTCTGGGCCAAAATGTGGAGATCGCTCTCCTGGCCATGGGGTTTGTGGCCGCCGGTGAAGGCGCCAACAAACTGATGGCAGAGGTCGGCCCAAGAAGAGATAGAGCCTTCCGGCAAGTGCATGAGCCACGAACGGACGTTCGGCTTCAGCACGAGCGGGAAGTAGTTGGCTAGGATCTTCTCGTCGCGCCCCCCGGCAGCTTGCACTGCTATAGTGTAGACGCTGAGAAACTCCGAGGGGTGCGTTTTGCCGTCGTACTTCTCCGGTACGTCGGGCTTAAAGTTCTTCATGCTGGGCCACTGGACGCGCCGCAGCTCGCGGGTGAACGCAGGACAGCCTGCCGCGTACGGCAAGTCGCCTGGTTCACCGGGCGCGGGTGCGTCGACAGTGTTCCCAGCTCTCTTGTCGGATTGTCGCCGAGCTTCTCGGCGGCGCTCGATCGTGGTCCGAGCGTCTTCATCTCGCTGGTCGTCGAGGACCTGGCGCTGGTCCCGACGGGCCCGCGGGTCCGACGAGGCGGTGGAGCCGTCGTCGGGGTTGTTCCGGCGGGGCGGCGTCTTCTGCTTCTGCGGCGGGGAGTGCACGCTTGTCGCACCCCCGGCAGTCTTGTCGCCGATAGCCTTCGTCTTCTCAGCCTGCCGCGGCCGTGAGGCCGACGGCTGCTGCGGAGAGTCGTTGTTGGCGAAGTCTATCAGGCTCCGGATAGTGGCCCTCCATTCCTCGGCCTTGTCGGCCGCTGGAGGAAAATCGAGGAGCAGCTGCGCCCTTGCGAGCGCTTCTGCCGGAGTAGTGGGGAACGCGGGCGAGCGGTGCGAGGAGCGGGATACGCTCGGACTTCTAACGACGTTAGAAGGAGCGGGGTCCCGCGCCGGCGCCTTCGCTTTGCTTGTGCCCGGACGGGGGTCCGGGGCGTCTCGCGAACCTCCAGTATGGCCTTGTCCCAGCAAGCGGATACCACCTCCCGTGGTATGGCGCTGCGGGGTCGTTGTGTGCTGTGATGGACGCGGCGCGTCCACGGAGACCGAAGTTCGGTCGTCCGTCTTGTTCTTGGATCTGGTGGCACCGTGAGTGTCCTCGCCGGCAACCACCCTTCCGACGGCGTCTCCCCCGCCCACCGTTGGCTCTGGTGGCGGCGGGTGAGACGCGGACGGGCCTCCGACCTCCGAGGGCTTCTTCTTCGGGGCCATGGAGTTGTCGCTGGTGAAGTTGCTGATGAAACTCGGAGAGGTTGATGGAGAATGCGCCCGCGCGAACGCCGGATCAGGTTCGCACAACCTCGACGCCCCCTACCTGGCGCGCCAAAGATGTCGGGGGAAACTGTCCGCCACGAACACCTATGGGACCGGAGTCCCTTGTATATGCGGTACGAGGGCGGAGGGAGCACAAAGAGCAGATCGAGGCAGACGCGCGGGCAGTTTTTACCCAGGTTCGGGCCGCACGGATGCGTAAAACCCTACTCCTGCTTGGTTGTGTATTGAGTTGAACGCTCGGGAGCTTGAAGAAGCAGCTACACCGTGCGTGAGAGTAATCTAGGTTTCGAACCGAACCCCCTCCACGTTGTGCATGGGCCTCCTTTTATAGTGCAAGGGGTCACCGACAGGTGTCAACGTAGGAGAAAGGGGTAAAAATGTAAAAGAGGTGGTAGTTGTAACAGTGCGGGAACAGTGGAGCTACAGTACAGAACAGTGGTCTATACCTACTTTAACAGTGGGGGACAAGGGCATTTAATGCCCGTCGCCGTCGACCCCAAAAGCTCCCGCCGTTGCGTCTCCGTCTGCCACGGCGATGGATCCACTGCCGTGGAGTGCCACCGTGTCCCCCAGGCTGCACAGCCATCCGCCACGCGTCCCTGGAGCGGCCCCAGGGCGACGCGTGGGCCGATGAGCTGGAGCGCGGGCACACAGCGCACCTCCCCCGGCAAGCACCTTGCCGGGGATCTCGACCTTGCCGGGCCCGGAAGCTTGCCGCTCCCCGAGCCCTTGCCGGGTCTTCTAAGATAAAATCTTCTATTCGTCCTGACAAGCTCCTCTTGCCAGGGCCTCGTGCTAGTTAAGCAACCTCGAGCCTGGGACGGCCTTCCCGACAAGCTCCTCTTGCCGGGGTCTTGGTCCTCTGTCTTGTATACTTTGTTTTTGAATGGCTAGATAAGGGGCAGGAAGGTCTCCGGCAAGCGCGTGGTGAACCCTGCCGCGGGGAGCTGCCGCTGCCCGTGCACAAGTTGGGGTACTAGGGTACCCCTACCTTAGTACACCGACACCCTCCGTTCCGATTTACTCGTCGTGGTTTTAGTTCAAATTTGAACTAAAACCACGACGAGTAAATCGGAACGGAGGGAGTAGATTCTAATAGTTTCGATGTGCGTACCATATATGTAGGCTCCACGAGAAATTATATTTATATATATGCATAACCTGTGCAAAAAACAGAAAATAATAAAAAAAACCTAATATTCATACTAATGGCGCATCACAGCAGAGTGCGCCATTAGTATGCCAAAGCACCTGGCTACACATGGCCCCTGGGAGGCATACTAATGGCGCACCACTGTGCATACTGATGGCGCATCTGTGGTGCGCCATTAGTATACCAGATACTAATGGCGTGCTAGTAATGGCGCACCCTTAATGCGCCATTAATGGCCAAACTAGGTGCGCCATTAATAGGCCTTTTCCTAGTAGTGTATTACTCAAGATCAATCTGAACATAATCTCATAATCCATCGGATCCCAGCAAACTCAACATAGCAACAGCATAAGGATTACATAGGTGCCTCGATCATGTAGGGTAGCTCACGAGGACTAATTAGTGAAGCACAAGAACGGGAGAAGAACATCACATAGCTACTGGTCATGGACTCATGGTCCAAGGGAGACTACTCACGAGTCATCCGGGAGGCGTCCATGGTGGTGGAGAAGCTCCCGGTGGTGATCCTCCCCTCCGGCAGGGTGCCGGGAAGAGTTCTCCTGGTGCTCCCGATCTTGGAAGTGGCGGCGGCGGCGGAACAGAGATGGGATCGCGAAAAGAAGTCTTGTTTCAAGAGTTACGGGGGACCCTTTAAATATCTACCAAAGTAGGGCACCGGGGGGCTCTCGGGGGACCGAGG
>LR738713.1:575925892-576025085 GCA_902687465.1 Secale cereale | reverse complement strand
GCCTGGAGCCCCTGTGGCCCCCCAGGCTCCCCTTCGGAAGCAGTGTCGTTCCCGGAACGCTGATTTTTTATATATTTTTTCTGTATTTTTCTGGGCAGTTCTCGAAACGTGAAAACCTGAAATACAAAAACAGCCGAAAACAGAAACTGGCACTGGGGTGCACTGGATTAGTAAGTTAGTCCAAATATGATCAAAAGTGTATGGAAGTGTATGAATATCATAGCAATATCTCCCAAAAGTAGCATGGAGCAAGCAGAAACTATAGATACGTTTTGGACGTATCAACATCCCCAAGCTTAATTCCTGCTTGTCCTCGAGTAGGTAAATGATAACAAGAATAATTTATGTGACATGCTATTAACCATATAAGACTTTCTCATAGTCATATGACAAAAGCTTACTGAGACAATGATTCTAAAGTAACTAAGTTGTCTCAAGAGAAAATTACAAATGACTGAAAGTTTTACAATATGAAACTGAAACATCAAAAAGATTTGCAATGAACATGATGTGCAAATATGATAAAGTGATATCTAGCTTGCCCCCTTTAGTGATGCAAAACATAAATGCAAGGGCACCTTCAAGGTTTAAGTGATGACTAGATACAATCATTTCAGAATAAAGGATATCACAATCATGCAAAAGACAATGCTACTTTGGGACAATGCACATTACACCCAGAATGACAATCATGCTCTTAGTAGTTGATGCTTGAAGTGCTAGAGCTTTTTATTTTGAAACATGGAAGCAATTGTGTCAACGGTAGTAGTACTTCATATGTGTCATGCATAAAACATCTTATAAGTTGCAAGCCTCATGCATCGAATACCAATAGTGCTCGCTCCTTGTCCTAATTAGCTCGGATCCCCATGGGTTATCATTGCATTGCATATGTTTTTACCAAGTGTCACAAAGGGGTACCTCTATGCCACCTGTACAAAGGTCCAAGGAGATAGATCGCATTCGATTTCTTGTTTTTGATAAATCTCAACTTGAGGACATCCATACCGGGACAACATAGAAAATAGATGATGGACTCCTCTTTAATGCATAAGCATATTCTCATGAGAGATTGAGGATTAAGGTCCAAGCTAAAACTTCCACCATGATGCATGGCTTTGGTTGGCGGCCCAATGTTCTTCTCTAACAATATGCATATTAATTCAACCGACGGTAAATCACCCTTACTTCAGACAAGACGAACATGCATAGCAACTCACATGATATTCAACAAAAGTGTGACAGTTGATGGCGTCCCCAGAAACATGGTTACCGCTCAGCAAGCAACTCATAAGAAATAAGATACATAAGCAACATATTCTTTACCACAATAGTTTTTAGGCTACTTTCCCATGAGCTATGTATTGCATGGTTAATTTCCTTAGTGCAGGTGGAGGTTAGCAAAAGACTGGGAGCGACCAACTAAGAGAGCAATGACGGTCATAATCATGCAGAGCGACAAAGCAATATTGAATCAGGCATGGTAGTTATATCGCTACTTAGAAATAAAAGATCATCAAGGCTTGACAGACTTTCTTTACAGTCTTGAATATGCGTGAGCATACGCCAAGTCAATCAAAATAAATTCTCGAAGGAACATATTACTAAACCATACCACATCATACGCAAACAAACCAAGTTGGTACTCCAATGACACATTGGGAACCCCCCAGCTTCTTGAGATTAACCATAAGAAAACCTTAACTACTAAGCACCATCATGAAAGTAGCATCTTTATCATAGACATATTAACCCATGCAACAGAAGCAAACTCTCTTAATAAGGTGAGCATGGTAATTAAAAAGAGTTCAAGCAACCAACTAGATAAAAGCTCTTGGAAAGATAAGCATGAATACTAAGAGCAAAGCACGATAGTAGCTAGTTAAATGACAAAGAACACACACAGCATAGATAGACATGAAAATTCTATGTAATGTTCTAGGTAGAGGTGGAGCGTGTTTCTCTCCCACATAAAGGAATGCTGGGTTCCGACTCGTTATGAAAAACTAAAAAGAAAACTAAAAGCAAGACGCTCCAAGCATAGCACATAACACATGAAGTGATAAAAATATAGCGAAACGAAAGACGAACTGATAATGTTGATGGAGAAGGGGATGCACGGGGGGCATCCCCAAGCTTAGACGCTTGAGTCTCCTTGAATATTTCTTGGGGGTGCACGGGGGCATCCCCAAGCTTGAGCGCTTGACACTCCTGAATCTTTTTATCATCTTCCCTCGCACACTTGAAAACTCCCTTCATACACAACTCATCATAATCTGATTAGCGAGGTTAGTACCCTTAATAAAATAATTATACCTTGCTGGAAATAAGGATATTCTTGAAGTTCTACTGTTTCTCAAGATTGCCAAAAGGTTTTTGCAAAGAAAAAGCAAGTTCTTAATTTGCAAAGTGAAGGTAAGGCAAAACAAGACAGAATCTGTGAAAAACAGAACAGCAGGCAGTAATTGACCTGTTCGGGATACTTCTGCAACTCAAATCAAAAAACTCAGAACTGACGCACGAAAGACAATTATATAGAGAACGCTGTCGAAAAAATTCAGACCAAAAAGATGATCTGGTGATTTTATACCAATTTTTCTATCCAAGGACAGAATCTGTTTCCTGGACAGCACCTCACAACTTTTGAACTTTCTAGCAATCAGAGGCTATACTTGGCACAAATATGAAAAGCAAAGATACAATGATGATGCTACAGCAGTAAACAACATCAAGACACAACAAAAGCAAAAAATTTATTCATGTGGGCTGCCTCCCAAAAGCGCTTTCTTTTATGCCTTTAAGCTCGGCATAATGCATAGATCAAGTTGTATCAATTGAACTATCATCAAGATCATCAAAAAGCTCTTCAATAATACAACTCGTCTTAAGAGGTCTCTCAAATAAAGGCCTCAAAGAGATACTTCTAGGTAGAAGACCAAAAGGATAAAAGTCAAGGGAAGATTCATTTATAAATTCATCAATGATAGGTGTTTCTTCCAAAGTCTTTACAGTTTCAACCCCTTTGGCAATAGGTGGATTACTTTTAGAACGGGGAGCCTTTGGAACGTGAACGAACTTAGGCTCCCTCTTTGCCGGAGTTTCTACCTTTTCGGTTTTGATCGAGGAGAAAGTAGTTCCTAAGGTATCAAATATTTCCTCAATCTTTTCCATCCTAGAAGAATTAGAATCATGGAATTTGACGGTCTCCAAAATTTTAAAAAATTTATGCATGGAGCTATCAAGTCTATTCAAATTCCCTTGAATCTTTCGATCCAACTCATTCATCTTATTAGTGCTCGGCATCTCTAGCTCTATTTTTTCAAGTTTTTTCATAATGTGAGCTAGGGTGATGTCCTCTCGAATGCTAACAACAGGGGGACTCCCAACAAGATTTTCAATAAAACTAAGAGACTCCCAAACTGGGGCCTCCAGGAAATTACCATTGATAGCAGTATCTAGAATAAACCTATTCCAAGAAGTGATTCCAACATAAAAATTTCTAAGTAAGATAGTAGTAGGTTGCTTCTTGGTGGCTCCTTTTTGTGAATCATTAATTCTATACCAAGCATCTTTCAAACTTTCCCCACCTCTTTGTTTAAAGGTGAGAACTTCTGCCTCGTCAAAGACAAAAGGACCCGACATAATGATAACTAAAGAACAAGATAACTATTTTTGTGATTTTCGATAAAAGGAACTAAAGCAAATAATGAAAGGTAAACTAGCAAGACTAAAAAACAAAGGTAAAAGATAGCATGCAACTCCCCTATCCTGAAGAGTGGAGTCCCCGGCAACGGCGCCAGAAAATACTCCTTGATGGGCCTCGAACCCCTCGTTGGATTACCCCAAGTGGAAGGTGTAAGATGCAGTAAGTAGAAGTGTTTTCCCCTAGCAAAGATGCCAAGGATCGAATCCCCAGAGACTCCTAGGTTCAACAGGTAGGTGTCAACTGCTAACGGCGAAATTAGCAATCAACGTGGACCTGCACACAGATACAAATAACTTTGCTCCCAACGAGTACAGAGAGGTTGTCAATCTCTCCGGCCTTGTAGTTCACAAAGGGTTAAAAGCAATATGATAGTAGTGATAGATAGTGTTTTGCAATAGTAAATAAAATAGCGAAAAAGTAAATAGTGTATGTGATCAATGATGGTAATATGGACCGGAGTCACATGATGTTCACTAGTGATGTCTCTCTCCCAAAAGACGATAAAACAGTTATGTGAGGTAACAAATTACAGCTGGGCAATTGACAGGACCACGAACGCAAACCAATGCTGACTACATTACAAGAAAGGTTGAGGTTCAAAGCATGGGTGGTACGCCAAAGTAAGTAGACCGAAATCCATCAATATCTACTACTAATCATCCACCTTGAGATATCTATCCAGAACATCTCGCTGGTATTAAGTTGTGAGTCCCACCCATAGTGTAAACTCAATGCAACAGACAACTGCATTAAAAGAACTTTGCGTAAAGTAAACAATCCTTGCACCCGCGGGCACAAGCACCGTTGTTTTCCCCCTTGTGGCAACAGCACATCCCCTAGACTCATGTTTCTGTCACTCAAGCTAGTCATCGAGGGGCATGAACCCACAATCGAGCATAACGTTCCCTCTTGAAGTCACTACCTACTACTTGGCCAAAGCAATAAATAACAACGGAGAACATGCAAGAATTACTTATGAACTAAAATATAAAAGAGGTGAATCAAATATATTACTAAGGATCAATCTGAACATAATCTCATAATCCATCGGATCCCAGCAAACTCAACATAGCAACAGCATAAGGATTACATAGGTGCCTCGATCATGTAGGGCAGCTCACGAGGACTAATTAGTGAAGCACAAGAACGGGAGGAGAACATCACATAGCTACTAGTCATGGACTCATGGTCCAAGGGAGACTACTCACGAGTCATCCGGGAGGCATCCATGGTGGTGGAGAAGCTCCCGGTGGTGATCCTCCCCTCCGGCAGGGTGCCGGGAAGAGTTCTCCTGGTGCTCCCGATCTTGGAAGCGGCAGCGGCGGCGGAACAGAGATGGGATCGCGAAAAGAAGTCTTGTTTCAAGGGTTACGGCGGACCCTTTAAATATCTGTCAAAGTAGGGCACCGGGGGGCTCTCGGGGGGCCGAGGCGCCCCCCCCCCCGGCGCGGCCCAGGGGGGGCGCCCACAGGGCGCCTGGAGCCCCTGTGGCCTCCCAGGCTCCCCTTCGGAAGCAGTGTCGTTCCCGGAACGCTGATTTTTTATATATTTTTTCTGTATTTTTCTGGGCAGTTCTCGAAACGTGAAAACCTGAAATACAAAAACAGCCGAAAACAGAAATTGGCACTGGGGTGCACTGGATTAGTAAGTTAGTCCAAATATGATCAAAAGTGTATGGAAGTGTATGAATATCATAGCAATATCACCCAAAAGTGGCATGGAGCAAGCAGAAATTATAAATACGTTTTGGACGTATCAATATGTCACAGTGTAGTGGGTGGCGTGACTCCAATATCTTACAGTTCATCGAGTGTCGGTGTGAGACCCGATGAATTTATTTGGTGGTTGGCGGAAGCGGTTATATAACAGTGATCAACTCCAGGATCGCAAGAGACTGACTGGGACTCCACTAGACGTCGGACTCGCTATCGAACTCTTCATCCATGAGGTCGCCTTCGTCCACATCTGGCCAAATCAACAAGCCAGGTGAGTACTTTGAATGTACTCGCAAGACAGTTCGATCATAAGATATAATAAATGCAAACATGATGCATGTGAGTATTCTAGCAATATGTATCCGAATAATATATTTTTTGCGCTGCATGTAAAAATATAAGTCGGGCGGTAGTCCTCCCGAAATCCACAAGATAAATAAAAGAAAACCAAACGAGTGTCTGAGCGACGTCTCGTGAGGAAAAATGAATAGAAACATGCCACAGTCAGACGTCTGAGCGACATCACATAAAGGGCTTATAATGAAAGTAAATAACAGGAATGCCACAGTCGGACGTGTGAGCGACATCACATAAAGGGCTTATAACAAAAGTAAATAACAAGAATGCCACAGTCGGACGTCTGAGCGACATCACATAAAGGGCTTATAACAAAAGTAAATAACAAGAATGCCACAGTCGGACATCTGAGCGACATCACATAAAGGGCTTATAACAAAAGTAAATAACAAGAATGCCACAGTCGGACGTCTGAGCGACATCACATAAAGGGCTTATAACAAAAAAATACTTCAAGAGATAAATCAGTGCAGAAATAACTGGTTAGTCCATCTACCAAAAATGAACTTGACAAAAATCACCACTCTTGTTACTATCATAAATTACTAGAGACGGTCACCGGGGTTGACACGAAGATTGGCTCTAGGCCATAAACATGGCTACTCGGAAGATTTGACTCTGTAGAGCTTGTACTCTTAAATCACAGCCAGCGGATTCCACTAGCCATAGGGACTAGTTACGTCTACGGTGTATTAGCAGAAACACAACTGACCAGTACACACCCATTTCACATCCTGCTATCCGGAATCACCCGTGACAACATTCATGAAAAACTTTAAGAGGGGGAGGCTACAACCTTGAATAGCATGGGATCAAATTTATATATGCGCACTCTAAGGGGTGCCCCCCTCTCGGTCCCAACCGGAAACACCCATGCCCCCTGACCGGATGACGGGCTTTAATCCAGGGCCATGGAACCGTCATCCCGGCCCCTCTACTTGGTGTGTACACGGAAAGAGGTTTGCAACTGACTATACTGTAATCTTAACATGCGGCATATGACAGTACCAAAAATGAGACAAACGGAATCATGACTTGATCCACGTTGATACTGGAGTTAACCATTGAATGGCATGCTCCAACAATACCAGTACACAACCCATCATGTCACCACATGATCGCGGTGTTTCAATCATCATCATTCGGGTTCACCCGAAGCTTGTTTGCATGAAATATAATCATCCACAAATGTTTATATGACCATGCTATGAAGAAGAACTACTCGAGCAAACATGCAACACACTCATCATATCAAAGGTTCAAACATTCTTGCCTGGTTCGGAGTAGTCGGAGTCTAACTCGGTGAAATTCGCGGCTCCGTCACGTCCTTCTGTATCTACGTATTCAAACAAAACGAATACTAACATAAATACCACACGTGCATAAAAGTTGACCCAAATATTTTTCAAATAAATATGACAAAAAACTAGACAGAAAACTAAAGAGGACAGAAAAAGAATCAACTCAATATCATCTTTCGTTTAAAAGTTATTCAAGTTTCTGTCTAGGGACTTGTCTGAAATGAAACAGAAAGTTTCCAGGGGCTAGAATATAAAACAGAAAACGAATCGGTATGCAGTACGCCAGTCGAATAGGAAGACGTACTTTGCCCGAAGGCGCCTCCCAAGAAAACGTTTCGGAAAGGAAAGAGAGGCTGACGAGGGGGTCCCACTCGTCAGGTTTAAAAACTAAAACAGAGTCGCGCCGGCGCCAGAAGGCTGCGGTGGTCGCCGGCGCCGATCCACGGCGAGGTAGAGGGAGGGAGTGGTACCTACGGGTTCCTGGTGTTCGTCCGCGTCGGTGGGTGGTGGAGTTGAGCGTCGGCGAGGCCCATGTCGACGGTGACCCTATCTCCGGTGGACAGCGGCTCGGGTGGTCGTGGGCCTTGTCGGAGCGAGTTGCTAGGGCCAAATTGAAGTGGGGGTTAGTCTCCTAGAGGTGTCAGGAGGCTACGAACGAGTCCAGGGCGGTGGAGGAGTTCTCACCAGAGAGAACGTTGCTGGAACCCGAGGCGGACGGAGGTGGCCGGAGTTGAAGAAGAAGGGCCCCTCGAGGCTCTTCCAGTGGCTGGGCGTGGTCTAGTGAGGTGGTGGAGACGTGCGGGGTCGAGAGCGAGTTCGGAGGCGCTATATATAGCCAGCCCGAGGCGGTTGCCGTGAACGGGATAAGTCCGACGATCGATTACGGCGGCGCTGTGGCTGGACGGTTGGTTTAGGAGCTTGAGCATCGACTAGGAGATGCACTGATCCCATTTCGGTGCCTAACTCAGCAAGGTAGGGACGGCAATGGCCTGTCCCCAATGGAACGGCTGTGCGGCCC
This sequence comes from Secale cereale, assembly GCA_902687465.1. NCBI lineage: Eukaryota > Viridiplantae > Streptophyta > Magnoliopsida > Poales > Poaceae > Secale > Secale cereale. The sequence goes on along the minus strand of LR738713.1, from coordinate 576,016,988 downwards.
GTCGGCGGTAGAGAGCGCGCCCTGTGCGTGCCAGGCCACGACGACGGTGCTGCAGGCGTGCGCTGGCGATGGAGAAGGCCACGAGGAGCTCCCAGGCGACTTGGGCGGTGCCGAACGGCGTTGTGCCGCAGGGTGCCCCCTGTCGGCCGCCACGGGTGGCTCTGCCGCCGTGGAAGACGCCGGCGTGGGCGGGCCAGGGTGCCACTGACGCCAAGAACCAGCCAAGTGTGTGTGCGGTGCTCTGGATAAGAGCGACATGCAGTGCAGCATCGATCCAAAGAGGCACTGGTGAGATTGACGAACCTTCTCTGACGAGACTGACGAAGCTGCACTGTCGCCTGTAAAGTTCAGTTAACTTTTTCTGAAACTGACAGAAACAATGCACGCTAGGTGTTTGACGAAATGACTTTGGCGTGTGGAAAATCTTTCTGGAGCTGATATTTGGTGGAGTGGTCTCTTGATGCATCTAGAGGCTGCCTGAATTTTCACAGATTTTTAGGAAGAAGAAAAATATGAATTTCACCAAAATTTGCAAATATGGTCCAAACTTGCAGGAGGTGAATTTTGAAAATTTTGAACTGTGGACCAGTGAAACAAGATGGATCTAGGTTGTGGGTACTAAGGACTATCCAGGGAAGTTGGTTTGGAATCAAATATCAAAGTGAACATGGTGGTTCCTTTGTAAATCACCATGGCTCATTTCAAAGGACAGAAATTGTTTTTGGTGCAAAATAATTAGAAGAAAAATTTCAATAAGGTTGAAACTTACTGGAATTGATGAGAAACTTGTTTCAAGGTGAAGAGGAGGTCTTGGAGAGGAATACTTCCATTGGGTGCCATGGTAAGAGAAAAGTTTGAGAGGGAATACAAGTCCAAGATTCTTATAAGATGGATAATCATGGAGGGAAAAGAATCAAACAAACCCTTTGAAAATCAACTTGTGTTTCAGCTAACACAAGAAAACCTTCAAGACCAGAATCAAGCTTGAGAAGAACACACAAACTTTGGTCAGAAAAAATTTTAGAGGGGGTTTCAAGAGAAGATCAAGTATCCCCCTTCCAAAAGACCAAAAGTTTGGAAGAATTCAAATCCAAAAATTTGGAGTGTTACAACACCTACCCCCTTAGGAAAAATCTCGTCCCCGAGATTTCAGCTGATCCTCAAATAGGTATGGGTACTTTGTCCGAAGGAAATCTTCCCCTTCCCACGTTGCCTCATCCTCGGTGTGATTGCTCCACTGAACCTTGAGAAATTTAATTGTCTTTTGTCGGGTTCTCCTTTCAGACTCTTCCAATATTTTTATTGGACGTTCCCGGTAGGTGAGATCTGGTGGCACATCAAGATTTTCATGTGACACATGCTTCTCCGGGTTGCTTACACATTTCCGTAGCTGCAAAACGTGGAACACGTCATGGACGTCTGATAGTTCTTTGGGAAGGTCCAACTGGTATGCCACTGTGCCTCTCCGTGCAACTATATGAAAGGGTCCGATAAATCGTGGTGCTAACTTTCCTTTGACCTTGAACCGTTGCAGTCCCCTCATAGGAGATACACGTAGGTATACGCTTTCACCGGGTTCAAAACTTACTTCCCGATGCTTTTGATTGTAGTAACTCTTCTGTCGACTTTGGGCTGTCTTGAGTCGATCCCATATTATTTTAACTTTTTCCTCAGCTTCTTTTAACATGTCTGGGCCGAAGATACAACTGTCCCCTGTTTCTGACCAGTTTAATGGAGTACGGCATCTTCGTCCGTACCATGCTTCGAAAGGTGCCATTTTCAGGCTGGCTTGGTAACTATTGTTGTATGCGAACTCGGCATACGGTAAGCTTGCCTCCCAACTGGTCCCATAGGTGAGGAAACATGCCCTCAGCATGTCTTCTAGTATTTGATTTACTCGTTTCGTTTGTCCTCCAGTCTAGGGGTGATAGGCTGTACTGAATACTAGTTGCGTTCCCAGGGCTTGCTGCAATTGATCCCAAAATTTGGAGACGAACTGAGTGCCTCTGTCGGATATTATGGTCTTAGGAACTCCATGTAGGCATACTATACGGGCGAGGTAAAGCTTGGCAAGCTTTTGGGTGGTGTGGGTTGTCTTGACTGGAATGAAGTGTGCCACCTTAGTCAGTCTATCTGTGATGACCCATATGGCATCATTTCCGTGCTGTGATCGTGGCAGTCCAACAATAAAATCCATCCCAATATCGTCCCATTTCCACTCAGGTATCTTGTTTGGCTGTAACAGTCCTGCGGGTTTTTGGTGCTCGGCTTTAATGCGTTGACATGAATCACAGCATGCAATGTATGTGGCCATATCCCTCTTCATACCGTGCCACCAAAATCTTTGCTGAATGTCCTTGTACATTTTGGTCCCTCCAGGGTGAATTGAATACAGAGCGGTGTGGCTCTCTGCTAGAATTTGCTGTTTGAGGTCTTCGTTATTGGGTACGCAAAGCCTATCTCCAAACCATAATATTCCCTCACTGTCTATGGTAAACTCTGAGGCCTTGTCCTAACTCACTTTTCTTTTTATGCCTTCAATGCTGGGGTGTCCATGCTGAGCCTTCTTAATTTGTTCTATTAGTGTAGGCCGTATTTCCATATTTGACACTTCGCCTTCAGTGACCATCATTAAGTTGAGCTTGGCGAATTCTTGCTGAAACTCAGGTCTTAAGTTATGTAGGCTGCCGTTGTCCGAGCCGAGGTTACGGCTGAGAGCATCTGCTACTATGTTTGCCTTTCCTGGGTGATAGTGGATGCCAATGTCATAATCTTTCACCAATTCCAACCAGCGTCATTGTCGTAAATTGAGTTCTGGTTGGGTGAAAATATATTTGAGACTCTTATGGTCCGTATATATTTCACAACGATTCCCAAGCAAAAAGTGTATCCACTCTTTGAGTGCATGAATGACTGCTGCCAATTCCAAATCGTGAGTAGGATAATTTTCTTCATGTTTCCGTAGTTGCCGGGAAGCGTAGGCGACTACCTTGCCTTCTTGCATTAGTAGGCATCCGAGGCCTTTCCGGGACGCGTCACAATATACTTCAAAACTTTTGTGTATGTCTGGTACAACCAATACTGGGGTTGTTGTTAATTTCTTTTTGAGTTCCTGGAAGCTTTTCTCACAAGCTTCAGTCCATACGAATTTCTTATCCTTCTTGAGTAACTGTGTCATTGGTTTGGCTATGGTGGAAAATCCCTCAATAAACCTTCGGTAATATCCAGCCATTCCGAGGAAACTTCGTACATCTGTCACATTGGTCGGTGGCTTCCAACCAAGTACGGCCTTGGCTTTTTCCGGGTCCACAGCCACTCCTTCTTGTGTCAATACGTGGCCTAGAAAACCAACATGTCTTAACCAAAGTTCACATTTGCTGAATTTGGCGTAGAGTTGTTGTTTCCTTAATTCTCCCAGTACAATACAGAGATGTTCAGCATGCTTTTCTGGTGTCTTTGAATATACCAAGATATCATCAATAACTACTACCACAAATTTGTTCATAAATTTCATAAACACTTTGTTCATGAGGTGGACAAAATATGCGGGGGCGTTGGTTAGTCCAAACGGCATTACTGTAAATTCATATAGTCTGTATCTAGAGGTGAATGTTGTTTTCGGGATATCTTCTGTCTGTGCTTTTAATTGATGATAACCCGACCTCAAATCAATTTTTGAGAAAACCTTGTCTTGAGCGAGTTGGTCAAATAAATCATTTATCCGTGGCATCGGATATTTGTTCTTGATAGTGACCATGTTGAGCGCTCGGTAGTCTATACACAATCTCATAGTCCCATCCTTCTTTTTGGCAAATAATATCGACGAACCCCAAGGTGAGGAGCTGGCCCGTATAAATCCTTTGTCCAGTAATTCCTTTATTTGCTTCTTTAGTTCAACCAGTTCGGACGGTGCCATTCTGTATGGTTTCTTGTAAATGGGGGTGGTTCCAGGTGCTAGCTCAATGATGAATTCTATTTCTCTGTCTGGGGGCATGCCTGATAGTTCTTCGGGAAATATGTCCGGAAATTCACATACTACTGGAACTTTGCTTAACTCCGAAGTGTCTACCTTGTTTAATTTTGGTTGCCGGGATACTGGTCTTTCTTGAGCTACGACTCCTATCGTCTTTCTGTGATGATGAGTAAGAATCACGGTTCGGTTGAAGCAGTCGATAAATCCTTTGTTGGTGGTTAGCCAGTCCATACCCAGGATAACATCCAGTCCCTTGTTTTCCAACACGATGAGGTTTGCGTGAAACTTTAACACTTCAATCTCAATGGTTATACCTTGGCAGTAATTTTGAGTGATCTTCTTACTTCCAGGGGACTTGATGGTCATTGATTTTCCCAAGGGAAGCATCGAAAAATCATGTTGCAAAGCAAAGCTCTTCGAAATGAACGAATGAGAAGCTCCAGAATCAAACAAAACCATGGCAGGTATTGTGTTGACAGGAAACGTACCGAGTACGATATCTGGGGCATCCTGTGCTTGCTCCTTGGTCACATGGTTCAGGTGGCCTTTCCTGTGGTTGTTATTGGGGTTGAAGTTGTTACGCTTGGGCACGGAATTGTTTCCGTTGCTGTTTGGCTTCGGTGTTGAGTTCCTTAGCTTTGGGCACTGTTTGGCATAGTGTCCCTCTTCTCCACAAGCATAGCAAGTAACACCTGGGCGATACGTGAAATCCTTGTCCCTTGCATGAAATTTTTTGCTTGGACGAGTGTCATTTGTCATGGATTTGTTCGCCCCGTTTGTCTGAAAATTTACCTTATTCCTATTGTTGCGAGTGTGGTTGGTCTGATCCCTTTTTCGCTTGCGAATGTCTTCGAGACTGCGACACTCATTTTCCAAAGTAATAGCCTTGTCCACCAGTGTCTTGAAATCTGGAAAAGTGTGTATGACTAACTGGCATTTAAGTGCTGGTGCCAGACCGTCCAGGAATTTTTCCATCTTCTTGTTTTCAGTCATACGCTCCTCATTGGCATAACGAGATAATTGAGTAAACTGGCTGTTGTACTCAGTTACTGTCATGCCTCTTTGCTTGAGGTCATCAAACTCTCTTTTCTTGATCTTCATAATGCTTCGAGGGATGTGTGCCCTACGAAAGGCTTCTTTAAAATCCTCCCAGGTGATATCATTTTCATTGGGGTGCATGTGCAGAAAATTCTCCCACCATGACGCGGCTGCTCCAGTAAGATAATGTGGTGCATAAAGTACCTTTTCACGATCGAAGCACTGTGCCACAATCAATTTCCTTTCAATGTCTCGAATCCAATGATCGGCCCCAAGAGGTCTGTCTGTGTGAGAAAATGTTGGCGGACGCGTCTTCTGTAGTTCCGACAATTTAGAATGCTGCTGGTGTGGCTCACGGTGATTCCCCATATTAATGACATGGTTCATCATTTCCTGATGCTGTTGCTGGCTTTGCTCGTAAAGTCGACATACTTGAGAAAATGCTGTCTCGCTGCCCTGCTGACTTGACTGTCCCTGCGTGAAATTGTTACCTATCTGTGTGCCATAATTTTCCTCTGGCGGACTTGGCATGGAACGTGTCCAGGGACGAGTCATATTTCACTCTGGGGTATTATTGCAGAAAACATGAGAAGAACTGAGCGGCAAAAATAAACCAAGACTTGCAAAAACAGCAAAACCCAAACTCCAAAGCTTTTTAAAAGGCAACTTGATTGCGCACGGAGAAGGACCGCTTAGTACACATCTTACACGCGAGTCGCAATTTTACAAACGTCACTCGGGATGCGCGTACACATTCCTGACATGTTATTTATGCTAGTGCACTTCTCCAAGTTCTTACATGATGCGCAAACAGACTACTTCCATCAACCTATTTTACATATAACACATATCATACAAGCGAGCACATCGCGTCGCGGACAGGTGCACTAGTCAGAGATGTTGAAGACTTCCCTCGGCCTGCCGAGGGTAAGGCCCAGTGGTGATGGAGACTCAACTTCCTCCTCACTAATAGGCTCCAAGCGGGGAGTACTGGTACGAGGAGTTGATGCGGGCGCGGCAGGTGGTGCAGCTCTGACTGGGGTAGGAGCAATGACCTGGTCAAACTCCTCAGTGGTAGGTAGGCGACGAGCTGTGGCTAAGATGGCAGGTGCATAAGATGCTGAGGACAAGACAAAAGTCAGTGGTGGCGAAGTATGGAGCAGCTCCCTCCTGTTGGTGGAACCACTCTGGACTAAGTCCATACGAGCAGCCACCAAGTCATCCACAAGGTTATCAAAGGATGCCTCAAGAGCCTTGAGGTATTCAACCAATGATTCGATGGCTTCATCACGTTCTCCCCTTGTGCAAGCAAACGCATAGTGACACGTGTAAGGCACGTGGCATGGGAGGTAACGGTAGCGACGAGTCTTCATTGAAGGAAGAGCATCCCGGAGACGAGATATCGCCTCACGGGCAGCCATTTGCATGGCATGCCTCTCCGTAGGCATGGCCGTGCCCACAAATCGGAAGCGGCGTGCTTCAGAACGCCCTCCCTTGAATTGCACCGCGGCCTAGTGCATCGACACGCTGTCGTTGATCTTGTGACGATAGAGTGTAAATTCTGTACGGGTCGATGGCCCGATCGCGACCTTGGTGATGGCGACGAGGAGCTTCATAAACCCCTCTGGAATGTTGGCGAACACTTGTGAATCGCAGTCGCCGCTGGCCATCTAGAAAAGTAGACAAAAATTCCGAATAGTCAAGTCATAAATTTATGATGACTAACAGAAAATTGCCACAAATGCAAAAATGCCGAAATAGCACACAATACGCTAATAACCGATTAGCGATCGCACCTAGTGGCTTCCTACAGTCAGCCTAGCTCTGGTACCAAGGTTTTAAGGGCCGGTTTTTCAGTAAAATAATTACCGAGAGACCGACCTTTTTATCGAACCAACACAGAATAATACTTCTTGCTAGTAGAAAAATCCTTGATACAGAATTCCAGAGTACTGAATATTATACATGGTTGAGCTGAGGTTGCTCAACAATTTATTACAAGTACACCGATATAGTACATAAGGGCGGATATGACACAATGGTAGGGTGGCATAGCTACTAACTCGTAATAAAAAGAGGTGGTGGATATGCCATAGTGTAGTGGGTGGCGTGACTCCAATATCTTACAGTTCATCGAGTGTCGGAGTGAGACCCGATGAATTTATTTGGTGGTTGGCGGAAGCGGTTATATAACAGTGGTCAACTCCAGGATCAAAAGAGACTGACTAGGACTCCACTAGACGTCGGACTCGCTATCGAACTCTTCATCCATGAGGTCGCCTTCGTCCACATCTGGCTAAATCAACAAGCCAAGTGAGTACTTTGAATATACTCGCAAGACAGTTTAGACATAAGATATAATAAATGCAAACATGATGCATGTGAGTATTCTAGCAATATGTATTCAAATAATATAATTTCTGCGCTGCATGTAAAAATAGAAGTCGGGCGGTAGTCCTCTCGAAATCCACAAGATAAATAAAAGAAAACCAAATGAGTGTCTGAGAGACGCCTCGTGAGGAAAAATGAATAGAAACATGCCACAGTCGGACGTCTGAGCGACATCACATAAAGGGCTTACAATGAAAGTAAATAACAGGAATGCCACAGTCGGACGTGTGAGCGACATCTCATAAAGGGCTTATAATGAAAATAAATAACAAGTATGCCACAGTCGGACGTCTGAGCGACATCACATAAAGGGCTTATAACAAAAGTAAATAACAAGAATGCCACAGTCGGACGTCTGAGCGACATCACATAAAGGGCTTATAACAAAAGTAAATAACAAGAATGCCACAGTCGGACGTCTGAGCGACATCACATAAAGGGCTTATAACAAAAAAAAATTACTTCAAGAGATAAATCGGTGCAGAGATAACTAGTTAGTTCATCTACCCAAAATGAACTTGACAAAAATCACCACTCTTGTTACTATCATAAATTACTAGAGACGGTCACCGGGGTTGACACGAAGATTGGCTCTAGGCCATAAACATGGCTACTCGGAAGATTTGACTCTGCAGAGCTTGTACTCTTAAATCACAGCCAACGGATTCCACTAGCCACAGGGACTAGTTCCATCTACGGTGTTTTAGCAGAAACACAACTGACCAGTACACACCCCTTTCACATCCTGCTGTCCGGAATCACCCGTGACAACATTCACGAAAAACTTTAAGACGGGGAGGCTACAACCTCGAATAGCATGGGATCAAATTTATATATGCGCGCTCTAAGGGGTGCCCCCCTCTCGGTCCCAACCGGAAACACCCATGCCCCCTGACCGGATGACGGGCTTTAATCCAGGGCCATGGAACCCTCATCCCGGCCCCTCTACTTGGTGTGTACACGGAAAGAGGTTTGCAACTGACTAAACCGTAATCTTAACATACGGCATATGACAATACCAAAAAGGAGACGAACGGAATCATGACTTGATCCTCGTTGATACTAGAGTTAACCATTGACTGGCATGCTCCAACAATACCAGTACACAACCCATCATGTCACCACATGATCGGGGTGTTTCAATCATCATCATTCGGGTTCACCCGAAGCTTGCTTGCATGAAATATAATGATCCACAAATGCTTATATGACCATGCTATGAAGAAGAACTACTCGAGAAAACATGCAACACACTCATCATATCAAAGGTTCAAACATGCTTGCCTGGTTCGGAGTAGTCAGAGTCTAACTCGGTGAAGTTCGCGGCTCCGTCAGGTCCTTCGGTATCTACGTATTCAAACAAAACGAATACTAACATAAATACCGCGCGTGCATAAAAGTTGACCAAAATATTTTTCAAATAAATATGACAAAAAACTAGACAGAAAACTAAAGAGGACAGAAAAAGAATCAACTCAAAATCATCTTTCGTTTAAAAGTTATTGAAGTTTCTGTCTAGGGACTTGTCTGAAATGAAACAGAAAGTTTCCAGGGGCTAGAATATAAAAACATAAAACAAATCGGTACGCAGTACGCCAGCCGAATAGGAAGACGTACTTTGCCCGAAGGCGCCTCCCAGGAAAATGTTTCGGAAAGGAAAGAGAGGCTGACGAGGGGGTCCCACTCGTCAGGTTTAAAAACTGAAACAGACTCGCGCCGGCGCCAGAAGGCTGCGGTGGTCGCCGGCGCCGATCCACGGCAAGGTAGAGGGAGGGAGTGGTACCTACAGGATCCTGGTGTTCGTCGGCGTCGGTGGGTGGTGGAGTTGAGCGTCGGCGAGCCCCACGTCGACGGTGACCCTATCTCCGACGGACGGTGGCTCGGGTGGTCGTGGGCCTCGTCGGAGAGAGTTGCTGGGGCCAAATTGAAGTGGGGGTTAGTCTCCTAGAGGTGTCTGGAGGCTACGAACGAGTCCAGGGCGGTGGAGGAGTTCTCACCAGAGAGAACGTTGTTGGAACCCGAGGCGGACGGAGGTGGCCGGAGTTGAAGAATAAGGGCCCCTCGAGGCTCTTCCAGCTGCTGGGCGTGGTCTAGTGAGGTGGTGGAGACGTGAGGGGTCGAGAGCGAGTTCGGAGGCGCTATATATAGCCGGCCCCAGGCGGTTGCCGTGAACGGGATAAGTCCGGCGATCGATTACAGCGGCGCTGTGGCTGGACGGTTGGTTTAGGAGCTTGAGCATCGACTAGGAGGTGCACTGATCCCATTTCGGTGCCTAACTCAGCAAGGTAGGGATGGTAATGGCATGTCCCCAACGGAACGGACGTGCGGCCCGTCGGCGGCAGAGAGCGCGCCCTGTGCGTGCCAGGCCACGGCGACGGTGCTGCATGCGTGGTTAACTATGTTCCAGCTTGGTTAAGTCTGGATAATTTTATTGCAACTTGCCATGCTTGGTTAACTTTGTTCCAGCAAGCTTTTGGGTGTGTTCTAAGTTCATGCTTGTTAAGTATCATGTCTACTTCACATCCATGCTTCTTGTTAACATGTTTGAGTGCTATAGCATATATTTACCTTGCTCCAAAGTAGCTATGTGGCTGTTAACTTCAGCTTTGCTTTGTAACTTGTTTTGCTCGTATCTTTTAGCCCGTTGCTCCGTTTTGAGTGTGCCCTATATGAAACTTGTGTGATTTTGCATGTAGAATCATAATATCATGTTGTTTACATGTTTGGAGTGTGTTTGCTTGATGTTTGGGTGCATCTTTCACCGTTGCCATGCTTGTCTTGTTTTGCTCATATCTTCTAGGTCGTAGCTCCGAATTAAACAAACTTTATATGAAACTTGACTAGAATTTCATGTGGATCATCATGGTGCATGTTAACCTGCTGTTTAAAAACTTTAACATAAGGTTTGTTCAGATCTGGACTAATGTCAAATTATGCATATGAGGACTTACCGGATTTGTTATGTGTGGATTCCGGCCTCATTTAAACTTGTTGGGTCATGTTGTTCTTGTGTGCTTCATCCCTTGCCATATTTTGCATCATATAGACTTGTCTTGCATCCTACTTGGTTGAGCATGTTGTCTTGTTCTTGTGTTGTGTTTTTACTATGTTGTGTGCTTTCTTCTCGCTAGTTCTTCTCCGTTGCGATCATGAGGATTCGTTCGACTACATGTGGTTCGTCTTCGAGGCTTCTTCTTCGTCTTCTTCATGGACTCATTCTGCTTACTTGCGGGATCTCAGGAAAGATGACCATCACCTTGGATACCTTTACTATCATTGCCATGCTTAGTTGTCTCGATGCTATCGTTACATGTCGCGCTACCCATCATTTATTGTGTGGGGACCCCGACTCATAAGTCGAGATCACCGAATGCACGTGTACAGTGATCCCAGAGATCAATGCTCACTAAACACACAGAAGCTGAATAACAAGAGTCTTACATCCATACATACCGTATTACACAAATAGGACCATAATGGTCAAGTCTTGAGTATATCGTTGCAGCGGAAATCCTCAATAGCAACATGGACCCATGCCATCTGCCTTAACCCTACAGGCATTCTGACTGGGAAGCGTCCTAGCTCGCATGTTCGTCACCAAGAAATCTTCATCATATCCTGTTTTCTCATGCCTGGCCAATAAAATAACCAGTGGCAAGCCAATGAGTACTTTGAATGTACTCGCAAGCAACCCAAGTGTGATGACAGAATAATTATGCAAGGCTCTACTGCTAAATTGGCAGTTTTGCGGAAAGCTAGTTTTTCATTTGCAAGTATGATCAACACATAACATGGGCATACATGTGTCTGCAACAAGCATCAGGAGGTCACAGACATCATTATCGAGAAAGAGTTGTAATCAACTCATGCTCAAGCTCATTGTGACTTCCTCAAGAATCACATCATCAATATCATTGAACCATGTTGTTTCCTCACACACACACACACCAGGTTTCGCAAACATTGGACGTAGCCCAAGAGCGGTTACCCAACTGTCCTTGACCGTGGACACGGCTATTCGAATAGTTTTACACTCTGCAGAGGTTGCACACTTTACCCACTAGATCCGGGGAACTTCCATGACATCCACGACCCGCGGTACCTCAAGTACCCAGGGTAAGCACCCGATCACTATATTTCCCTAGGCGACACTAATATGGAGTCCACTTGATTGGTAGCAACCCCCGTGCCCCACATTTCACATCTTAAGACTTTGGAGCCTCGCTCCCATATTCATCACATACCACAAGCACGGGGTACCAACGGTGTGTCCGGTGCCCTGTAAAGACAGTCATGGCCGCCTATCCAAGCGCGACCCCGTCCCATGAGTGACCTCATGTCACCCCTGTCACTAGTAATGCGGGCACCATGCTAGTATCGGCCTAGGTAATCGATAATGCCCTTTCCCATATAAGGGTAGAGTGGTTGCACATGTAAGGTTGGAATAACGGTCGCAACTTCAACCAATCCGTTTTCAAAACAACACACACACTTTCCTCGGTACACCACTTCATCATCAAGTGGTTACCCATCTCACCATCTCCCTCGGGCATAAATGGCACCCGACGGGGTTTTCGAAAAGTCTTTTGAAAGTATTCGGCCTCCGTCACCATGCATATACCCGTCCCATTTGCGTAGCCACTATTATAGCAACCTAACTACTCCCACCCACATAACCCTCATAGGAAGGTAGGGTCATGCTTGATGCAAGTTTCAATAGTAAGTAACAAAGGTAGCAACCAAAGTGGTCTCCACCTCAACATGATTCCGATGCATTGATAATAAGGGGCTATGAGACATGCATAAAAAGGTTTCTCGAACATGGTCAAAGGGCTGCTTGCCTTATTCTTCCGAGTCTTCAAACCTTCTGGTCCACCTCCGAGTACTCCGTTTATTTCGTCAACTAATGATGGAAACCAACATAATAAGCAACACAATCAAAGCAAAAATAAAAGTGCTCTAAAAATAGGAGTTGGACTTTTCTAGGATACCTCTGGTCATATTAGAAATGACCAAGGTGTTTTCATAGGCATTGGATCAATGGATGGTTTGGATCATTTCAATATGATGGAACCAAGGGGTTTATGGATTTGAAAGAAGTATACAGAAATATTTTCTTGAATGATGAGCAAAGGCACCCATCAATAAGTCATGATTTTAGAAGCATCTAGGAGTTGGTTTCACTGGATTTGGAATTCAAATGAATTTCCTAGGATTTGCAAAGCTGGTAAATATGAAGAAATGGCTCAATATTTGGTGGGGTACAGAAAGTATTAATAAAAATGTTCCAAAACTAAGTTTGGATATGACAAGCATCTAGGAATTTGAACTACTGCATTTGGATCAAATTTGAGCCCTCTGTGATTTTCTAAAGTTCATCACAGAAAATGGAATATGGGTATTTGATAATTATTTGTGAAGGAAATGTCTCTGGAATAATGTGCATGTTGCACCATGTGATAGAGCATGATTTATGGAGTCACTGGAAATTTGAATCACCAAATTTGGAGTTCAAATGAATTATTTAAGGGTTTTTGAATTTGTCTGGATAAAGAAAAAGGAAAAAGGGAAGGGGTTTATACCTATACTGCGTTTTGGGCGCAGTATAACGCCGCAGTGCACTGGGCCGGCCCAACTGCACAGCCACGCGCAGGGGCCTGGCCACGTCGAAGGCGCCCGCGGGGGATTACGCCTTTGCGACGGCTAGGCAGTTTCGGCCGAAGCCGCTTCCACTTAAACGACGGGGCCCAACCTCCAGATCGCTGACGCGCGGGGCCCGGCGCTCAGGCCATCTTCAACCTCCTGCCGTGCGTTCTCGCCGTGGGGATGAGCAGCTCCCGCCGGTGTTTGCCGGGGCCACAGAGCATCTCCGGCGACGCTCCGCCCACCGATGTGCTCAGGAGGACACGCCGCACCCATCCATGTGCTTCACGCACGCCGGGGAGGGCTGAAGCGGCGATGGCTTGGATGGCCGTGGAGGAGGCCGTCGGCGTGGTTTGGCACAACGAGGAAGAGGCGGGGAAAGGAGGATCTAGAGCATGGGGCGAGTCTAGGTTGGTGCTGAGAGGGCGTTGGGGCGGCTAGGAGGAGGAAAAAGGGCCTGAGGTGCCCGAATTTAGGCGGCGGCCGACGGCTCTGCTCTGGCCATAGAGATGGCTGGAGGGCACGGGGAGAGGTGAGGGTTGGCCTAGGGGTTCCACGAGAGAGAGAGAGAGAGCCAAGGAAGCCGCGAGGAGAGCCTGGGGTGCCCTATAAGTAGGTGGGCGACGGTCCATCGAGGTCCCGTGCGCCGGCGAGCTTGTTCTCGTCGCTGCAAGCCACGAGGGCGCCTGTGGGTGTGTCCAGGGTGCTCGTGGGGCTGGTCTACGCCTAGAGGAAGAGAGAGGGAGAGCGGGGAGGTGCCAGAGGGGTCGCGCGTGCGAGCTTGCTCACTGGAGCTCATGGTCGGCTGGTGCACGTGCGAGCAGAGGTGAGAGAGGGGGAGAGAGGAGAGGGCCGACCGTCCAGCGTGTCCCGGACGCCGAGGCAGCCTCGGGGGACACGAGGGGGAGGCCCCAGGCTGTCGGGTGCAGCCGATTGGTGGCGGCTACAGTGCGGGAGCGCACTGTAGCGCGCTCCAGAGCACCCGAATGGCTGGCACAGCCGTGTCCTCGCCGCTCTGGTCGTGTCCTTCATGCCCAAAGTTGTCTAGAAGGTCAGGGGGAGTAAAGTAATGTGGATGGTCTTGGATGCCCTAGGAAGCCACTGGAATGAGGAGGGAGGTGAGGAGGAAGAGGATTGCTGTTAGCCAGAAGTGTAAAAATGGGGTTTTCACCCCTCCAATCATTGACCTGAGGACATGGGGAAGTTACTGGGGGTAGAACATGATCAGGAGAAGCTGTGGTAAGAATTTGAGGTAAAGGGAAATAGTAAGAAGGGTCAAAACAATGGTTTGGGTAAATTGGCAGAAGGTGTTTGATCATGTTTTGGGCAAGCAAAATAGCTCCACTTGACATGAGACTAAACAGGATGGAATGTCACACACAATTAGGCCCCTCCACCAAATTTGAGCTCACTTGGGCAAAGTTGCCAATGTAACTTTGGTGAACCCTAGAAATCAACAGAAATGGATTCACCATGTTTGAGTTAAGAAAATCATCTCCCCTTGATGCACCACTTGGTGTAGTGTCATCATTTGGGGTTGTGATCATGCCCACAAAGTTTGAAGCCCCAGGTAAAAAGTTGGTAATGTAAAGTTGTTCAAATTTGAATTTGAACAGAAATGGTTTTGGGGCACTTAGATCAAGTTATGCTTCTCCAAAACTTGTGCCATTTGGCATATATGCATAATTACATCATTTTAGCATGTGCACCAAGTTTGAGAGCATTTGGACAAGTTTGGCAATGTAAAGTTGCTCAAACTTCAAAATGGACTGAAATGGTTTTGAGGGGATTAGATGATGTTTCCTTGATCTTCATGCCATGAGGCTTTGCAAGATCATCAAATATGTCACATTTGACATGATAGAATTTCCCTGGAATTTTTGGAGAATATTCCCTTTATAAATATTTCAAAAGCTTGAAATATCCAGAACGGGTTTTGGAAGGATTTGTCCAATATTTTGAACATGACCATGTGTTGAAACTCTTATATATGGACAATATATGTCCTATGAGTCTCCCTGAATTTTGGAAAATATTTTTGAAATGATTAAATAATTTTTCCCTATTAAAGACCATTTCTGGCCTTAAGAAAAAGCTTTTAAATAAAATATAAAAATAACTTTTAAAATTATAATTTTGTGATTTCTGGGAGTCCTATACCTAATAGGATTCAAATATACTTTTTGAAATATTTTTCACACCCTAAATAAGGTACTTGAAGTGCAAACCTCAATTCAGGGGTTTTTGGAAAAACTAATTTTAGAAAATACTATTTGGCCAAAATAATTTTATAAGAAGATTCTATATTGTTCTACACACATGGCATGATCATTGGGAAAAAGTTTTGGGTCAAGGAGATGAAGTATAAGAGTTGGAGGATTTACTTGATTTTTAGAGCACTAGCAAACAGCAGACAGAAAATCAATCAAGCAAAGCCAAAAACACTCAAAAGTTTTTTGTAAAACCACATTTTTAACATGGTAATTAGCTCAAGGAATGTGACATGAAAATCAGGGTGTGACATATTGTCAGCCTCTCCTTGTTGCCATGAAACCTCTAACCTTGACACCTTCCTAGCAAACCGTTGTTTGGCTATGTTACCCGCTTGCTCAGCCCCTCTTATAGCATTGTTAGTTGCAGGTGAAGATGAAGATGGTTGCTTGTTGGAACTTGTTGTTGAAATATCACAATATATCTTATTATTATTAACACACCTATATACTGGGCATGGGTGGAAGGCTTGGCCTTTTGCTCGGTGTTTTGTTCCACTCATGCCACCTTAGGAGCCGATAAACCGGCATTATGGTCCTTGATTTTGCGTTCCTTACACGGTTGGGTATATGGGGACCCCTTGATAGTTCTTCTTTGAATAAAACTCCTCCAGCAAGGCCCAACATTGGTTTTAATTTGCCTCATAATAAGAACTTAATTAATTAATTAAAATTGCATAGGGGGTTGCTCCCTCGAGATTCTTTTCTACATAGCAGGGGGGGCAGTGCTGATGGTGTTGGTCCCAAATAGAGTCGTTTGTGGCGGCCCCCCCTTGGAAACTTGGGGTTTGGTTGCTGTACGATGTGCTCATCCGGACGTGGCCTGAGACGAGATACACGCGGCTACTATCAGGGTGTCGGCACGCCGGGAAGTCTTGCTGGACTTGTTTTACCATTGTCGAAATGTCTTGTGCACCGGGATTTCGAGCCTGATCGGATTGTCCCTAAGATAAGGGGTGATAATATTATTATTACTTCTGCTGATCGTGAGAGCGTGTGATGGGCTAAGTTGGGACACCCCTGCAGGGTTATTGTCGTGGAATTAGCACGGCAGATGTCCGGCTCAACGGACTTAATGATGGAACCATCGCACGGGTTAGCTTGAAGGGGTTAAAAGCACACAAAGGACACAGAGGATTTATACTAGTTCGGCCCCTTCGAGGAAGGTAAAAGCCTACGTCTAGTTTGGTTTGGTATTGCTTGGGCATCGAGGAATAGGGAGCTGATTGCTTGCCTGCATCTCGACGGGTTGTTTCTTGTCCCTCAACCGTCGCCGGGTCGTCCCTTTATATAGAGGTGATGCCCGGTCCGGTTTACAGAGTCCCGAGGCCGGCTCATATTTGTGTCCGCCTCGGTCTCTGCTCTTTCTTCCTTATCTCTCAAGTTTACATGATAGGACGGTTTACGAACCGTGAACTTTACACATGGGCCCTAAGCCTTCATGGGCCGTAACTTCTACTGAACTTACAATTATACAACTATATTATCATAATCCGGTTTACTCTAGCCGGTTTACACCGGCTAGCAGTATCCCTGACATTAGGCCCCAGAATGATTTGAACTTGTTCATGTCAGTCTTCTCAATCTTGCATAATCTTCTTTCTTGTATCTTCTCAATTTTTGTAAACCGGCTATGACGTCATCCCTGGAAATCGCTTGATTCAACCGTGACATCACTTCCGCATTTACTGCGCACAGCTCTTGGTTACCTTTGTTTAAAGGCCATCCCAAGAATCGAGGCGACAGGGAATCTTTATCCAATCTCTTTCTTCCTCAAATCCCGCGCTTACCGTTTCGTCTCTCCTCGGCCTATAAATACCGCTGAGGCCCATCTCTTTCTTCCTTCTGCTTCTTCTTCCTCCGTCTCCGCACCCGAGCTTCCGCGGTTGTCCGTCGAGCTCGCCGTCGCCAGCAAGTCTGGCCGCTGCATCAACCTGAACGCGACCAGATAACTCGCCGCCTGACGTTTCCTTCTGCCTCAGGTATCCCTTTTTCCCTCGCTATAGATCTGTAGCTTTAGGGTTCTTCCATGCCTCCGCCATTAGACCTCAGAAACTTCGGCTGTTCATCTATACGCCATGCTCGTAGTAGTTTTAACCTTAGTTTTACCTTCGAAACTTGCTCCTGTTCCATAACTTTATGCTTAGATCTATACTTCTCAGTTTACCCTTAGATCCATTGCTCTGTATGAAACTCCCGCAGTTCTTCCGTAATAGACCTGCATAAACTTCCTCTTTTCCTTACCACGTAGATCTTTTTTACCTTAGCTTTCTGTAGAAACCTGTTTCTTCGTCCTTATAGATGTGTAAGATACTCGCCGGTTTAATCGGTCATACATTGCTTCTGCAACGCATCAACTATGAACACGACGGTTTAGCTTCTTTCTTTTGTTGTCATAAACCGGTAGTAGCTTGTTTCCTGCTTACTTCCGGGTTAGTAATGCCATTAGTCCCTTGTATAAACCGTCGTTGTGATTTTGCATATGTGATCCGGTTTACGCCTATGTACTTGAATAATCCTGATTTTATACTTCACCTTTCCAGCACTTTCCTTCTGCTAATATGTCTGCCAAGCAATTCGTTTCTTGCGACTAGGTTCCTTCCATCATTACGGAAGAAGATTTAGTTAATGCTGCAGTTGGTACTCTGGGCCCTCAAGCAGATCTGAAATGGTGGGCCCCAAGAAATGAATGCCCCCCAACTCCCAAAGAGGGAGAAGTTATTGTCTTCTTTGACCACATGGCCTGAGGCTTTAGTCCTCCCGGTTCAAAGTTCTTCCGGGACATGCTTGCTGCTTTTCAACTTCACCCTCGGGACATAGGTCCAAACTCTATATCAAACATCTGCGATTTCCAAGTTTTCTCCGAGGTGTATCTTCAAGAGGAGCCATCAGTCGACTTGTTCCGAGATTTTTCCCATTTGAACCGGCGAACTGAGTTTACTGGCAGACCTCATCAAAACTGGGTGGGGTTAGCATCCAAAAGAGAAGCGATGCAGTCTTTCCTCACGCCGCTCTCCATACACACCCCAAGGATTGGAACAAGTCTTGGTTCTATTGCCACGACACTTCACCTGAAGGAGAGAAACCACTGCCGGGTTATCGCGAACATCCTCTTCCTGAAGATCACCCTCTGCCACAACGTCTTAGCTCCTCAGAACGGCCCCGGTTTGCCTCTTAACTCGCCAAACTCAAAGCCTTTATGGCCAACGGATTGACTGGAGTTGATTTTATGCGTTGCTGGCTTGCCTGGAGTATCCTCCCTCTGAGCCGGCGCTCCAGTTTGATGTATAAGTATTCCGGAAAGCCGGATGATCCTCAACGGTTTTCTGATGTAACACTTTCTAAAACGGAAGTTACTGAATCTGCCAAGAAAATGCTCAACATCTCTTTGGAGGAATGTAGCCAAACCGGATTGGCTCCTTACTATAAGAAGAACAAACTGCCTGCGGTAAGCTTTAATCTCTTCTGTTTGTTTTTAATCCGTTCATTTAAATCATCTTCCATTTATCTCTCATCTTTTGCACAGGCCGACGACCCTTTCTGGAAAAGGAAACCTCAGGATAAGTCAGGCAAACAGCCGCGCTGGAAAACCTTCGTTGTTAAGAAGAGAAAAGCGGCTGCTGGCTCCGGTTCACATGCTGAAGAAGATGATCCGGATTCTGAGGTATGAGTTAATCCGGATATGATTTATTCACTTTTACCCAGACTTGTGTTAACAGTGTCCTTTCACAGGATTTGGCTGAAGGGGATAAAGCGGCAGAAACTGAGGTAATCACTCTTTCTTCAGATTCCAAACCACCTCCACCAAAAATTCATCGGGTAGTCCGGAAATATCAGTTTTCTCATCCTTACGCTCAACCAGACCCCAATTTTCTTTTGAAGAAACAGCAACATGAAGCTCGCCGGGCTACACGCCATAGTGGCCTTGTAGTCGAGTCTTCCGGAATATCTCTTACTCCAGCTCGGAGGCGCCGCCCTGAGGTTTTACTTTATCCAACTCTTCCTCATCCCAAGGCCGGACTTATACGTAAACCACTTAAACCGTCTGACCCTAATTATCAGGAAACTCCTTTATCCTCTTCTAGCGAATCCACTGCCACACAGGTCCCAACTCTGAAGATCATCCCTGGGTAAGTCCTTTACCTCATCCGGTTTATGATTGTATTTGCTTTTGTAACTGATTTCTTTTCCAATTCCTCTCAGCAAGCCCAAGCCTAGCAAAAGGGCAAAGGCCAGCAAAACGGCTGCTGAGACTGCCACTGATGATCCGGCGGCTGATCCGGATACAGTCATCTCTCCGGAAAATGAGCCTACAGTTTAGCTTGAAGATCCCGCTCCCATGGATCATAATTATGCCACTGCTCCTGAGAATCTCAACACTGAAAATGTTCATGAACCGGCGAGTCCTGCCCAGGCCAACCCTCCTCGGACTAGCCCGGCTCCCGCTAGTCCGGTTCATACTGCCATTCCACAACCGGGAGCTGTTCCTTCTCCGGATATTCAAATAACCGGTACCAGTTTTACTGCTCCTGCTGAGCCCGTTGTTTTAGCTAAGCATACTGCTAAAGCGGAGAAACTCCAGTAATAGAAGGGCAAATGGAGTACAGACTTGTCTAGTTTCGCCGAGCTGAGTGCCCAGGAGCTTTATTCCGGGTATTTGAACCGGCTTCATACTAGTCGGGACTATGAAGCGGGCTTGGTCAACATGATGAAGGACAAATATGAGGTATCTTACTTGTCTTTTGCTTTTGCCTTTGTTATATTTCTGTCTATATCATGGTAGCCCCCAAGTTCCGGTTTAGCTATGTTAGAAGGTGAACCGGTACTTTCAAATATGAGCAAATAATCTTACATTAGTCCCCAAGTGCCAGGGGCATAACTCGGTTTATGTGCCTAGGACTTGTCTGAATCTTTCTTTTGATGTTTTAATTGCCCATTAGCCCCCAAGTGTCAAGTGGATAACTTGGTTATGTGCTTGAGACTTGTCTGAATTTTGTCCCTTATTCCACTTGATTTCCCTTGCAGGCTGATTTGAACCGGAGGGCTGAAGAAATAATTGAACTCAGGAATAGACTTGCTGAAACTGAATCTTCTGCTGCCAAGGCCAGAAAAGAACTGGCGCTGAGCTTAACCACTGCTGAACAGTTGAAAAAATACTTTGAATCAGAGCGGGCAACCTGGGAAGTGCAGAAAAATGCTCTTGATAAGAGAGCAAAGGACGCTGAGGAAGCTCTTAATCCGGTGACTGAAGAGTTGACCGGTTTAAAGCGGCAAATAGAACTTATGACTTCTGTCGTCTTCGGTAAATAGTTAACATGCACATGCTTTCATTGGATCGGCTTTTACTGGTAAAGACATTCATGCTTTAACGAAGGAGATGCGTCCTCTTGCCAGCAAGCTTGCTGTTGAATTAAACTTGACCAGGTATCATCCGGCGTACGATTTACAGAATGAGCGGGTGGATCGACCAGTTTATGATACCGTAAATCTAATCCCACCAGTGCGCCCCCACACTTTCGCCCCAGATGTTGATCCGTCTGATCTTATTACGGAAGAGATGTACTTCTGTGCTTTAACAAAAATCGATTGGTGCGTCCCTGACTTTCAGCCGCTTCAAGAAGACGAAGAAGCTCCGGAACAGGTCGATCCTCAGCCGTCGCAGCAGGAGGAAGCATAGGCCACACAAATTATTTTTGTAGCTGCAGTATTATTTTGCCGAAAAACTTTAATCCGTTCAGGCCTGCTGTGCCTTGTAATAGGATAGCTTAAAATATTGTCCGTCTTGATCCGGATGTCCCAACTTTGCTTTGACGTTTGCCAATTTAAATCTTGTCTGATATGGTTTATCTTGCATACTATCTGTTTCTGCATAGATAACTTAAAAGATGTCCTAGCGGTTTATCGCCGGACCGATTAAATTGCTCACAAAATATATCAAACAAGTGTCTGTTTATACCAAAAATAACTTCATACCTGTGATTTAAGTATGCTTGATATTTTTAATCCGACAAACATTGTTATTTCTGAGGAAGCTTTTGGCTTCGTTGGGGCGTACCCAATTATTCCTGGTTTGCAAGAACTACCGGTTTAAATAATGCTGGAGCTTTGTGTCCAGACTTTTGAAGATATGTGGTCAACCTTGAAGTTGTCTCACTCCGGATCAAAGAACCATAGAAACACATGAGAACAGAAATACAAAAAACACAGGTTTGCAAATAAAATCATGTAGTTGAGGCTTTTTGCGAGCTGCCAGGCTCCAAATCGAGCTTATGATTCGAATACGATCATATAAACCGGACCGCAAGGGGCTAAGCTAGGATTCGAATATGATCCGTAGCCCCCTTGGGATCGTGAAATGTTAGCCAAGCAATGGATTCAAATACGATCCAAGGAGCTTTATGATTCGAATACGATCATATAAACCGGACCGCAAGGGGCTAAGCTAGGATTCGGATACGATCCGTAGCCCCATTGGGGTCGTGAATTTTTTAGCCAAGCAATGGATTCGAATACGATCCAAAGGGCCCATGGTTCGAATACGACCATGTAAACCGGACCGCAAGGGGCTAAGCTAGGATTCGAATACGATCCGTAGCCCCCTTGGGATCGTGAATTTTTAGCCAAGCAATGGATTGGAATACGATCCAAAGGGCCCATGGTTCGAATACGACCATGTTTGAATAGGAATGGCTATGTTCTCTTTGGTTCGAATACGACCTATGTTTGAACAGGAATGGCTATGTTCTCTTTGGTTCGAATACGACCTATGTTTGAACAGGAAGCCTTTAGTGAGTTTAGAAGCGGAGCGCCTATATGGGAATCACTCCTTGCGGAAAAGCCCTCTTTGGTCCCTTATAGAATTGTCCTGCATAGCCAGATAGGATGATCAAAGCATCTTATTTTCTTAATGAAAATGATATATAACAAGAGAAATAATACTGTAGATGGATATCACCATAAGATAGCTATATTGGAAAAAAGGGCTGATCCCCTGGTTTATCAAGGGCGCCGGTTTATTCATTAATCATAATATATACATAGGATACAGCAGAGCTCATGGCTCAAGTATAGTAGGGCCGCAGGAGAGCGATGTTCCACGGCCTCTTTGTCTATTCTTCTGATGTTCGTGAGTCTTTGTGTTCTCGAACGTCCACCAGGTAATATGAACCGTTGTGTAGATTCTTGCTGACCACAAAGGGCCCTTCCCAAGGCGGGGATAGTTTGTGCATGTATGTTTGGTCTTGGATGAGCCGGAGTACCAAATCTCCCTCCTGGAACGTCCTGGTTTTGATCCGGCGGCTGTGATATCTGCGCAAGTCCTGTTGATAAATCGCGGACCGTGCTGCCGCTATGTCACGCTCTTCATCTAGCCGATCTAAACTTTTCTGCCTTGCCAGTTCATTGGCCGCTTCAACATAAGTCGTTACCCATGGCGAATCATGACGGATATCACTTGGAAGGACCGCTTCAGCACCATACACCATGAAGAAAGGTGTATAACCTGTGGACCGGTTCGGCGTAGTATTGATGCTCCAGAGGACAGAAGGTAACTCCTCAACCCAGCACCCTGGTTTTCTTTGCAAGGGAGTCATAAGCCGGGGCTTGATACCTCGCAAAATCTCCTGATTAGCCCTCTCAGCTTGACCATTGGATTGAGGGTGAGCTACAGAAGATACATCTAGGCGAATATGCTCTCGTTGACAAAACTCTTCCATCTCTCCATTGGATAAGTTGGTACCGTTGTCTGTGATGATGCTGTGTGGAAAGCCAAACCGGAAAATTACCTTTTTGATGAATTTAACCGCTGTTGTCGCATCACACTTGCTCACAGGCTCTGCCTCAATCCATTTTGTAAACTTATCCACAGCCACCAGCAGATGAGTTTTTTGATCTTGGGATCGTTTGAAAGGCCCAACCATATCAAGCCCCCAAGTCGCAAATGGCCAAGTAATCGGTATCATCCGGAGCTCCTGTGCCGGAACAAGAGCACGTCGAAATTTCTGACAAGCATCGCACCTCCGGACTAGACCCGCTGCATCAGCATGGGCTGTCAGCCAATAGAACCCATGTCGAAAAGCTTTAGACACCAAGGATTTTGAACCGGCA
Organism: Secale cereale; assembly: GCA_902687465.1. Classification (NCBI taxonomy): domain Eukaryota; kingdom Viridiplantae; phylum Streptophyta; class Magnoliopsida; order Poales; family Poaceae; genus Secale; species Secale cereale. The sequence continues at coordinate 575,993,567 of LR738713.1, read as the reverse complement.
TGATGACCACAATCCCCTTCATGGATCTCACGAAGGATATCACAACCTTCCTCAGATGACACACACCGTTGAAATGTTCCCGAAACACTGCGATGGTGAAGTTCTCCGTTTGCAATTGTCATGGACTTGGAACGCCGGATTATCTGTCTCGCTTCGATCTCGTCGTCTGGCAACTCCCCACGGCTTAGATATGTCAAGTATGGGAGCGTCCAATCTGGAATAACATGAAGTGCTGCAACTAGCTGCGCCTCCGGATCAGGAACAGCCAGATCTTCCTCCGATGGTACCCGAACTGATGGACTGTGCAGCTCATCCAAAAAAGTATTCGGTGATACCGGTTTACGTTGCGAGCCCAGCCGGCTCAGGGCATCAGCCGCTTCATTCCTTCTCCGGTCTATGTGATCCACCTGATATCCTTTGAAATACCCTGCGACTGCTTCAACTTCTCGTCTGTAAGCTGCCATGAGAGGGTCTTTTGAATCCCACTTGCCGGATACTTGCCGTGCCACTAAATCTGAATCACCAAAACACTTGACCCGACTCAAGTTCATCTCCTTAGCCATCCGTAGGCCATGAAGCAATGCCTCATATTCTGCTGCATTGTTGGTACAAGGAAACATTAGACGGAGGACATAACAGAACTTATCACCTCGCGGGGAAGTTAACACAATTCCAGCCCCTGAGCCTTCTAACTGCCTTGAACCGTCAAAATGAATCGTCCAGTATGTAAGATCCGGCTTCTCCTCTGGTGCTTGCAGTTCTGTCCAATCATTGATGAAATCCACCAATGCTTGAGATTTGATAGCGGTGCGTGGTACATACTTCAATCTGTGTGGGCTGAGCTCAATGGCCCACTTCGCCACTCTGCCAGTAGCTTCCCTGTTCTGGATTATATCCCCCAATGGAGCTGAACTGACAACAGTTATTGGGTGGCCTTGGAAATAATGCTTCAACTTCCGGTTTGCCATGAACACACCATATACCAGCTTCTGCCAATGCGGGTACCTTTGTTTGGATTCAATGAGAACTTCACTGACATAATAGACTGGACGTTGAACCGGGTATTCCTTTCCTGCTTCCTTGCGCTCGACCACGATTGCCACGCTGACTGCCCGTGCATTGGCAGCGACGTATAACAGCAACGGCTCATTATCAATAGGGGCAGCAAGGACCGGCGGTTCTGCCAGTTGCCGCTTCAAATCGTCAAACGCAGCGTTTGCCTCCTCACTCCATATAAACCGGTCTGTCTTTTTCAGCATCTGATAAAGCGGAATTGCCTTCTCTCCCAGACGGCTGATGAATCGGCTCAATGCTGTGATCCGGCCAGCGATACGCTGAACATCATTGATGCAAGCCGGTTTAGTCAAATATGTGATTGCCTTGATCTTCTCCAGATTGGCTTCTATCCCTCTGTTTGACACCAAGAATCCAAGGAGCTTGCCCGCCGGAACACCGATAGCACACTTCTCTGGATTAAGCATCATTTTATAGGCTCGAAGATTGTCAAAGGTCTCCTTCAGGTCCTCTATCAGCGTCTCCTCCTTCCTTGATTTCACCACAATATCATCCACATAAGCATGAACATTCCTCCCTATCTGCCCTTTCAGACAATTCTGTACGCAACGCTGGTAAGTTGCTCGGGCACTCTTGAGCCCAAAAGGCATAGACACATAGCAAAAAGCACCAAAAGGGGTTATGAAGGCCGTCTTCTCTTGATCTTTAACTGCCATCTTGATCTGGTGACACCCTGAATATGCATCCAAAAAACTTAGCCGCTCACATCCCGCCGTAGCATCAATGATCTGATCAATACGAGGGAGAGCAAAAGGATTGGTTGGACAAGCTTTGTTTAGTTCTGTGTAATCCACACACATTCTCCACTTTCCATTTTTCTTTAATACCAGCACCGGATTAGCCAACCACTCCGGGTGAAAAACTTCAACTATGAATCCTTCGGCCAAAAGCCTAGCCACTTCTTCTCCTATAGCCTTGCGCCTTTCTTCGTTGAAGCGGCGCAGATACTGCTTGACCGGTTCAAACTTCGGATCAATGTTAAGACTGTGCTCAGCGAGTTCCCTCGGTATACCTGGCATGTCAGAGGGTTTCCATGCAAAGATATCCCGGTTCTCACGGATGAACTCGATGAGCGCGCTTTCCTATTTAGGATCAAGGTTAGCGCTGATAGTGAACTGCTTGGATGAATCGCCTGGCACAAAGTCAACTTGCTTGGTCTCCTCCGCAGACTTGAACTTCAATGCCGGATCATGCTCTGTAGTTGGCTTCTTCAACGGGGACATATCTGCCGGATCAACATTGTCTTTGTAAAACTTCAATTCTTCCGTAGCACATACTGCCTCCGCATAAGCAGCGTCTCCTTCTTTGCACTCCAATGCGATCTTGCGACTTCCATGAACCGTGATGGTTCCTTTGTGACCCGGCATCTTGAGCTGTAGATAAACATAGCACGGCCTAGCCATAAACTTGGCGTAAACCGGTCTTCCAAACAGAGCATGATATGGGCTCCGGATCTTGACAACTTCAAAGGTTATCATCTCCGACCTGGAATCCTGTTCATCTCCAAAGGTAACTTCTAAGTCAATTTTCCCAACTGGGTAAGCTGATTTACCTGGCACTACTCCATGAAACACTTTGTTTGACTACCTTAGCTTCTTATTTGTCAGCCCCATGCGACGGAAAGTCTCATAATACAAGATGTTGATGCTACTGCCGCCGTCCATGAGAACCTTGGTGAATTTGTAGCCACCCACCTGTGGTGCTACCACTAAGGCTAATTGGCCCGGATTATCAACTCGCGGCGGGTGATCCTCCCTGCTCCACACAATAGGTTGCTCCGACCAGCACAGGAACTGCGGTGTTGCCGGTTCAACCGCATGGACTGTCCGCTTTAAGACTTTTTCATCCCGTTTGCACAAACTCGTAGTGAAAACATGATACTGTCCACTGCTCAGCTCCTTCGGATTACTCTGATATCCGGATTGCTGCTGCTGCTGACGCTGCTGATTGCCTTGATTGTTGCTATTACCCTGGCCTTGATGTTGGTTGTTTTGGTTATTGTAACCGCCCTGACCATACTGATGGTTGCCTTGGTTATTGTAACCGCCCTGACCAAACTGATGGTTGCCTTGGTTATTGTAACCATTGTTGTTGCCATGATATCCTGATCCGGAGTCGTTCCCCTGATGACCCGGACCATAAAACCCGGGGCCTGATCCGCCGCCTGGTGGTCTGTTGTTAGATCTGACCCGGTTCAGGGCCTCCATCATGGCCTTGCATTCTCCTATGGTATGTTTAGCTGGATGTTCCTTTGATCCATGTTTCGGGCAAGGCTCATTCAACTCTTGCTCCCAACTAACGAGCCCTCCGCCGGTTTGTGGGGGCGGTTTACCCATGTTGCGCTGAAAGCCTCTTTGAACTTGGGTATTGGCCACGAAATCAGAGCCACACTCTGCCTTTCGTTTGCATAAGAAGCTTGTTCCGACCGGATTAGCCTGCGCCGGTTTACCAGACTTATTTGCCTTTCCAGATTTATCTTCATCTGCTTCTGGATACTTAGTGTTGTCGGAGTCCCCGTACTTCACCAGAGCGCTCATGAGAGTTCCCATGTCATTACAATCCCGTTTGAGCTGTCCCAACTTTAACTTCAGAGACTCAAACCGGCAATTGTTTTCCAGTGTTACTATCGCCGTACTAGGGCTGATACCGTTTGAAGAGTGTAGAATTTCTGATACTCGCCGCACCCATGCACTTGTAGGCTCCTGCTCTCCTTGTATGCATGCTGCTAGATCTACCACTGACATTGGCTGCTTGCACGTGTCCTTGAAATTTTTGATAAATTGGTGGCGTAACTCACTCCATGATCCGATGGAGTTAGGTGGTAACCCTTTTAACCAGGTCCGGGCTGTACCCTCAAGCATCATGGTAAAGTACTTCGTGCAAGCCGCTTCGTCCACGTCCAGCATCTCCATAGCCATCTCATAGCTCTCGATCCAAGCTTCTGGAGCCAAATCTGCAGTGTAGTTAGGTACTTTACGCGGACCCTTGAAATCTTTGGGTAACTTTACGCTTCATAAAGCGGGGATAAGACACTGCACCCCAAAGGAACTCGTCGTGACTCCTGTCTCTGCTGTGGTTGTGTGAACCGGCGTCGTTTGGCGGATCTCCTCGCGGGCCGCAGATCTAACCCGATTTGCTGCCTCCTGAGCTCGCGCCTCTGCGCCTGCCGGATTATCCTGTCTGTGACGGTGTCGCCTCCGTTCACTACTGGACACCTCCGGTTCCTCCCAATGCCTAGTAACTCCGGCTGTGACGGGGTGTTGAATGAAGCCTCTTCCTGCTATAGGAATACGCTTGCTGCTGTGTCAACGCCGTGTTAAGCAGATCCTTGACCCTGCGTGCCTCCATTGCCACGGGGGATGTCCCCTCAATGGGTAAAGCGGCCAGGCGTGAAGCGGCAGCAACAATGTTATCCAAAGGGTTTGAGTAATGACCCGGAGGAGTGGGGATGTGAGGCGTGGACATAATCTGTCGATCTTGCTCCACAGTGGGCTGTTGAACCGGCTCACCTCTCACTGGGGCTGCCCTCCAGTTTACCCCCGGATCATTGCTAGCTCCCGCTCCTGGCGTCCCGAATAGATTCGTTGCCTCATAGACCGGCGGTACATGAGACTGGTACCTCCGATTCCTTACTCCCTGCGCGGAGGCCTGTTCCATCCTTAGTTGGAAAGCCTGAGAATCCAGCTCTGCATGTCTCATTGCTATCATAGCTTTCTCTGCCTTCAGATCCTCTCTTGCTTGCTCGATCCGGCCCCTCAGTTGAAGGAGTTCTGCATCGTGTTGCGCCTTGTCTGCTGGAGCCACCTCTGCTACTGCCCGGGTTGTAAACTCCTCTACTAAGGCGGATAGAGCGTCAGAGGGCGAGAGGGCCTGGCCGCTCCCCCCTGCACCAGCTTCTGCTGTGATCGCCCCGTTCACCATGGACTATGGCGTAGGTTGTGATCCGGCCATAAAGACAGCCACCCGGTTTTGCAGATCAAAGGGGTCCGGAATACTGTCTCCATCGGACACACCCTCAGATCGGCCGTCCCGCAACAGATACAAGGACTCAGTTTCTCCGGATGAGGATCCATCATCGGAATAAACAACTGTCTCGCCACCAGAATCCGATCCGTCCTCGGCTTGGACTCCATGTATTGCTCCAACGAAAACGCGCTTCATGGCAGGCTGAATCTGGGCCGATCTCGCACGCTGAGCCGGCTCGATGATGTCGGAGAAGATGTCTGGCTCAGGTCCCGGTTCGCCAATCTTGCCGATGAAGACGTGGATGCCGCCGAAAGGAACCCGGTACCCGTATTCGACTGAATCGGCCTCTGGGCCCCAGCCAGCATCGTCGATGTAGATCCGGCCGCTGCGACTCTTGGTCATCCGGCCGACCGCGTAGCCCTTGAGTCCTTCGAAGCTGCCCTTCAAGAACTCGAAACCGTCGTGCGGAGGCCCCACGGTGGGCGCCAACTGTCGTAGAATTAGCACGGCAGATGTCCGGCACAACGGACTTAATGATGGAACCATCGCACGGGTTAGCTTGAAGGGGTTAAATGCACACAAAGGACACAGAGGATTTATACTAGTTCGGCCCCTTCGAGGAAGGTAAAAGCCTACGTCTAGTTTGGTTTGGTATTGCTTGGGCGTCGAGGAACAGGGAGCTGATTGCTTGCCTGTGTCTCGACGGGTTGTTTCTTGTCCCTCAACCGTCGTCGGGTCATCCCTTTATATAGAGGTGACGCCCGGTCCGGTTTACAGAGTCCCGAGGTCGGCTCATATTTGTGTCCGCCTCGGTCTCTGCTCTTTCTTCCTTATCTCTCAAGTTTACATGATAAGACGGTTTACAAACCGTGAACTTTACACATGGGCCCTAAGCCTTCATGGGCCGTAACTTCTACTGAACTTACAATTATACAACTATATTATCATAATCCGGTTTACTCTAGCCGGTTTACACCTGCTAGCAGTATCCCTGACAGTTATGATCTTTCGAAATCCGTGCTCGCGGTTATGTGGCAGATTGGAATTTGTTAATGTCCGGTTGTAGAAAACTTGACAGAGGATCCTAAGTAAAACACACAACTGTGTGAGTAACTGTGACTGTCTCTTTTCACATTGAGAAAAGAACACAGTGGGGTTATGTTTGACTCGTAGGTAGTTCAGGATCTTTAGCAATCACTACTAGTTTGCGACCATTTGCGTAGATGCTCATCTTATTCTTGTACTCGTAAGTTAGCCACCATATATTTTGCTTAGTCGCTGCTGCAACCTCACCACTTACCTCTTCGTAACCATTTAAGCTTTGCTTGTCTTGTTACCCATGGTTATGGGATTGCTGAGTCCTCGTGGCTCACGGATACTACAACAACAGTTGCAGGTGCAGGTTTCCGATGACCTGACGTGAGAGTGTTGTTCGTTGTGTTGGAGTTCTTCTTCTACTTCTTCTTCTTCTTCTTCAGTCTTGGGTTAGGTTCCGGGTCGTCAGCCTAGGATAGCAGATGGATGTCGTTGTTCTTTTCATGTTTGCATCCGTAGTCGGATGCCTTGTATTGATGTTGTTGTATTCATGTGACTTGTATGTATTATTGTATCCCCTATGTATGTATGTAATGGTACAATGTAATGATATCCATCTTGCTATGCGCCCGAAATGCGGTTGTGTCCCAATCACGTAAGTGTCGCGTGATCAGGATAGAATCGCATCTTGGGCCTGACAAGTTGGTATCAGAGCCTCGACCGACCATAGGAGCCCCCTTGATTGATCGTAGCTTGGCCGTTGTCAAGTCTAGCAAAAAACTTTTTCGGAGTCTAGTTATATCGGAGAGTAGGAATTCTTTTTACTCCCCTGTCCCTTCGTCGCTCTGGTGAGGAATCTTGCGTAGGTGTTTTGAATTACCCCTCTTCCCCTTCAATTTTTTTTAGGATCACGCGGTTAGTTTTCGTTCGTTGCGTTGTCAGTTCTTTTCATCTGGTGCATCTCTCGTCAAGTGTTTTGACCCTCTTCTTCTTTGCATGATCAATCCTCAGTTCTTTTCAACCGGTGTTGTTTCCTCTTCCGAAGTTGTCTTTCTTTTTCCCACCCGCCCACCCTTTTGTTTCTCGGAGCCGGAGTCTTTAATCGAGTATCCATCCTACTCGTGTGAAGTCTTTGCTTTCTTTCGTCAATTGTTTCAACTGGTGAATTCTCGTCTAGTTTGTCATCCTTTATCTATTTTCTTCCGATGGATTCAATTCAAGTTTTCGGTGTTGTTCTTATTCTTTCCTCGGCTCAATTGTTTCCTTTTGCTCGTTCGCCTCTTGCCTTTTAATCATCCCGGAGTTCCGAAGTCATCTCAAAAGATTTGTTTGTGTTCCAATTAATTCGAGGTTGTCACCTCCTTCGAGTCTTTTAATCATTCCGGTGCATTATCTTCTTTGTCAATCAATTCTCAACGGTGTTTTCTCTTCGGTGGGCCCTAACCCACAGGTCTTTCCCAGGATCTTACCTGAATCTTCTAATTTTCCCGAAGTGTTATGAAATTCTTTTCAAGTGTGACGTAAGTATGGATTCCATCAGTCATATGCCTTCTTCAAGATCGCTTCCAATTCTTTTCATCATTGGTTCAACCTTTCTTCTTTCATTCTTCCGGAGTATTTCATGAATTCTTTTCATTGTGTTCCTCCGAAGGTCGTCTTTTCAGAAGATTTCGTCGCTCTCAGTTTTCAACTTCATCCTCCAAATATTCTTCGTTGATGTCTCTTCGTTCGCCTCACATTTGTCTGGTGCTTCGTCAAGTATTATTTAATCAGTTCACGATCTCTTCATTCTCGTCATTTTTAAATTACCCAAGTGCTTTATTCTTCCCAGCGATTCATCATATTCACTCAATTTTAATTCTTTACGGTGGTTTGTTCTCTTTCATCTCTAGATTTTATTCTTCCAGATGGTTTGTTCTTTACTTCACTCGGCTTTAATTCTTTACAGTGGTTCGACCAAGAGTTGTTTTCTGGTGCTATCATATCAATCCATTCAATTATTCCAATCCTACCGGTGTTTCATGAAGATTTTTGCAAGTTCACGATATATCCCTCTTTAATCAAGTTCAACGCGAATAAGTGGTATGCGAATCCATTGCTTCTCATCAATTTAATTGGTGGAGGATAAGCATAACATAATTCTTATTCTTTTATCAAGTTGATTAATCCTTTCCTTCGGAGTTTATTCTTGACGAATAAATTCTAGTTCTAAGCGCCTTAATCTTTCCTTTTCCGGAGTTCATAGTTTTCTCGGCTATCTCGTCGGTACCTCCATCTAAATCATCGCAATGCTTTAATCGTATTCTCTTCATCCGTTATCATCATTCTTTCATTACCGGAGTTCTTCTTGGTGATTCATCGTGATTCAAATCATCCTTCAAGTGTTCTTCAAATTCTTCTGGAGCAGCTCAAGCATTCTTATTCTTTTGCCTCTCGAGTGCAAATAATTCTCCGTATTCTTTTGAAGTGGAGTTTTGCAATTCCTAATTCTCAGCTATTCAATCTTCTTGTCGTGGCATAATTCACCTCAAGTTTTGGGATGAATTTCATAAGCCCACATCAAGCTTATTCTTTTGTTGTTGATTTTCTCAACAACTCCGTTCAAGTCATGTCACTCGTGCTCAAAGTTGTCATCTTCTTCTCCATTCTTTTAATTCCATCATTTCAATTCTTCCGGAGGCGTTGTGTTATACATCTCGTCATGTTTTTGTTTCATATTCTCAAGGTCTTGTCCTATTCCATTCATGTTCAATAGGTGGTGCTATTTCTTTCAGTTTCAGCCGGAGTGCTGCCTAAATTCATTCGTTCGAAGTTCCTTTCTATCTTTTTCAACCGGAGTGGTTTCAAATTCATTCTTATTCCTTCAGCTGTTGTTTTGTGCTTTTCAACCTCCTTGAGTCTCGCCGTATTCCTTCTTCCTCTTGTCTAACGAAGTCTTTGCAACTTCGTTCATCTCCATTGTATCCTTTCTTTCAAGTTGTTCAACTTCTCAATATTCTTTGGTTTCACTCTTTTGTCATCGAAGAACTTTGTTCTTCCTTTTTCAACTCCCGTCTCGTTCCTAAGATCTCGGGACGAGATCTCTTGTTAGTAGGGGAGTGTTGTGACACCCCGAGACCGGTGCGCCAGGTGTCAACCAGTTATTCGTCGCCGTTGCCATGTCATCTGCTTGTGTGTTGCATTTTGCCATGTCATCATGTGTGTTGCATCATCATGTTTTCAAAACTTGCATCCGCCCGAGCCCCCTTGTCCTCTCCGTTTTCCGTTCTCAGCCCAGACACACTTGCACACGCCCGCGGCACCTCCGGATATTTATTTTATGAGTGGCCGGAAAACATTCTCGGAATGGGTTGAAACTTGGCGTGTGGTCTTATTATAGCATAGGTAGACCACCTGTCAAGTTTCGTCGCGTTTGGAATTCGTTTGATAGCCCAACGTTTAACCATGTTAACCACCGGAAGCCTTTTCTCTTTGGCCCAGCACCCCTTCACACAGCCCACCAAGCCCATCCTAACCCCCTCCATGCTCTTGGCCGTTCGATCACGATCGCGTGGCCGCGAACCGCTCCTCATTTGGACACTCCTAGCTCCCTCTACCTATAAACAGGTGTCTCCCCCGTATTTTTCTCGCAGATCCAACCCTAGCCTCGCTCCCACCGAGCAGCCGGACATGTTCGTTCCACCGCCGGACATGTCCAGCGACCCTCCACCACACTCGGACCAATCAGAAGCCGCCACGTTGCCCTCCTCACCGCCCGCAGCAAATCCCTCCTCGCCACGTGTCGCCACCGCGCCCTCCTCCACCGCGTCGCGCCGCCGGGCCCGCGGGCTCGGCCCCGTGCCTCCTGGCGCTCCGACCCGCCAGGTCGCTCCGCCTCGCCCCTCCCTGTGCCCCTCGTCGTCGCTCGACCGCGACCGGAGCACCCGCAGCGCCGATCTGCTACACCGCCGCCGTTCTGCTCCCTCCGCCGCCGGATCCTGCCGGAATGGGTTTGGAGCGCCCGGGTCCGGTCGTCCCCAGTGTCGTGCGACCTCTCCTCCGCCAATGCTCGTCGGAGAGCCACATTGCCGCCGCCACCTTCCTCCTGCGCGAGCTCGCGGGAGGATGACGACACTGCAGCCGCCGCTCCCCTCCTGGGCCGGCCGCGCCGGCCTCGTGGGCCGCAGCCGGCTCCCCCGCCTCGCCTGTCCCGTCTCCCCTCGGCCCACTGCACCGCCTCCCTCCAGCTCCAGGGCCTAGCCAAGAGCCGGCCCACCTGCCTCCTCTCCTCTTCATGGGCCGAGCCCACATGGGTGAGCATGCCCCTCTAAGCCCCGCCCCGTGCGCTGTATACTATTCTACGCTCACTTTTCCTCTGTGTTTTTTTGGCCAAGTCCCTAAAATTACATATTTTGTTACCTTGTTTGTGTGGCTGTAACTTTTTACTCGTAGATCCAAATGATGCTTAGGATATGTCAAAATGATCGTGGTGATATGCTCTACACTTTGTTCCATTGTGATATGCTTGTTTGAGTTCATCTTGATGCTCTAATCCTCGTTGCAAGAGTGCTATAAGTTTAAAACTGCTGTTAACAGTAATTTTGTTGCATGATTGTGATGCTTGTAACTTTGTGCATGTTTATCCAAATGGAGCATATGATATGTCAAAATGTTCATTGTGAAGTCCTCTACATGCTGGTTTCTGTAGCATTCATGTTAGGTGCCATATTGCCATGTTAATCTCTGTTGCAAAAGTGCATTTGGCTGTTAAGTGATGAAACTTGTTATGAGATGCTGTTTTCACTTGCTCATTGCTATTGATGTGTTTGTCTTCATGCCACATGTCTTTATGTTTTAGAAGCACAATCATATGGTCTTTGCTGTGGTGCAATCCATTTTCCATGATATGCCTTGAGGTGACTTAAACAAGCTTGTAAACATGCCATGTTGTTGTTGCTGTTTTATACTTAGTGGAAAAACTGCTAAGTCTGGAATCTGTTTAAACTGATGCTATGTTTGCTTGATGCCCTAGTCAAATCCATGCTTGTTTTGGAGTGGCCAATGATCATGTCTTGTTGTCTATGTTATTGTCTATCCATTCATGCCCTTACTTGCACATATGGCCTGATGTAGCTTATTTATTTCTTACTCTCAAGTTGCTATAAATTTTACCTGTCAACTTTTTATCAGCATGTTCAATTTGGTGGAGCTTGTTGTTATTGATCCATGCCTCCTATGGAGATGCTCCAATGGAGTTGTTTGATGTATGATATGTCTACTACATGTCCATGATCTTTATATACTTAGTGGAGTTGATATGCTTGTTGTTTTGTGCCTCTGAAGGCAGCATCGTGATGATGTTTTTGCCTTCCCAGATTTTGGCTAAGTATGGATAATTTTATTGCAACTTGCCATGCTTGGTTAACTATGTTCCAGCAAGCTTTTGGGTGTGTTCTAAGTTCATGCTTGTTAAGTATCATGTCTAATTCACATCCATGCTTCTTGTTAACATGTTTGAGTGCTATAGCATATATTTACCTTGCTCCAAAGTAGCTATGTGGCTGTTAACTTCAGCTTTGCTTTGTAACTTGTTTTGCTCGTATCTTTTAGCCCGTTGCTCCGTTTTGAGTGTGCCCTATATGAAACTTGTGTGATTTTGCATGTAGAATCATAATATCATGTTGTTTACATGTTTGGAGTGTGTTTGCTTGATGTTTGGGTGCATCTTTCACCGTTGTCATGCTTGTCTTGTTTTGCTCATATCTTCTAGGCCGTAGCTCCGAATTAAACAAACTTTATATGAAACTTGACTAGAATTTCGTGTGGATCATCATGGTGCATGTTAACCTGCTGTTTAACAACTTGAACATAAGGTTTGTTCAGATCTGGACTAATTTCAAATTATGCATATGAGGACTTACCGGATTTGTTATGTGTGGATTCCGGCCTCATTTAAACTTGTTGGGTGATGTTGTTCTTGTGTGCTTCATCCCTTGCCATGTTTTGCATCATATAGACTTGTCTTGCATCCTACTTGGTTGAGCATGTTGTCTTGTTCTTGTGTTGTGTGTTTACTATGTTGTGTGCTTTCTTCTCGCTAGTTCTTTTCCGTTGCGATCATGAGGATTCGTTCGACTACATGTGGTTCGTCTTCGAGGCTTCTTCTTCGTCTTCTTCATGGACTCATTCTTCTTCCTTGCGGGATCTCAGGCAAGATGACCATCACCTTGGATACCTTTACTATCATTGCCATGCTTAGTTGTCTCGATGCTATCGTTACATGTCGCGCTACCCATCATTTATTGTCAGCCTCTCCTTGTTGCCACGAAACCTCTAACCTTGACACCTTCCTAGCAAACCGTTGTTTGGCTATGTTACCCGCTTGCTCAGCCCCTCTTATAGCATTGTTAGTTGCAGGTGAAGATGAAGATGGTTGCTTGTTGGAACTTGTTGTTGGAATATCACAATATATCTTATTATTATTAACACACCTATATACTGGGCATGGGTGGAAGGCTTGGCCTTTTGCTCGGTGTTTTGTTCCACTCATGCCACCTTAGGAGCCGATAAACCGGCATTATGTTCCTTGATTTTGCGTTCCTTACACGGTTGGGTATATGGGGACCCCTTTATAGTTCGTCTTTGAATAAATCTCCTCCAGCAAGGCCCAACATTGGTTTTAATTTGCCTCATAATAACAACTTAATTAATTAATTAAAATTGCATAGGGGGTCGCTCCCTCGAGATTCTTTTCTACATAGTAAGGGGGGCCAGTGCTAATGGTGTTGGTCCCAAATAGAGTCGTTTGCGGCGCCCCCCCCCCTTGGAAACTTGGGGTTTGGTTGTTGTACGATGTGCTCATCCGGACGTGGCATGAGACGAGATACGCGCGGCTACTATCAGGGTGTCGGCACGCCGGGAAGTCTTGCTGGACTTGTTTTACCATTGTCGAAATGTCTTGTGCACCGGGATTTCGAGCCTGATCGGATTGTCCCTAAGATAAGGGGTGATAATATTATTATTACTTCTGCTGATCGTGAGAGCGTGTGATGGGCTAAGTTGGGACACCCCTGCAGGGTTATGATCTTTCGAAATCCGTGCCCGCGGTTATGTGGCAGATTGGAATTTGTTAATGTCCGGTTGTAGAAAACTTGACAGAGGATCCTAAGTAAAACACACAACTGTGTGAGTAACTGTGACTGTCTCTTTTCACTTTGAGAAGAGAACACAGTGGGGTTATGTCTGACTCGTAGGTAGTTCAAGATCTTTAGCAATGACTACTAGTTTGCGACCATTTGTGTAGATGCTCATCTTATTCTTGTACTCGTAAGTTAGCCACCATATATTTTGCTTAGTCGCTGCTGCAACCTCACCACTTACCTCTTCGTACCCATTTAAGCTTTGCTTGTCTTGTTACCCATGGTTATGGGATTGCTGAGTCCTCGTGGCTCACGGATACTACAACAACAGTTGCAGGTGCAGGTTTCCGATGACCTGTCGTGAGAGTGTTGTTCGTTGTGTTGGAGTTCTTCTTCTTCTTCTTCTTCTTCTTCTTCTTCTTCTTCTTCAGTCTTGGGTTAGGTTCCGGGTCGGCAGCCTGGGATAGCAGATGGATGTCGTTGTTCTTTTCATGTTTGCATCCGTAGTCGGATGCCTTGTATTGATGTTGTTGTATTCATGTGACTTGTATGTATTGTTGTATCCCCTATGTATGTATGTAATGGTACAATGTAATGATATCCATCTTGCTAAGCGCCCGAAATGCGGTTGTGTCCCAATCACGTAAGTGTCGCATGATCGGGATAGAATCGCATCTTGGGCCTGACACTAACGTAATTCTCAGTGTAATTCTCTTTGTTGTGGCATGAATGTTCAGATCCGAAAGATTCAAGATAAAAGTTCATATTGACATAAGAATAATAATACTTCAAGCATACTAACAAAGCAATCATGTCTTCTCAAAATAACATGGACAAAGAAAGTTCATCCCTACAAAATCATATAGTTAGGCTATGCTCCATCTTCGTCACACAAAATACTCCAATCATGCACAACCCCGGTTTCAGCAAAGCACTCGTTTCATACTTTAATTTTTTTCAAACTCTTTCAATTTTCACACAATACATGAGCGTGAGCCATGGACATAGCACTATGTGGAATAGAGTGGTGGTTGTGGAGAAGACAAAAAGGAGGAAGATGGTCCCACATCAACTAGGCGTATCAATGGGCTATGGAGATGCCCATCAATAGATATCAATGTGAGTGAGTAGGGATTGCCATGCAACGGATGCACTAGAGCTAAAAATGTATGAAAGCTCAACAAAAGAAACTAAGTGGGTGTGCATCCAACTTGCTTGCTCACGAAGACCTAGGGCATTTGAGGAAGCCCATCGTTGGAATATACAAGCCAAGTTATATAATGAAAATTCCCACTAGTATATGAAAGTGACTAAACAAGAGACTCTCTATCATGAAGATCATTGTGCTACTTTGATGCACAAGTGTGGAAAAAGATAGTAGCATTGTCCCTTTTCTTTTCTTCTTCTTTTTTCTTTCTTTTTTTCTTTTTCTTTTCTTTTTTTGGGCCTTTCTTTTTTTCTTTGGCCTTTCCTTCTTTTTTTCTTTTTTTTCTTTTTGGGACAATGCTCTAATAATGATGATCATCACACTTATATTGATTTACAACTCGATATTACAACTTGATACTAGAACAAAGTATGACTCCATATGAATGCCACCAGCGGTGTACCGGGATGTGCAATGAATCAAGAGTGACATGTATGAAAAATTATGCATGGTGGCCTAGCCACAAATACGATGTCAACTACATGATCATGCATTGCAATATGACAATGATGAAGTATGTCATAACAAACAAAACGGTGGAAAGTTTCATGGCAATATATCTCAGAATGGCTATGGAAATGCCATGATAGGTAGATATGGTGGCTGTTTTGAGGAAGGTATATGGTGGGTGTATGGTAACGGCGAAAGTTGCGCGTTACAAGAGAGGCTAGCAATGGTGGAAGGGTAACAGTGTGTATAATCCATGGACTCAACATTAGTCATAAAGAACTCACATACTTATTGCACAAATATACAAGTCAACAAAACAAAGTACTACACGCATGCTCCTAGGGGGGAGGTTGGTAGGAGTTAACCATCGCGCGCCCCCGACCTCCACACAAAGGATGACACTCAATGAAATACCTCATGCTTCAAATTTGTCCCACAACAGTTACCATACGTCCATGCTACGGGACTTGCAAACTTGAACACAAGTATTTCTCAAATTAAAAACTACTCTACTAGCATGACTCTAATATATATCACCATCCTCATATCTCAAAACAATCATCAAGTAACAAACTTCTCTTAATATTCAATGCACTTTATGTGAAAGTTTTTACTATACTCATCTTGGATGCCTATCATATTAGGAGTAGTTTTATAACCAAAGCACATTACCATGCTGTCCTAAAGACTCTCAAATAGATATAAGTGAAGCATGATAGATCAACAATTTCTACAAAATAAAACCACCACCGTGCTCTAAAAGATATAAGTGAAGCACTAGAGCAAAACTATCTAGCTCAAAAGATATAAGTGAAGCACATAGAGTATTCTAATAAATTCTAAACCATATTTATCTCTCTCAAAAGGTGTGTCCAGCAAGGATGAGTGTGTCAAACTAAAATGCAAAGACTCAAATCATACATGACGCTCCAAGCAAAACACATATCATGTGGTGAATAAAAATATAGTCTCAAGTATAGTTACCAATAGATGAAGACGAAAGAGGGGATGCCTTCCCGGGGCATCCCCAAGCTTAGGCTTTTGGTTGTCCTTGAATTTTACCTTGGGGTGCCTTGGTCATCCCCAAGCTTAGGCTCTTGCCACTCTTTCTTCTATAGTCCATCAAAGCCATACTCAAAACTGGAAAACTTCACAACACAAAACTTGGCCAAAAATCTCGTAAGCTCCGTTAGTATAAGAAAACAAACCGCCAATCAAAGGTACTGTAATGAAATCATTCTTTGTTTATATTGGTGTTAAACCTACAGTATTCCAACTTCTCTATGATTCATATCCTCCAATACTACTCATAGATTCACCAAAATAAGCAAACAACACACGAAAAACAGAATCTATCAAAAACAGAACAGTTTGTCGTAATTTGTAACTTTCGAATACTTCTATAACTCCAAAAAAATTGAAATAAATTGGTAAACGTGAGGAATTTGTCTACCAATCATCTTAAAAAAGAATCAACTAAATAGCACTCTCCAGTAAAATCTGGTGGCTAATCTCGTGAGCGCTAAAGTTTCTGTTTTTTGCAGCATGATCATATAAACTTCACACAAGTCTTCCCAAAGGTTCGACTTGGCACAAACACTAATTAAAACACAAAACCACATCTAAATAGAAGCTAGATGCAATATTAATTCCTAAACAGAAGCAAAAACAAATAAAATAAAATTGGGTTGCCTCCCAACAAGCGCTGTCATTTAACGCCCCTAGCTAGGCACGATACAAGAATAGATCTAGGTATTGCCATCTTTGGTAGGCAATCCATAAGTGGCTCTCATAATATATTCATATGATAATTTAATTTTATTTCTAGGAAAGTGTTCCATGCCTTTTGATACGTCCAAAACGTATCTATAATTTTTGCTTGCTCCATGCCACTTTTGGGTGATATTGCTATGATATTCATACACTTCCATACTCTTTTGATCATATTTGGACTAACCTACTAATCCAGTGCACCCCAGTGCCAGTTTCTGTTTTCGGCTGTTTTTGTATTTCAGGTTTTCACATTACGAGAACTGCCAGGAAAAATCCAGAAAAATATATAAAAAATCAGCGTTCCAAAAACCTACCTTGCGCCCGAAGGACAGCCGGGGGGGGGCCACCAGGGCTCCAGGTGCCCTGGCGGCGCCCCCCCCCTGGGCCGCGCCGAGGGGGCGCCTGGGCCCCCCGAGCCCCGTCTGGTGCCCCCCTTTGGCATATATTTAGAGGGTCCTTCGAAACCCTCGGGACGGGAACTCTTTTTCGCGATCTCATCTCTGTTCTGCCGCCGCCGCCGCTTCCAAGATCGGGAGCACCAGGAGAACTCTTCCCAGCACCCTGCCGGAGGGGAGGATCACCACCGGGAGCTTCTCCACCACCATGGACGCCTCCCGGATGAGTTGTGAGTAGTCTCCCTTGGACCATGAGTCCATGACCAGTAGCTATGTGATGTTCTCCTCCCGTTCTTGTGCTTCACTAATTAGTCCTCGTGAGCTGCCCTACATGATCGAGGCACTTATGTAATCCTTATGCTGTTGCTATGATGAGTTTGCTGGGATCCGATGGATTATGAGATTATGTTCAGATTGTTCTTGAGTAATATATTTGATCTACCTCTTTTATATTTATGTTCATAAGTAATTCTTGCATGTTCTCCATTGTTATTTATTGCTTTGGCCAAGTAATAGGTAGTGACTCCAAGAGGGAACGTTATGCTCGATTGTGGGTTCATGCCCCTCGATGACTAGCTTGAGTGACAGAAACATGAGTCTAGGGGATGTGATGTTGCCACAAGGGGGAAAACAACGGTGCTTGTGCCCGCGGGTGCAAGGATTGTTTACTTTACGCAAAGTTCTTTTAATGCAGTTGTCTGTTGCTTTGAGTTTACACTATGGGTGGGGCTCGCAACTTAATACCAGCGAGATGTTCTGGATAGATATCTCAAGGTGGATGATTAGTAGTAGATATTGATGGATTTCGGTCTACTTACTTTGGCGTACCTCCCATGCTTTGAACCTCAACCTTTCTTGCAATATAGTCAGCATTGGTTTGCGTTCGTGGTCCTGTCAATTGCCCAGCTGTAATTCGTTTACCTCACATAGCTGTTTTATCGTCTTTTGGGAGAGAGACATCACTAGTGAACATCATGAGACTCCGGTCCATATTACCATCATTGATCACATCCGCTATTTACTTTTTGCTATTACTTACTATTGCAAACACTATCTATCACTACTATCATTTGCGTTTAACCCTTTCTGAACTACAAGGCCGGAGAAATTGACAACCTCTCTGTACTCGTTGGGAGCAAAGTTATTTGTATCTGTGTGCAGGTCCACGTTGACTGCTAATATCTAGCGCCGTTAGCAGTTGACACCTACTTGTTGAACCTAGGAGTCTCTGGGGATTCGATCCTTGGCATCTTTGCTAAGGGAAAAGCTTCCACAACACTGCATCTTACACCTTCCACTTGGGGTAACCAACGAGGGGTTAGAGGCCCATCAAGGAGTTTTTCTGGCGCCGTTGCCGGGGACTCCACTATTCAGGATAGGGGAGTTGCATGCTATCTTTTACCTTTGCTTTTTAGTCTTGTTAGTTTACCTTTCAGTTTTTGCTTTAGTACCTTTTTATCGAAAATCACAAAAATAGTTATCTTGCTTGCTTGCTACTATGGGTTCTACCGAGAACACCAAGTTGTGTGACTTCACTAGTCACAACAACGATGACTTTATCAGCACACCTATCACTACACCTGCCACTTCAGCACCTTCATATGAAATTAAACCTGCTTTACTGAACTTAGTCATGAAAGAACAATTCTCCGGTGCTGGAGATGATGCTGCTTTACACTTAAACAACTTTGTTGAACTTTGTGATATGCAAAAGTACCAAGAAATAGATGGTAATATTGTTAAGCTTAAGCTTTTTCCTTTCTCCTTGAGAGGAGGAGCTAAAATTTGGTTTCAGTCTTTGCCTAGAAATAGCATAGATTCATGGGACAAGTGCAAAGATGCTTTTATCGGAAAATACTATCCACCTGCTAAAATTATCCAACTTAGAAGTAACATAATGAATTTTAAACAGTTGGATAATGAACACGTTGCCCAAGCTTGGGAACGTATGAAATCTCTTATCAAGAACTGCCCTACTCACGGTTTGACTACTTGGATGGTTATCCAAACTTTTTATGCAGGCTTGAACTTTACCTCGCGGAACTTGTTAGATTCGGCCGCGGGAGGAACTTTTATGTCAACTATACTTGGTGCTGCCACAAAGCTTCTCGATGAGATGGTGACCAACTATTCCCAATGGCACACCGAACGCGCTCCAACAGGTAGGAAGGTAAACTCTGTCGAGGAGATTTCCTCCTTAAATGAAAAAGTTGACTTGATCATGTCTCTACTTTCGAAGCAATCTACTATTGATCCTCGTGATGTTCCTTTAAATTCTTTGATTGCTCAAGAACAAGTAGATGTGAACTTTATCTCTAGAAACAATTTTAACAACAATGCTTATAGGAGTAACTTTGGTAACAATCCTAGACCGTTCCCCTCTAACTCTTATGGGAACAATAATGCTTATCCTAATACCAAGAACTCCACTACTGAACTAGAGATTATGCTTAAAGATTTCATCACTACCCAAAAAGCCTTTAATAAGAGTGTAGAAGAAAAACTACATAAACTAGATGATCTTTCTTTTAAGGTAGACCATTTAGCCAATGAGGTAAAATTGCTAAAAATTAAAACTTCTCCTCTTGAGGAGAGGGAAGTCACTCCTATAAATGCAATTCAAGTGCAAATTAATGAAAACATTAGGATGATGGCTAAACTTAAAGAGAGATGGGCTAGAGAAAGGGAGGAAGAAGATAGAATTAAGAGCCTTCCTACCCACCACACTGTTGCTACTATCCAAGTTGTTGAGGATGTTCAAACTCTTAGCACCCAATGTACTCCTGGTCCCATTGGACCTATTAATGATGATGCTATGACTATAGAAACTACCAAAAAGTGAACCTAAAGGACACCACTACCACTTTACTTGATGCTAGGGACCTTGATTTTGATAATTGCACTCTTACCGAAGTTATTGATTTCCTTCACAAGATGTCTAGAGATCCCCGCACTAGCACGCTTAACCTTGCCTTCACGGAGCATATCACTAATGCTCTCATCAAAGCTAGGGAGGAGAAACTTAGAGTATAAGCCTCCATACCTAGAAAGCTAGAAGATGGTTGGGATCCTATGATAAAAATTAAATTGAATGACTTCTCTTGCTATGCATTATGTGATGTTGGAGCTAGTACCTCTGTTATGCCCAAAAGAATATATGATATGCTTAAATTGAAACCTTTTGATTCTTGTTCTTTTGGTGTTCGTCTCGTTGATTCTTCCATAAAGAAACCTTTGGGGAGGATCGACGATGTTCTTATCGTTGTTAATGATAACTAGCAAAGTGGCCCGCTCGATGCGCGGGCAATGTCTTTTAACAACTTGTCATATTTATATTTTGTTATTAAACTTCTTATATAATGTGATATTACAAATATTCTAGAATCCATTTGACTTTTTTCATTATCATTCATTATTTTTGGTACATAAATATTGGTAATAATAAATTACTCCCTCCGTTCCCAAATATTTGTCTTTCTAGACATTCAAAAGGACTACAACATACGGATGTATGTAGTCATATTTTAAAGTGTATATTCACTCATTTTGCTTTGTATGTAGTCACTTGTTAAATTCTCTAGAAAGACAAATATTTAGGAACGGAGGGAGTAGATCCTAATGAATTAGAATTCACGTAAATTTTGCCCATATATACTAATATTTTATTGTAATTTTCCAAATCTAACAATGAATTTTTTTAGGAGTTTAATTCTATTAGATCTTTGCAAGAGATTTAGCATCATGGATATTGTTAAATTATTGTGTTTTGTGTAGTCTCGCACTCTAAAGAATTACAAGATTCACTTGGATTCTATTATATGTGTACACTTTTGAACATATGACTCCTGAAAATTTGTAGTCAAACTTGAGTATTATATTGGCAGAGAAAAAACCCATTACAACTGATGTACTACAATAGATGGAAGAATATGGTTCTTTTTCTGTCAATTACCATGATGGAGGTGATTCAGTAGATGCAATTATAATGAAGTTCTGGTGATCAACTACATACAAATTTATGTCTCATATATTTGTATGATAATTAAATAATGAAGTTGCATTGTATTGTGAGAATATTACAAAGAGGAAGATTAAAAATTTCATGCAGTATGCCTCAATATAGAAAAGTTTGGACCGGGATATGTCTGCATTATTATAAAGTGGCATGATAATGTAAGTTCTATCATTCCCGTGTGAACTGCCACAAAATGGATACAACTTGTCATTCCCAACGCAAGCATATATGCTCCTGTTCACGATCCAGGCATGTCTTCTTCGATATCACTTCGTACATACAACTGGTTCTCGAGCCGCTGTTTAGAACGGCACCCTGTCCACATGCATGCTACATCATCTGCATGCTCCTTATATCTTGATTACTTCGACCTTCCCTAGGTTTGATTTTTTCCTCTATTTTGATGGGCTCATAGTCATGCGGAAAACCAAGTTGTCTCATACCCCAATGGTATGTGTATAGATAGATACGATCGATAATCGCTAGCCGATAATACATGATATACCCAGGTTTGAAGGAGAAATCAATTAATTTTTTTTCTGTAGAGTTATCTGTTCTGGTCAATTTCGAGTAGACCATTTAAATCCGGTGAATTTCGAGCTTGTGATTTGTTAGATTTCCTGTTTTTTGTCACCACGATTAGTGAAAATTTGGCCCAGCCGTCTCTATACTTAACAAACCATTATTTAAGAACAATTCACATTTCGTACGTGCTTGGTCATATGATTCTTCATGTTAGAGTATGCACGTAGCTATGATTCTATGATTTTTTTTTAGCATCAGCTATGATTCTATGATAGATACCCACTCCTTATTGAACATTGTTAATGGTGATGCTGATAAAGTTTTGTAGATTACGTGCAGCCCAGACGCGCTATGGATTGAAGGATCGAGCTAGCCTCAACATACACGTACATAAGAGATGTCAAAAGTTGATTTTGGTTCCTACTATGCAACGCTAACCACGCTATGTAAACCTACCCACGCTACGTTATTGATTCACTCTCGGCCGGCCGGAAAGAGAATGCGGCACATGTACGTATGGACGTGCTAAATGTGCGTATGCAAAAAAAAAAAGATTTGCTCTAGCTAGATGGACCGCTGATTTTTTTTCCTCTGGAAACGTGACTCTTTTGACCCGGACACGTGAGGATGGGTGTCTTTTTACATTTCACCTGGACACGTGATTTTCTTTAGCTAGACCGATGGGAAATTGTTTTTTTTACATGAACATATGATTCTGTTTACTCATTCTTATTTTTTCTTAAAGATGAGCCTGTGCTCAGATGCGGATTACCGGTTATCGTAGGCCTACCTTGTTATATACTCCTTCTTTCCTAAAGATGTACATGGTTGGGGTTTGTACCACGTGAGAGTCTAATTTTTTTTTCCTTCTTTCCTAATACTGTACGTATGAGGTTGTATGTTGTTTTACGCATCCTTATTTTCCTTAAAGATGTGTCACGTATGTTCCCCTAGGCCCACCTTGTTATATATGTTACACAGATTAAACGGTCAGATAATCTTAATTTTAAGAGATCCTCAAAATCAAGGGCTAGTATTTTCTGATTAACCTGAGATTTTCTAGCCTTTTTCTCTTCCACCTAGTTCGCCGTATATTACTTTTAATATATAATAGATTATGTTCCAGTTGATTTTATTATTATGGATATTGAATGTGATCCTTCATGTCCAATTATTTTGGGACGTCCCTTTTTACGCACCGTTGGTGCTATCATTGACATGAAAGAGGGTAAGATAAAATTTCAGTTTCCTCTCAAGAAAGGGATGGAACACTTCCCTCGTAAGAAGATCAAGTTACCTTTTGAGTCCGTTGTACGGGCTAGCTATTCTTTTACTCTTGATAAAACTTGATCTCTATGCATTATGCCTAGCTTAAAGGCATAAAAGAAAGCGCTCCTGGGAGGCAGCCCAATGAATAAATTTATTTTGCTTTTGTTGTGTCTTGATGTTGTTTACTGATGTAGCATCATCATTGTATCTTTGCTTTTCATATTTGTGCCAAGTATAGCCTCTGATTGCTAGAAAGTTCAAAAGTTGTGAGGTGCTGTCCAGGAAACAGATTCTGTCCTTGGATAGAAAAATTCGTATAAAATCACCAGATCGTCTTTTTGGTCTGAAATGTTTCGACAACGTTCTCTATATAATTGTCTTTCATGCGTCTGTTCTGAGTTTTTTGATTTGAGTTGCAGAAGTACCCCGAACAAATCAATTACTGCCTGCTGTTCTGTTTTTCACAGATTCTGTCCTGTTTTGCCCTTCCTTCATTTTGCAAATCAAGAGCTTGCTTTTTCTTTGCAAAAACCTTTTGGCAATCTTGAGAAACAGTAGAACTTCAAGAATATCTTTATTTCCAGCAAGGTGCAATTATTTTATTAAGGGTACTAACCTCGCTAATCAGATTATGATGAGTTATGTATGAAGGGAGTTTTCAAGTGTGCGAGGGAAGATGATAAAAAGATTCAGGAGTGTCAAGCGCTCAAGCTTGGGGATGCCCCCGTGCACCCCCCAAGAAATATTCAAGGAGACTCAAGCGTCTAAGCTTGGGGATGCCCCCGTGCATCCCCTTCTCCATCAACATTATCAGTTCGTCTTTCGTTCCGCTATATTTTTATCACTTCATGTGTTATGTGCTATGCTTGGAGCGTCTTGCTTTTAGTTTTCTTTTTAGTTTTTCATAACGAGTCGGAACTCGGCGTTCTTTATGTGGGAGAGAAACACGCTCCACTTCTACCTAGAACATAACATAGAATTTTCATGTCTATCTTTGCTGTGTGTTCTTTGTCTTTTAATAGCTACTATCATGCTCTGCTCTTAGTATTCATGCTTATCTTTTCAAAGAGCTTTTGTTTAGTTGGTTGCTTGAAATCTCTTTAATTATCATGCTCACCTTATTAAGAGAGTTTGCTTCCGTTGCATTGGTTAATATGTCTATGATAAAGATGCTACGTGCATAATGGCGCTTAGTAGTTCAGGTTTTCTTATGGTTAGTCTCAAATAGCTGGAGGATTCCCAATGTGTTATTGGAGTACCAACATGATTTGTTTGCCTATGATGTGTTATGGTTTAGTAATATCTTCCTTCGAGAATTTATTTTGATTGACTTGGCGTATGCTCACGCATATTTAAGACTGTAAAGAAAGTCTGTCAAGCCTTGATGATCTTTTATTTCTGAGTAGCGATATAACTACCATGCCTGATTCAATATTGCTTTGTCGCTCTGCATGATTATGACCGTCATTGCTCTCTTAGTTGGTCGCTCCCAGTCTTTTGCTAACCTCCACCTTACTAAGCGAACTAACTTTGCAATACATAGCTCATGGGAAAGTAGCTTAAAAACTATTGTGGTAAAGAATATGTTGCTTATGTATCTTATTTCTTATAAGTTGCTTGCTGAGCGGTAACCATGTTTCTGGGGACGCCATCAACTGTCACACCTTTGTTGAATATCATGTGAGTTGCTATGCATGTTCGTCTTGTCTGAAGTAAGGGTGATTTGTCATGGGTTGAATGAGTATGCATATTGTTAGAGAAGAACATTGGGCCGCCAACCAAAGCCATGTATCATGGTGGAAGTTTTAGCTTGGACATTAATCCTCAATCTCTTATGAGAATATGCTTATGCATTAAAGAGGAGTCCATCATCTATTTTCTATGTTGTCCCGGTATGGATGTCCTCAAGTTGAGATCTATCAAAAACGAGAAATCAAATGTGATTTATCTCCTTGGACCTTTGTACAGGTGGCATAGAGGTACCCCTTTGTGACACTTGGTTGAAACATATGTAATGCAATGATAACCCATGGAAATCCGAGCTAATTAGGACAAGGTGCGAGCACTATTGGTATTCGATGCATGAGGCTTGCAACTTATAGGATGTCTTATGCATGACACATATGAAGTACTACTACCGTTGACACAATTGCTTCTATGTTTTCAAAATAAAAAGCTCTAGCACCAACTACTGAGAGCATGATTGTCATTCTAAGTGTAATGTGCATTGTTCCAAAGTAGCATTGTCTTTTGCATGATTGTGATATCGTTTATTTTGAAATCATTGTATCTAGTCATCACTCAAACCTTGAAGGTGCCCCTGCATTTATGTTTTGCTTCACTAAAGGGGGCAAGCTAGATATCACTTTTCCATATTTGCACACCATGTTCATTGCAAATCTTTTTGATGTTTCAGTTTCATATTGTAAAACTTTCAGTCATTTGTGATTTTCTCATGAGGCAACTCAATTACTATAGAATCATTGTCTCAGTAAGCTTTTGTCATATGACTATGAAGAAGTCCTATATGGTTAATAGCATGTCACCACAGAAATTATTCTTGTTATCATTTACCTACTCGAGGACGAGCAGGAATTAAGCTTGGGGATGTTGATACGTCCAAAATGTATCTATAATTTCTGCTTGCTCCATGCCACTTTTGGGTGATATTGCTATGATATTCATACACTTCCATACACTTTTGATCATATTTGGACTAACCTACTAATCCAGTGCACCCCAGTGCCAGTTTCTGTTTTCGGCTGTTTTTGTATTTCAGGTTTTCACATTACGAGAACTGCCAGGAAAAATCTAGAAAAATTATATAAAAAATCAGCGTTTCAGAACCTACCTTGCGCCCGAAGAACAGCCGGGGGGGCCACCAGGGCTCCAGGCGCCCTGGTGGCGCCCCCCCCTAGGCCGCGCCGGGGGGGCGCCTAGGCCCCCGAGCCCCGTCTGGTGCCCCCCTTTGGCATATATTTAGAGGGTCCTTCGAAACCCTTGGGACGGGAACTCTTTTTCGCGATCTCATCCCTGTTCCGCCGCCGCCGTCGCTTCCAAGATCGGGAGCACCAGGAGAACTCTTCCCGGCACCCTGCCGGAGGGGAGGATCACCACCGGGAGCTTCTCCACCACCATGGACGCCTCCCGGATGAGTTGTGAGTAGTCTCCCTTGGACCATGAGTCCATGACCAGTAGCTATGTGATGTTCTCCTCCCGTTCTTGTGCTTCACTAATTAGTCCTCGTGAGCTGCCCTACATGATCGAGGCACTTATGTAATTCTTATGCTGTTGCTATGATGAGTTCGCTGGGATCCGATGGATTATGAGATTATGTTCAGATTGTTCTTGAGTAATATATTTGATCTACCTCTTTTATATTTATGTTCATAAGTAATTCTTGCATGTTCTCCATTGTTATTTATTGCTTTGGCCAAGTAATAGGTAGTGACTCCAAGAGGGAACATTATGCTCGATTGTGGGTTCATGCCACTCGATGACTAGCTTGAGTGACAGAAACATGAGTCTAGGGGATGTGCTGTTGCCACAAGGGGGAAAACAACGGTGCTTGTGCCCGCGGGTGCAAGGATTGTTTACTTTACGCAAAGTTCTTTTAATGCAGTTGTCTGTTGCTTTGAGTTTACACTATGGGTGGGGCTCGCAACTTAATACCAACGAGATGTTCTGGATAGATATCTCAAGGTGGATGATTAGTAGTAGATATTGATGGATTTCAGTCTACTTACTTTGGCGTACCGCCCATGCTTTGAACCTCAACCTTTCTTGCAATGTAGTCAGCATTGGTTTGCGTTCGTGGTCCTGTCAATTGCCCAGTTGTAATTCATTTACCTCACATAGCTGTTTTATCGTCTTTTGGGAGAGAGACATCACTAGTGAACATCATGAGACTCCGGTCCATATTACCATCATTGATCACATCCGCTATTTACTTTTCGCTATTACTTGCTATTGCAAACACTATCTATCACTATTATCATTTGCGTTTAACCCTTTGTGAACTACAAGGCCGGAGGGATTGACAACCTCTTTGTACTCGTTGGGAGCAAAGTTATTTGTATCTGTGTGCAGGTCCACGTTGACTGCTAATATCTGGCGCCGTTAGAAGTTGACACCTACTTGTTGAACCTAGGAGTCTCTGGGGATTCGATCCTTGGCATCTTTGCTAAGGGAAAAAGTTCCACAACACTGCATCTTACACCTTCCACTCTGGGTAACCAACGAGGGGTTAGAGGCCCATCACCTTTCCTTAATGGAAATTGGAATCTAATATTTCCTTCCTTCATGTTAATAATTGCACCAATCGTTCTAAGGAAAGGTCTACCAAGAATAATAGGACATGAAGGATTGCAATCTATATCAAGAACAATGAAATCTACGGGCACATAATTCCTATTGGCAACAATAATAACATCATTGATCCTTCCCATAGGTTTCTTAATGGTAGAATCCGCAAGATGCAAATTTAAAGAACAATCATCAAGCTCATGGAAACCTAACAAATCACACAAAGTTTTTGGGATAGCAGAAACACTTGCACCCAAATCACACAAGGCAAAGCATTCATGATCTTTAATTTTAATTTTAATAGTAGGTTCCCACTCATCATAAAGCTTTCTAGGGATAGAAACTTCTAATTCAAGTTTTTCCTCATAAGATTGCATCAAAGCATCAACTATGTGTTTGGTAAAAGCCTTATTTTGACTATAAGCATGTGGAGAATTTAGTACGGATTGCAACAAGGAAATACAATCAATAAAAGAGCAATTATCATAATTGAATCCCTTGAAATCCAAAATAGTGGGTTCATCACTATGCAAAGTTTTAATTTCTTCAATCCCACTTTAAACAATTTTAGCATCAAGATCTAAAAACTCCGAATCATTGGGACGCCTTTTAACTAAAGTAGACTCATCTTCAGTCCCATCTTTGTCAAGATTCATGCTAGAAAACAAGGATCTAATAGGAGACACATCAATAACTTTTAGATCTTCATCTTTATTTTCATGATAACTAGAAGCACACGCTTTCATAAAGCACTCTTTTTTAGCACGCATCCTAGCGGTTCTTTCTTTGCATTAATCAATGGGAATTCTCATGGCTTTGAGAGACTCATTGATATCATGCTTGGGTGGAATACATCTAAGTTTCAAATAATCAACATCAAGAGTAATTCTATCCATGCTTCTAGCCAACTCATCAATCTTAAGCAATTTTTCTTGAAGCAAAGCATTGAAATCCCTTTGCGAATTCATAAACTCCTTAACCCTAGTTTCAAATTCAGAGGGCATCTTACCAAAAAATTCCATAAGATTTATTGTAGGAATTAAAATAATTATTAGAGGAATTACTAGGAAAAGGCCTAGGATTATAGTTTCCTCTATAAGCATTGTTACCAAAATTATTCCTACCAACAAAATTCACATCCAAAGATTCATTGTTATTTTCAATCAACCTAGATAAAGGCATATCATTAGGATCAGAAGAAGCACTCTTAGTAGCAAATAATTTCATAATTTCATAAGTTCATCCATCTTCCCACTCAAAATACTAATCTCTTGAATAGCATGCACCTTTTTACTAGTAGATCTTTCGGTGTGCCATTGAGAATAATTAACCATAATATTATCTAGGAGTTTGGTAGCTTCTCCTAAGGTGGTTTCCATGAAAGTGCCCCCCGCGGCCGAATCTAAAACATTTCTAGAAGCAAAATTCAAGCCAGCATAAAAGTTTTGTATAATCATCCCTAAGTTCAAACCATGTGTAGGACAATTACGTATCATTAATTTCATTCTCTCCCAAGCTTGTGCAACATGCTCATGATCCAGTTGCTTAAAATTCATAATATCGTTTCTAAGAGAGATAATCTTAGCAGGAGGAAAATACTTAGAGATAAAGCATCTTTGCACTTATTCCATGAATCAATATTATTTCTAGGAAAAGAGGAAAACCAAGTTTTAGCATGATCTCTAAGTGAAAATGGAAATAGCTTCAATTTAACAATATCATTATCCGTATCCCTCTTATTTTGCATATCACACAAATCAACAAATAGCGGCATCTTCACTAGGAAGGCCGGAAAATTGATATTTCATGACCAGATTCAACAGAGCAGCATTGATCTCACAAGATTCAGCATCGGTAATAGGAGCAATCGGAGTGCTAATAAAATCATTGTTGTTGGTATTGGAAAAGTCACACAATTTGGTATTGTTCTGAGCCATAGTGACAAGCAAGCAATCCAACACACAAGCAAACAAGAGTCAAGCGAGTGGTAAACACACGGCAAAAAGAAGGGCAAATAAAATGGCAAGGGTGAACTGGGAGAGAGGAAAATTAGAGTCAAATAAATGTAATGGGAAGGATAAGGGTTTGTGATAGGTACTTGGTATATGACTTTTGCGTCAGCCTCCCCGGCAACGGCGCCAGAAATTTTTCTTGCTACTTCTCAAGCTTGCGTTGTATTCCCTCGAAGAGGAAAGGGTGATGCAGCACACTAGCGTAAGTATTTCCCTCAGCTTTTGAGAACCAAGGTATCAATCCAGTAGGAGACCACGCGCGAGTCCCTCGCACCTGCACAAACAAAATAAGAACTTCGCAGCCAACGCGATAAGGGGTTGTCAATCCCTTTACGGTCACTTACAAAAGTGAGATCTGATAGATAGGATAGTATAATATTTTTGGTATTTTTGGATATAAGAACAAAAAGTAAATAAAGCAAAGTAAAGTAGATGGAAGATTAATATGTTGAGAATTGACCCGGGGGCCATAGGTTTCACTAGTGGCTTCTCTCATGATAGCAGAATTCTACGGTGGGTGAACAAATTACTGTCGAGCAATTGATAGAAAAGTGCATAGTTATGAGAATATCTAGGCATGATCATTATATATAGGCATCACATCCGTGACAAGTAGACCGAAACGATTATGCATCTACTACTATTACTCCACACATCGACCGCTATCCAGCATGCATCTAGAGTATTAAGTTCATAAGAACAGAGTAATGCTTTAAGCAAGATGACATGATGTAGAGGGATAAACTCAAGCAATATGATACAAACCCCATCTTTTTATCCTCGATGGCAACAATACAATACGTGCCTTGCTGCCCCTGCTTTCACTGGGAAAGGACACCGTAAGATTGAGCCCAAAGCCAAGAACTTCTCCCATTGCAAGATCTATAAATCTAGTAGGCCAAACCAAACCAATAATTCGAAGAGACTTGCAAGGATATTATAATCATCATAAAAGATTTCAGAAAATAATCAAATATTTCTCGTAGATAATCTTGATCATAACACAATTTATCGGATCTCGACAAACACATCGCAAAAAGATTACATCGAATAGATCTCCTCGAGGATCGAGGAGAACTTTGTATTGAAATCCAAAAATATAGAAGAAGCCATCTAGCTAATAACTATGGACCCGAAGGTCTGTGGTAAACTACTCACAACTCATTGGTGAGGCTATGGTGTTGATGTAGAAGTACTCCATGGTAGATCCCCCCTCCGACGGAGCTCTGGAATAGGCCCCAAGATGGGATCTCACGGGAATAGAAGGTTGCGGCGGTGGAATTAGGGTTTTCTCTCTTGCCTCGATGTTTTCAGGGTACATGGATATATATATATATAGGAGGAAGGAGGGCATCGGGGGAGCCGGAGGGAGCCCACGAGGGTGGGGTGCGCGCCCAGGGGAGAAGCCCGCCCTGGACCCTCGTGGCCGCCTCCTTCGTTCCCTCGCGTGTACTCCAAGTCTTCTGGGTAGATACGGTTTCAAAAATCACTCTCCCGAAGGTTTCACTCCGTTTGGACTCCGTTTGATATTCCTTTTCTGCGAAACCCTGAAATAGGCAAAAGACAACAATTTGCACTGGGCCTTGGGTTAGTAGGTTAGTCCCAAAAATAATATAAAAGTGTATAATAAAGCCCATTAAACATCCAAAACAAAATATATAATAGCATGGAACAATCAAAAATTATAGATACGTTGGAGACGTATCATGCGACAAAGCAATAGAGCGAGACAACTAGCAAAGCAATGATAGAGGTGATATCAATGAATGATCATCTTGCCTGAGATCCCGCTAGGAAGACGAACGAGTCCATGAAGAAGACAAACGGACATAGTCGAACAAATCCTCACAACTCCAGAACGAAACCGAAGCTAACGAGAGAACCAAACCGGAAAGAAGCAAACAACATGGTAAACACACAAGCATAACATGGCATGATGCACAACAAAGTATGATGCATGTCCGGTTTAAATATACATGGCATGGCAAAGTTTAACAAACAACACTACAATTTAAGTGGATCGTAATATGCAACGAGTTGCATAATGAAGAAACACCACATTTAATTATTTACTTTGCTCTCGATTATGAACCCAAGAATTTTAAATGTTGTTTAACATGGCAAGAGGTGCAACACAATTAAACTATGCTAACTAAGCAATTTAAATGGGGCCGGAAACAACAAACAACAATTCCGGAAAATCCCATGAGCATATTTTAAATTTTGTCCTCTTTGTCTAAAACACAATTTTAATGTTGTTAAATAGGGAAATAAAGTGCACCAAGTTATTCTATGCATTTTCTACCCCATTTACATATAAAGTTTATTAAATTTGGAGCTACGGTTAATTAGTTATGAAATAAACCATTTCAACATGTTAAAACCATAAATTTAATCAAACATCAAGTTTAAACGTTTTAAACAGGAATGAAAGTGGAAAATTATTAATCGACACAAAATTCTAAGCATTTTACATATATAAAGTTTTTACATAAGATGCACGGTTATGGAGTTATTATATGCATGAAGTTAGAGGGTTTTTCTGTAAAACAGTTTAACTCTGGATAATTAGTCAAATTCTCGGATCTGAAAAAAAAAACAGATCGGGCCAAAACTGGCTGGGTGTTGGGCATCTCGCCATGGCACTTGGGTCTGCTGGAGGTGGGCAGCGCTAGGCGAAGCATAGGGCAGCCCTGGTGCGTGTGCGGCTATCCGGATTATGGTGCCCACTTTACGCGGTTGGGCGATGACCAGCTGATGGCTTCTCGCCCCTCGTTGGTTACCCCAAGTGGAAGGTTTGAGATGCAGTGTAGCGGAAGTTTTCCCTTGGCAAAGATACCAAGAATCGATTTCCCCTGAGACTCCCAGTTTCAACAAGAAGGTGTCAACTGCTAACGGCGCCAGATATTAGCAATCAACATGGAACTACACACAGATACAAATAACTTTGCTCCCAACGAGTACAGAGAGGTTGTCAATCCCTCCGGCCTTGTCGTTTACAAAGGATCAAACGCAAGTTATAATAGTGATAGGTATTGCTGCAAATAGTAAGTAAAAGCGGAAAGTAAATAGCGGATGTGATCAGTGATGGTAATATGGACCGGGGTCCCATGATGTTCACTAGTGATGTCTCTCTCCCAAAAGACGATAAAACAGCTATGTGAGGTGAACGAATTACAGCTGGGCAATTGACAGAATTATGTGCGCAAACCAATGCTAACTATGTTGCAAGAAAGGTAGAGGTTCAAAGCATGGGCGGTACGCCAAGGCAAGTAGACAGAAATCCATCTGCATCTACTACTAATCATCCACCTTGAGATATCTATCCAGAACATCTCGCTGGTATTAAGTTGCGAGTCCCACCCATAGTGTAAACTCAAAGCAACAGACAACTGCATTAAAAGAACTTTGCGTAAAGTAAACAATCCTTGCACCCGCGGGCACAAGCACCGTTGTTTTCCCCCTTGTGGCAACAGCACATCCCCTAGACTCATGTTTCTGTCACTCAAGCTAGTCATCGAGGGGCATGAACCCACAATCAAGCATAACGTTCCCTCTTGGAGTCACTACCTACTACTTGGCCAAAGCAATAAATAGCAACGAAGAACATGCAAGAATTACTTACGAACATAAATATAAAAGAGGTGAATCAAACATATTACTCAAACACAATCTGAACATAATCTCACAATCCATCGGATCCCAGCAAACTCAACATAGCAACAGCATAAGGATTACATATGTGCCTCGATCATGTAGGGCAGCTCACGAGGTCTAATTAGTGAAGCACAAGAACGGGAGGAGAACATCACATAGCTACTGGTCATGGACCCATGGTCCAAGGGAGACTACTCACAACTCATTCGGGAGGCGTCCATGGTGGTGGAGAGGCTCCCGGTGGTGATCCTCCCCTCCGGCAGGGTGCCGGGAAGAGTTCTCCTGGTGCTCCCGATCTTGGAAGCGCGGCGGCGGCGGAACAGAGATGAGATCATGAAAAAGGGTTCCCGTCTCGAGGGTTTCGGGACGCGTGTTAAATATATGCCAAAGGGGGGAATCAGTGGAGGCCTGGGGGGCCCAGGCGCCCCCCGGCGCGGCCAGGAGGGGGGCCGCGCCACCAGGGCGCCTGGAGCCCTGGTGGGCCCCCTCCGGCTCTACTTCGGGTGCCGGGAAGCTTCTGGAACGCTGATTTTTTATATTATTTTTTCGGTATTTTTCTGGCAGTTTACGTAATGGGAAAACCTGAAATACAAAAACAAGAGAAAACAGAAACTAGCACTGGGGTGCACTGAGTTAATAGGTTAGTCCAAATATGATCAAAAGTGTATGGAAGTGTATAAATATCATAGCAATATCACCCAAAATAGGCATGGAGCAAGCAGAAATTATAGATACGTTTTGGACGTATCAACATCCCCAAGCTTAATTCCTGCTCGTCCTCGAGTAGGTAAATGATAACAAGAATAATTTCTGTGGTGACATGCTATTAACCATATAAGATTTTTCAAAGTCATATGACAAAAGCTTACTGAGAAAATGAATCTGTAGTAATTAAGTTGCCTCGTGAGAAAATCACAAAGAACTAAAAGTTTTACAATATGATACTGAAACATCAAATAGATTTGTAATGAGCATGGTGTGCAAATATGATAAAGTGATATCTCGCTTGCCCCCTTTAGTGAAGCAAAACATAAATGCAGGGGCACCTCCAAGGTTTAAGTGATGACTAGATACAATGATTTCAGAATAAACAATATCACAATCATGCAAAAGACAATGCTACTTTGGGACAATGCACATTACACTCAGAATGACAATCATGCTCTCAGTAGTTGGTGCTTTAAAAGAAGGTGGAGACTCTCGAACCGTGGCTTTTGTTGGCAAGGTTGAAAACCCGTAGTCGGAAACAAAGACAAAGCATGTACCAGAGCTCTTGGTTTTTAAAAACAGAGGTAATAATATATTTTTTTAGATTATGCATGTTTCGTCAACGAATGCTAGCAGACAACTCAATCACTTCTTGAGATGGACAAGTTTCGAGGAACGGCTCCCAAATGAGGACGATCACATCCTCTTAATCTCCTTTGTTTATCACTGCCAAAGTTTTCTGATTTCTCATGAACAAAGCGTGAAGGAGGGTTTGTTTGTTATATTATTTTTGAGCCGGGCGCACTCAATGTCAGTTCCTTCTCGTATTATGGGTTTGCACATTAGACATGCAATCCCGGGGTGAAGCTTGTCCAACTTAAAAAGATCATGAATTAACTACTACTTCCTCATGAACTGAAAACAGAGGCACAAAACAGAAATTCTTAATTTTTTTGAATAATTTCGAGATGGTACATGAAAGTCTTCGTTAGGAATGGCAGGTAAATACCATGTATAGGAAGGTATGGTGGACTCATATGGCATAACTGGTTTAAAGGATTTTGGATGCACAAGCAGTCAGTCCGCTTAGTACAGGTGGAGGTTAGCAGAAGACTGGGAGCGACCAACTAAAAGAGCAATGACGGTCATAATCATGCAGAGCGACAAAGCAACATTGAATCAGGCATGGAAATTATATCGCTACTCAGAAACAAAAGATCATCAAGGCTTGACAGACTTTCTTTACAGTCTTAAATATGCGTGAGCATACGCCAAGTCAATCAAAATAAATTCTTGAAGGGAGATATTACTAAACCATACCACATCATAGGCAAACAAATCATGTTGGTACTCCAATAACACATTGGGAACCCCCCAGCTATTTGAGACTAACCATAAGAAAACATGAACTACTAAGCACCATTATGCACGTAGCATTTTTATCATAGACATATCAACCATGCAACAGAAGCAAACTCTCTTAATAAAATAAGCATGATAACTAAAGAGAGTTCAAGCAACCAACTAAACAAAAGCTCTTTAAAAAGATAAGCATGAAAACTAAGAGCTAAACATGATAGTAGCTATTGAAAGACAAAGAACACACACAACAAAGATAGACATGAAAATTCTATGTTATGTTCTAGGTAGAAGTGGACCGTGTTTCTCTCCCACACAAAGAAAGCTGAGTTCCGACTCATTATGAAAAGCTAAAGAAAACTAAAAAGGAAACTAAAAGCAAGACGCTCCAAGCATAGCACATAACACATGAAGTGATAAAAATATAGTGGAATGAAAGACGAACTGATAATGTTGATGGAGAAGGGGATGCACGGGGGCATCCCCAAGCTTAGACGCTTGAGTCTTCTTGAATATTTCTTGGGGGTGCATGGGGGCATCCCCAAGCTTGAGCGTTTGACACTCCTGAATCTTTTTATCATCTTCCCTCGCACACTTGAAAACTCCCTTCATACATAACTCATCATAATCTGATTAGCGAGGTTAGTACCCATAATAATATAATTGTTCCTTGCTGGAAATAAGGATATTCTTGAAGGTCTACTGTTTCTCAAGATTGCCAAAAGGTTTTTGCAAAGAAAAAGCAAGCTCAAGGTTTGCAAAATGAAGGAAAGGCAAAACAGGACAGAATCTGTGAAAAACAGAACAGCAGATAGTAAATGATTTTTTCGGGGCACTTCTGCAACTCTAATCAAAAAACTCAAAACAGACGCACGAAAGACAATTGTATAGAGCATGCTGTCGAGAAAATTCAGACCAAAAATATGATCTGTTGATTTTATACGAATTTTTCTATCCAAGGACAGAATCTGTTTCCTGGACAGCACGTCACAACTTTTGAACTTTCTTGCAATCAGAGGCTACACTTGGCACAAAGTTGAAAAGCAAAGATACAATGATGATGCTACTGTAGTAACAACATCAAGACACAACAAAAGTAAAATAAAATTTTATTCATGTGGGCTGCCTCCCAAAAGCGCTTTCTTTTATGCCTTTAAGCTAGGCATAATGCAAAGAGGAATCAATAACCATCATAATAATCGGAGTTATAAATTGCTTCAAATGGTTCCTCAACAAGTTCACTCTTGTTCCTACTAGGAAAGGGGTACACACCTTTTGCCTTTCCGCGCAAGCAGATTTGTCCCTTACCAATATCGATGAAGCCTTTTGCCGCTCGGAGGAAGTCCCTTCCAAGCACTATATTTCCTTGGTTTGGCTCCATGATGAAGAAATCAACCATTATAATCCCTTTAAGGAATATAACTAGCACGTCTTTTATTCTTCCCTGGATTTCAGAAATATCTCCATTAGTGTGTTCATGATAAGATGATAATCTATCCATGTTAAATTTTAAAGAATCATGAACAATTTTTGGCATAGTAGAAACCATAGATCCAATATCACAATAAGCAAGGAAGTCTTGATTAGAGATGCTAATCCTAACAAAAGGCTCCCAATCCTTGTCTATTTCCAAAATATCTCTCTTATTGGGTTTGGATTTCTCTACCTTCATTAAGTCTAGAGCATCCATTCTCTTCTCAACAGTAGCAAGTCTATATATGACAGTATCAAAATTATGATCATAAACAAAGTAACTAGATAGACCATGTATAATTTCAAGAGCTCTAGCTTCATCACACTCTAGGAAATCTCCTTCAGCTATAATATCAAGAGAGTGTTTACACCATTTAAAAAGACCATGGTAAAAATTTCTAAGCACAATTTTTATAGGTATCCAAGGCATAATTCTCCTATGTGCATCAGAAATTCTGTCCCAAGCCTTCTTCATATTTTCTCCATCCCTTTGATGGAAATCTAGAACTTCTGATTCCCTCAAAGCACCAAATCCTAACATGTTTGGCTAAACAGAAAGGACTACTAGCAAATAATTAATATATTTTTTTGTGGTTTTCGATAAAGGATACTAGAGCAAAAAACTGGAAGGTAATCTAACAAGACTAAAAAGCAAAGGTAAAAGATAGCGTGCAACTCCCCTATCTTGAAGAGTGGAGTCCCCGGCAACGGCGCCAGAAAACTTTGCTTGATGGCTTCTCGCCCCTCGTTGGTTACCCCAAGTGGAAGGTTTGAGATGCAGTGTAGCGGAAGTTTTCCCTTGGCAAAGATACCAAGGATCGATTTCCCCTGAGACTCCCAGTTTCAACAAGAAGGTGTCAACTGCTAACGGCGCCAGATATTAGCAATCAACGTATACCTGCACACAGATACAAATAACTTTGCTCCCAACGAGTACAGAGAGGTTGTCAATCCCTCCGGCCTTGTCGTTTACAAAGGATCAAACGCAAGTGATAATAGTGATAGGTATTGCTGCAAATAGTAAGTAAAAGCGGAAAGTAAATAGCGGATGTGATCAGTGATGGTAATATGGACCGGAGTCCCATGATGTTCACTAGTGATGTCTCTCTCCCAAAAGACGATAAAACAGCTATGTGAGGTGAACAAATTACAGCTGGGCAATTGACAGAATTATGTGCGCAAACCAATGCTAACTATGTTGCAAGAAAGGTAGAGGTTCAAAGCATGGGCGGTATGCCAAGGCAAGTAGACCGAAATCCATCTACATCTACTACTAATCATCCACCTTGAGATATCTATCCAGAACATCTCGCTGGTATTAAGTTGCGAGTCCCACCCATAGTGTAAACTCAAAGCAACAGACAACTGCATTAAAAGAACTTTGCATAAAGTAAACAATCCTTGCACCCGCGGGCACAAGCACCATTGTTTTCCCCCTTGTGGCAACAGCACATCCCCTAGACTCATGTTTCTGTCACTCAAGCTAGTCATCGAGGGGCATGAACCCACAATCAAGCATAACGTTCCCTCTTGGAGTCACTACCTACTACTTGGCCAAAGCAATAAATAGCAACGGAGAACATGCAAGAATTACTTGCGAACATAAATATAAAAGAGGTGAATCAAACATATTACCCAAACACAATCTGAACATAATCTCACAATCCATCGGATCCCAGCAAACTCAACATAGCAACAGCATAAGGATTACATATGTGCCTCGATCATGTAGGGCAGCTCACGAGGTCTAATTAGTGAAGCACAAGAACGGGAGGAGAACATCACATAGCTACTGGTCATGGACCCATGGTCCAAGGGAGACTACTCACAACTCATCCGGGAGGCGTACATGGTGGTGGAGAGGCTCCTGGTGGTGATCCTCCCCTCCGGCAGGGTGCCGGGAAGAGTTCTCCTGGTGCTCCCGATCTTGGAAGCACGGCGGCGGTGGAACAGAGATGAGATCGCGAAAAAGGGTTCCCGTCTCGAGGGTTTCGGGACGCGTGTTAAATATATGCCAAAGGAGGGCATCAGCGGAGGCCTGGGGGGCCCAGGCGCCCCCCGGCGCGGCCAGGAGGGGAGCCGCGCCACCAGGGCGCCTGGAGCCCTGGTGGCCCCCCTCCGGCTCTACTTCGGGTGCCGGGATGCTTCTGGAACGCTGATTTTTTATATAATTTTTCCGGGATTTTTCTGGCAGTTTACGTAATGGGAAAACCTGAAATACAAAAACAGCAGAAAACATAAACTGGCACTGGGGTGCACTGAGTTAATAGGTTAGTCCAAATATGATCAAAAGTGTATGGAAGTGTATAAATATCATAGCAATATCACCCAAAAGAGGCATAGAGCAAGCAGAAATTATAGATACGCTTTGGACGTATCACCAGCACCTCGTATAACACGGAGTAGATCGCTAACGGTCGTAGTATAACACTAAGTCGCCGAATCACCGACCAGCTCTCGCTTATCATGACAGTCAGTTTTCAGCTTTATCTACTGAGGTACTTGACTGGATGAACCAGAAATACAATCACAGTAATTCTCCCTTTACTACCTTAGCCGAACAATGCGGAACGTAAGGTGGAAAGCACAGGAGCCGGGCAACCCAACTATAAACCCAAGACATGATTCAGAGCTTATGCATATAACGCAATATCCGAGACGCCAAACAGTTCCCAATAGGTGTTCGGACTTTGAAGTGTGCCAGGCCGAATACAACCCCTGGCATTAAATCCAGATTTGAATCACATGTGGCAATCTAAGGTAGGGAGAGAACGCAGATGGTAATAAAATAAACTCCAAACAAATTGGAACCAAATTGCTTCTTTTATATCCTGTTTAATACGGCGAGCCGCATGGTTACAGATAATGCCAATACATCTTGGGCATTTTACATTCCAACAAAAAAGAAGAGAAGCGATAAAGGGAAAAAGGTTTACACAGAGCCTAAAATTAACGAGAAAATCTTAATGGGGACCCTGCTGCACGTTTGCGCCATTTCTCCTTTGTAACTCGTCCTTGAAGGGGAGAGGTTTGATGGCCGTCTGTGAAAAAGGAAGGGGAAATCTGAAAAAGAATGCCCTGCACAGTGGTAGATAAGGTGGGGTCTCTTAATGAACCTTCAATGAAAATATGTTTTTAGAGCCTAAATAGGGTCAAGCCGAACTATGGACTGTTTCTATGCAGTGTGCCCCGGCATTGCCCAAGGTATTTTAAAGGTGTAGTTGTGTACACCAGGTATGTATGCTGCCACCTTGTAAGGCAGTCGGCGGAGGCGTAGCTGCTAATCAAGCTCAGGTTCTTTTGAGCTGCTGCATTGTAATGTCGGCCGGACACGTTTAGCAGTGTCTCTAGTCTTGACGACTGATGAATTGTTTGGCTTGAATAGGC
This sequence comes from Secale cereale, assembly GCA_902687465.1. Taxonomy (NCBI): domain Eukaryota; kingdom Viridiplantae; phylum Streptophyta; class Magnoliopsida; order Poales; family Poaceae; genus Secale; species Secale cereale. Next base: position 575,953,839 of record LR738713.1, on the reverse strand, counting down.
CGCCTTGAACTTCGGCTTCCAGCGCCACAGTATCCTCCTCTGTACGGAGGGAGCGCTCCATGTTTCCATTGACCGTGATGACGCCGCATGGTCCAGGCATTTTAAGCTTCAGGTAAGCATAGTGCAGGACTGCATTAAAGCGTGCAAAGGCCGTTCTTCCGAGTAGTGCATGATAGCCACTATGGAAAGGAGCAATGTCGAAGATTAACTCTTTGCTTCAAAAATTGTCTGGAGAGCCAAATACTACTTCCACAGTGTAGCGACCACGATCCGAATGGACCGAAGTCTCTGTGTTTCCGTGTCATCCCTAGATCCGTAATGCTGACACACATAGTACTTGAAGGATTTATAACAGAGTGGCAATCACACACTCTTTACAACGAATGTCCCAAAAGAGAACTTATTACAAAAGTCTATGGCATAAGGCCATCTAACAAAATACAGCAGAAGGCTTTGAAGATAAGTGAGTCCATCAACTTCAACGGCATAGCTGAGTGCATGACAAACGACCTAGCACGTCTTACTCTTCGTCTGAAAAGTCTGCAACGTAACATGTTGCAGCTCGAAACGGGTCAGCACATGGAATATGTTGGCAAGATAACACAGTAGAGCAAGTAACAGAATAAAAGGCTAACACTATATGCATATTTGGCTGGTGGAGGCTCTAAGGTTAAAGTTTTTGCATAAAGCCAATTTTTTCCTACATCAAAGGAATAACTTTTATTTTAACTATCATGGTAGTTGAAACATCATTGAGAAGGTACCTCCAACTCAATCCCAATTAAAGTAGTCATCATTAACCCAACAAATTAATTTTAGAGTGATGAGATCAACCAATAATTCAAGTACCAGATACTCAAGATTGTCCATAACTGGGGACACGGCTAATCATGATTAGTTTGTACACTCTGCAGAGGTTTGCGCACTTTTCCCCCAAGACTCTATCTCCTCCGTTAGATTTCTCGCACTGCATGGTGTTTGAGAAACGGATGACCGAGACACAGTCTTTCAGAAGCATTCACTCTTTACCCCGGGTGGACCGGTACACCTACTTTCCCCTACATATGCTAGTCCACCACTGAAAGAGATCACATAACTTACTCATACTATGCCAGAGCTCATAATGGCATTGTGGCTGCACACGGAAGTTTCTAGCATCAATAGTTTTATGATCCCTTTGAGCCTAGGTGGCATTCCACAGGATAATCGCACGGTTCCTCCGGGATTTCCTAGGACAACACTAGATTCTCCAGGTGCCCTGCAACCAATCCACCCAGATGTGTATTCAAGTAGCCACCTTAAGTTGAACCATAAATTAACAACTCACATATGTCATGGATATTCTCTCAAATCCAAACCACGTCTACGAGCATATCATGGCAACCTAAGCATAACGTAGAAGTAACTCCCAAGGGTTTGAAAATAATGCAGGTAATAGGTTCTACCTCAGTCTACTTCACAGACCCCACAAGTTAATAGATCCTACTCATGCAATGTGTGAGGGTTTGATCTAATGCATAAAAACTGGGTAATAAATGGTATGATCAAAGTGTTACCTGCCTTGCTGATGATTCGCAAAACCTAGAGACTCGTAGTAGCACGCTTCGCACTTCGGGATCTCTATCGCAAGAAAACAATAGCATACATAAGCAAACAAGCAAACATGCACAGACAGAACTCCAGACATGAAGATCTAGCCAGAAAGTTCAACTTAAGAACTCCGGTTTGCAAAAAGAATCAAATCAAACGGAGCAACGAAACTCAAACTGCGAGAGAAACAAGATCCGTTTACTAGATTGATCTAAAGTTAAATTTTACAGTAGCAAAACCTTGTTCAAGTTGGTTAAACGGAAAGAGGGCTTAGAGACGAAGATCTAGGCTTTTGAATCTCCTGATTCCAACTCTCGAGCGAAAAGAAAAACTAAAAACAAGATCAGGGCAGAAATCGCGATCGAAAATAATCGCGGAAAAAGCCCCGAAAGAGAAAACTGACGAACAGGCTAACGAACGAACGTTCGTTGTCTGTGACTAACGGGCGAACATCGTTCGTTAAAAGGAACGTACGGACGAACGTACGCTATTTAACTAAACAGAAAAAAACGAACCGATCTATTTAGAAAAACAGATCTAGGGTTCCAAAAAAAATGATTGGTTTTAAAAAACCGACGGTGACGGCGACGGCTACCTCGACGGCGGCTTCTTCTCCGGCGGGTGGCGGGGCAAGGCGGCGGCGGCGGCGCGCGGCGCGGCGGCGGTGGCGTGCGACGGCGAAGTGCGGCAACGGCGGCGAGACGGCGGCGGCGACGCAAGGCGGGTGGCGCTAGGGTTAGGGGCGGCGGGGGTGGGCTGCGGGGCGGTGGTCTGGGCTTTTAAAGGCCCCGGGCTGGGGAGTCCTAGCCAGACACGGCCCGTAGTTCGGTTGCCTCTCTTTTTTTAAGCAGTCCTTACCCACTAAAACACGCGAAAAAAATACTAAACGGACTCCAAAAATTCTGAAATAAATTTTTACCGTCCTCTAACAATATTTAAGACAAAGTGAACATTTTTCCAGGACCAAAATGCAATTTTGAAAAACATGCATTTTTTCTATGCAAATAAAATCGCAAGTAAATCCGAAAAAATTCCAAAAGTGATCTTAATATTTTTCCTCCAATATTTCTTTTATTTTGGAGAAGTCATATTATCTCCGCTCATATATTTTATTAAGAAATAATTTTAGGAGAGAAAATTAATTAAAACCACAGTGATCCCCGTACCGGTATTCGAGAAAACTCAAATACGAAAACGGTAGAATTCCCAACTCTCTCCGTAGGTCCTTGAGTTGCTTAGAATTTTCGAGGATCGCCACGCACAAATGCAATAAAAATATGCAATGCAGTATGATCTATGTATAACATTCCAAATTGAAAATTTGGGATGTTACAAACCTACCCCCTTAGAATGAATCACGCCCTCGAGATTCGGTTAGGCTAGAGAACAGGTGTGGGTGGTCCTTGCGTAGATCGTCCTCTCGTTCCCAGGTGGCTTCTTCCTCGGTATGGTGACTCCACTGGACTTTGCAAAATTTGATATCCTTACTGTGGGTGACTCTGCTTGAAAACTCGAGGATCTTGACGGGTTTCTCCTCGTAAGTCAGATCACTATCCAACTGAATTGCTTCCAAGGGCACTGTGTCTCTCAGAGGAATATCGGCCATCTCTGCATGGCACTTCTTAAGCTGAGAAATGTGAAACACGTCGTGAACTCCTGACAATCCTTCGGGTAGCTCCAACTTGTAGGCAGTCTCTCCCATGCGTTCCAAAACACGATATGGTCCCACAAATCTCGGGGCTAACTTTCCGTTAACTCTGAAACGTTTAACTCCTCGCAGAGGCGACACCCTCAGGTACGCTCTGTCTCCAATTTCATAGACTACTTCCTTGCGCTTCGAGTGTGTGTAACTCTTCTGCCTCGACTGAGCTACCTTCAGTCTATCTCGAATCAGCTTAACCTTCTCCTCAGACTCTTTGATCAAGTTTGGTCCAAACAACTGACGGTCTCTGACTTCATCCCACATCAACGGCGTTCGGCATCTCCTTCGTACAATGCTTCGAACGGTGTTATCTTCAAACTGGCCTGGTAACTGTTGTTGTATGAGAACTCCGCGTAGGGAAAGTTGTCATCCCAACTAGATCCATAATCTAACGCACAAGCTCTCAACATGTCCTCCAGAGAGAATGTTTTCCGGCGATTCTTTTCGCAAGCTTTCCGCACTTTCCTCTGGTGATTTCATCCACCCCAGGCAAGCCACACCCTCCATTTGCGTGATTGCAATGCAGTGACATGGTTCTTTATTTGAACTTAGTTAAAATATTGCATTAGCTTTGTATGATCTTGTTGGCATTTCTCGGAGTTGTATTTTGATCTTGTTATTGTCATGATATTGCTTGGAGTTCTAGGACTTGTATTTTTATGATTATGAGCATGACATGTTGCCTTTGGATTCTTAGTGGCTATTTTCATGTTGGTATCGGTTGTTATTTCTGGAGTATTTGCTTTGGATGACATGTTGCCTTTGAATTCTTAGTGGCTATTTTCATGCTAGTATCGGTTATTATTTTTGGAGTATTTGCTTTGGATGACATGTTTCCTTTGGATTCTTAGTGGCTATTTTCATGCTAGTATTGGTTATTATTTTTGGAGTATTTGCTTTGGATGTCATGTCGCCTTTGGATTACTAGTGGCTAGTGTTAGTTTCATCATTATGCTAGTTGATGTTATGTTTAGGAAAATGATGATGGAAATAATGTAGATCATAGCTATATATTTAGTTCTTGATATTTGCATAGTAGTGTTATCTTTCTTGGATTCTTCATGATAAAGATGTTATGCTATCCTTGGAGTAATTTGTTATGATGTTTTTAAGCTTTTGATTATTTGTTGTATATTGCTATGACTTGGATTACTAGTTTGATAATTGATGCCGGAGTATCTGTATCACAGCTAAAAATTTTGAGATAAAATCCGTCATTAAGTTGGTCAGGTGCAACCGAACCGGGCTTTCCCCAGTGCAACCACATTTGCCTTTTATGGGAAGGCCCTAATGTGATGCTATTGTCATGCCTCTCGCCGGCGCCTCCAACTAGGGAAGGTTATGGGCACACGCTACCCTGATCAGGTAGACGGACCAAACCTTGTGTGCCCGTAGTTGGATAATAAGCGCTTTTGTCCCCGTTTGGGAATTTTTATTGTTTTGGCCACGACGGTGGTCGTTGGTGTCTTTGGTAGACACGGGGCCACCCAGGACTAAGCCCAGTGGGGAATGAGTCGGAGTGGCCGGGAGAGTGTCATGACAGTAGATCGGTTTTGTCGGAACGCCGTTGGTCCACCCGAATGGGAGAACGATACCATGGGTTCCGTGGTGTGGGTACAGTGCACTAGCTCTCCAGAGTGTATTTGTTTAATGTATCGATAGCCGCATCCTCGGTCATGGGCATGGGTTCGTACTAGGTCACACCGTTCGATCAACACTCAAATGACGGAATAACAAAATAAATTATAGGTGAATTATTTATATATATATATATATATATATATATTTATATATATATATATATACATACATATATATATATATATATATATATATATATATATATATATTGATATGTTGAGCAGTGCGGGATATTAATGATGATGTAGACCAAGTATTGGTCATGGTTGTGATCGCCGGAAAGATCACGTTTGATTTTGATCACGAGGTGATCGAGGTGGTATACTTATTGGTCAGTTAGACAAGAGGGATATAATTATGTAAATTTGAGATAATGATTTATTAGTATTATATCAGTTCCATACCATGCTTAGTAGTTGCTTCATCATGATAGTTGTTAATTAATTAACCTGTTAATGCTATGTTGTTGTCTTGCCTTGATGCTTTTGGTTGCTGCGGAACGACGTCGTAGCGGAACTCCATCTCACAGGGACACCGATGTGGATACGGTCTAGACTCAGACGGCACTCCTTTCCAGCGAAACTTTCCTGAAATCTGGCATGACATGCCAGGTCAGTACGTTGAATGTACTTGCAAGCTTACAGCAAACAAAATCATAATGACAAACAATATCATGATAATTATTCAATTAACAAATATGCAGCAACAAACTTAGGTATATATTAACTAACATGTTGTGCTCATGCCTTTATAGAAATAAAACCTCGGTCTGACTTACTCATGGTGATTATTATTAAACTACAAACTTATTCATTTCAACAAGACATAAATCGTGACCAAAAGCATCAAGGCAAGACAACAACATAGCATTAACAGGTTAATTAATTAACAACTATCATGATGAAGCAACTACTAAGCATGGTATGGAACTGATACAATACTAATAAATCACTATCTCAAATTTACATAATTATATCCCTCTTGTCTAACCGACCAATAAGTAATTTTTGGTACCGAGTCCCTGTTTGGGACAATTTCTGTTTGGCCACGACGGTGGTCGGTGTGCCTTTGGTAGGCACAGGGCCAGCCAGGACTGTTCCAGTGGGAAATGAGTCGGAGTGGCCGGGGGAGTGTCATGGCAATGGAAGGGTTTTGTCGGAACGCCGTTGGTCCACCCGAATGGGAGAACGAGGCCAATCTGATTGACTCTCTCGGTCTGTCCATCTGTCTGTGGGTGAAAAGTTGTACTAAATTCCAGCCTCGTTCCCAAAGTTTGGTGTAGCGGATGCCAAAACTTCGAGGTGAACTATGTTCCTCTATCTGATACAATGGTCCTCGGAATTCCGTGCAGACATACGATCCTGGTCATGTATATCTTGGCCAACTTTGCACTGGTATACGTGGTTTTCACGGGGATAAAGTGGGCCACTTTGGTCAAGCGATCCACTACTACCCAGATTGAGTCATGTCCTGATTTGGTCCTGGGCAATCCGGTGATAAAGTCCATGCCAAGCTTATCCCACTTCCATTCGGGTATCGGCATAGGATGTAGCAATCCTACTGGCTTCTGATGTTCCGCCCTCTGGCATACATCACATACTGCTACATACTCGACAATATCCTTCTTCATCCCCGTCCACCAGAAACGTTCCTTCAAATCCAAATACATCTTGGTGTTTCTGGGGTGTATTGAGTATGGCAAAGCATGTGCTTCCTGTAGTATCAACTTCCTGATCTCGGCGTTGTTGGGCACATACATTCGATCTTCAAACCACAAGGTGTCGTGTTCGTCCTCACGAAAACCCCTGGGTTTTTCCTTCACTCATCTTCTCCTTTATCTCGGCAATCTCTTTGTCATCCTTCTAGGCTTCTCGTATCTTTCCCAACAATGTTGAATGAACCTCCAACGTTGCAACAAAACCTCTAGGAACTATCTCCACACGAAGCTCCCTGAGATCTTCCGCTAACTCCTTTGGCAATCCTCCCTTCACCAGGGTATTTGTATAACTCTTCCGGCTCAAAGTGCCTGCAACGACATTGGCCTTTCCTGGGTGACAGTGCAACTTCATATTGTAATCCTTTATAAGCTCCAACCATCTCCTCTGTCTGAGGTTCAGCTCCTTCTGAGTGAAAATGTACTTCAAACTCTTGTGATCCGTGTACACATCACAACGATTTCCAATAAGGAAATGTCTCCAAGTTTTGAGCGCATGCACAACTGCTGCTAGCTCCAAATCATGAGTAGCATAATTCAACTCGTGCGGTCGAAGTTGACGAGGCACATAAGAAACAACTCTTCCATCCTGCATGAGTACTCCTCCAAGTCCTAAGCGTGAAGCATCATAGTACACTTGGAAATCCTTGCGTATATCTGGCAAGATCAGCACTGGGGCTGTCGTCAACCATTTCTTCAACTCCTGGAAACTTTCTTCGCACACTTCAGTCCAATGAAACTTTATGTCCTTCTTCAACAATGTCGTCATCGGTTTTGCAATCTTGGAGAAATTTTCTATGAATCTCCGGTAATATCCCGCGAGTCCAAGAAAACTGCAGATCTCTCCAACTGAAGTGGGTGCCAACCATTCAGTGACTGCATGCACTTTGGCGGGGTCCACTGCTATACCTTCTCCTGATATAGCATGCCCTAAGAATCCAACTTCCTTCAACCAAAACTCACATTTGCTAAACTTGGCATACAACTGATGTTCTCTAAGCTTCTCCAGAACCAAACGCAAATGCTCCGCGTGTTCCTCTTCATTCTTCGAGTACACCAAAATATCATCAATGAATACCACGACAAACTTATCCAAGAACTCCATGAACACCTTGTTCATCATACTCATGAAATAGGCAGGGGCGTTAGTCAATCCAAATGACATAACCGTATACTCATATAGCCCATACCCTGTGGTGAAGGCTGTCTTAGGTATATCCTTCTCTCGGATCTTCAACTGGTGGTATCCTGATCATAGATCGATCTTGGAGAATACTTTAGCTCCTTGAAGCTGGTCAAACAAATCATTCATCATCGACAGCGGGTACTTATTCTTAATCGTCACTTCATTCAGTGCCCGATAATCAACGACCATCCTTAAAGATCCATCCTTTTTCTCGACCAAAAGCACTGGGGCTCCCCAAGGTGATGAACTCCGGCAAATAAATCCTTTATCCAATAACTCCTTAATCTTCTTCTTGATCTCCTCCAGATCATTTGCTGGCATCCGGTATGGTCTCTTCGATATTGGTCCGGTGCCAGGCAATAGCTCAATCAAAAACTCAATATCCCTATTCGGTGGCATGCCTCGTAGCTCCTCTGGAAATACATCCGGGTAATCCTTTACTACGGGCACATCCTCCTGAACAACTCCCGTGAGAGAATGCACTTGTGTCCTTCTAGGCGAATGCCTAGATACATACTTGATCATTTTTCCCTCCGGGGTGGTAAGCAAAATAGACCTATGTGCACAATCGATGTTCCCTCCATACATCGATAGTCAATCCATACCTAGTATCACACCCAATCCTTGTGACTCCAAAACTATCAGGTCTGAGGGGAAAACATGTCGTCCAATGATTAATGGCATCTGAAAACATACTTGATGTGCCATATACTCCGCTCCGGGTGAACTTACTAACATGGGGGTCTTAAGGACTTGGGTGGGAAACTTATGTCTATTTACGAATCCCCTTGAAATGTATGAATGCGATGCACCAGTATCGAAAAGAACTACTGCGGTAAATGACTTAACCAAAAACTTACTGATAACTGCATCTGGTTGCTCTTCAACCTCCTCCACGGTCACGTGGTTCACTTGTCTTTTGTTGGACGGGTTGGGCTTCTTTCCGATGCTTCCATTGCCGTTCCCATTCCTAGCTTCAAGGCAGTTCGTGGCGTAGTGTCCATTCTTCCCGCACTTGAAATAGGTAACGTGGCTTAAATCCCTCTTGGCGGGTGTGGATGGAGTAGCGCGGTTCTGATTATTGTTTGCTCCATTCCCATTCCCATTCTTGGAGCCATTGTGGTTTTGGGAACTCCCTCCATTATGGGTGTGGCCTCAATGGTTATGGGTGTATCCTCCCGAGTTCGAGGTGAATCGGGGCTTCTGCTGGGCACCAGAATTATTCCTTCCTTGTCCATACTTCCTCGTGCGGCTCTCAATCTGCTAATGCTTCCCTTCAATCATAAGAGCCTTATCTACCAACTCCTGGTAGTTGTTGAAGGTTGCCACCATCAACTGTACGCTCATCTCATCATTCAGCCCTTCCATAAACCTCTCCTGCTTTGCGTCATCTGTGGCCACATCATCTGGGGCATAACGAGATAGAGTACTAAACTCGTCTACGTACTGAGCCACAGTACGATTTCCTTGGCGCAAGTTGCGAAACCCTCGCTTCTTCATGCTCATAGCTCCAGTTGAGACATGGGCAGTGCGAAAAGCTTGCTGAAACTGATCCGAAGTGACATTGGCTACAGGGAAAGTGGCTGTGTAATTCTCCCACCATGATGCTGCTGGTCCAGCCAATTGATGTGTGGCAAATCGCACCTTTTCAGCATCAGTGCAGTTTGCGGTGGTCAAATCCCTTCCAATCTTGCGCAGCCAGTCATCGGCAACTATTGGTTCAATGCTGCTAGAAAACACCGGTGGTTGTAACCTTAAGAAACGTGTCAGGTTGTCCACGGGTGGTGGTGGTGGAGGGTTGTTGTTGTTGTTCTGATTGTTCTGAACAAGAAGTTGCATTAAAGTGTTCTGTTGCTGGATCAACTGAGTGAGCTCAGGGGGAAACTAAAATTCGGGCTCACGTCTCAGAGGCATCTGATGGGTGTAGAGGAAAGAGATTAGAATAGAAATGAGGTCTAAGGGAATTTCACTACCCATATGCACATGAGACAAACACAATCATATCACACCAATCAATTTCAAGCAAGGGCTTACAAAGCTTCTAACTAACGTTACAAAAGTGCTCTAAATTCTACTTTAAGGGGAAAACTACTAGTCATAAGGTGGTCATCTAGAAATTTTGATCGGCGGAAGATTACATGATATCTGCTCCAGCTTCATCTTCATAGTCTTCGTCACTATCATCGGGGTCTGAATCCGTTTCGTCGATGACGATGTAGTCCTCAGAACGAATCTCCTTGGGCTCTTCTTCTTCTTCTCCTCCTGGTGCTGGATCTCCCATGAATACTCCTAGCTTTCGTGTGAAGTCATCATTCTTCTCCACAAGTATTGTCATCTCCTCCGCGTATCCGTCACGTGTAGACTTGAGTTCCTCTTCTAGCTCCAAATTCCTGGTTAGCGCCTTCTTCAAATCTATCATCCCTGCGCACATCTGGTGCTCATGTCGACGAATGTGCTGGTTTAACTCCTGGATGAATGCTGCAATGGACCTGTCATTCCGGGTACTGATCATGTCCCATTGCTCATCTTGGCGTCCACATATCTGGTAGATAGTGTCCTTCAGCTCCTGCTTGTAGACTTCTCCAATACGCTCCATGGTAATGTGGGCTGCCATACTCTTGCCTAGGCTCCAGGTTGGTGCATCAAAAGAAAACTCTATGGGCTTAGTGGATGGCGCGAAGGTCCTCTCGGGAATTTGAACTTGAATATTCCATCGCTCCTCCTCTGGTAAATTAGCGGTGTAGGTCCCGGTGAAGCTTGGTATTCCGATGTTCAGGTACCTAGTGACTTCCTTCAAGTGTTGTCCAAAAGGTGTGTCTTCATCTGGTTGAGTGAACTTGTTCCTTGGGTCCACCATCCTAAAAGAGTAGAAAATGGAGAGGAGTCAGAAATGGGTAGAAAAGAGTGACCTAGGGTTTATCTTAGTGGTCGTTTCCTACAGTCAGCATGTGCTCTGATACCATCTTGTAGCGACCACGATCCGAATGGACCGAAGTCTCTGTGTTTCCATGTCATCCCTGGATCGGTAATGCTGACACACACAGTACTTGAAGGATTTATAATACAGTGGCAATCACACACTATTTACAACGAATGTCTCAAAAGAGAACTTATTACAAAATTCTATGACATAAGGCCATCTAACAAAATACAGCGGAAGGCTTGGAAGATAAGTGAGCCCATCAACTCCAACGGCATAGCTGAGTGCATGACAAACGACCTAGCACGACTTACTCTTCGTCTGAAAAGTCTGCAACGTAACATGTTGCAGCCCGAAACGGGTCAGCTCATGGAATATGCTGGCAAGATAACACAATAGAGCAAGTAACAGAATAAAAGGCTAACACTATATGCATATTTGGCTGGTGGAGGCTCTAAGGTTAAAGTTTTTGCGTAAAGCCAATTTTTCCCTACATCAAAGGAATAGCTTTTATTTTAACTATCATGGTAGTTGAAATATCATTGAGAAGGTACCTCCAACTCAATCCCAATTAAAGTAGTCATCATTAACCCAACAAATTAATTTTAGAGTGATGAGATCAACCAATAATTCAAGTACCAGATACTCAAGATTGTCCATAACCGGGGACACGGCTAATCATGATTAGTTTGTACACTCTGCAGAGGTTTGGGCACTTTTCCCCACAAGACTCGATCTCCTCCGTTGGATTTCTCGCAATGCACGGTGTTTGAGAAATGGATGACCGAGACACAGTCTTTCAGAAGCATTCGGTCTTTACCACGGGTGGACCGGTACACCTACTTTCCCCTACATCTGCTAGTCCACCACTGAAAGAGCTCACACAACTTACTCATACTATGCCAGAGCCCATAATGGCATTGTGGCTGCACACGGAAGTTTCTAGCATGAATAGTTTTATGATCCCTTTGAGCCTGGGTGGCATTCCATAGGATAATCGCATGGTTCCTCCGGGATTTCCTAGGACAACACTGGATTCTCCAGGTGCCCTGCAGCCAATCCACCCAGATGTGTATTCAAGTAGCCACCTTAAGTTGAACCATTAAGTAACAACTCACATTTGTCATGGATATTCTCTCAAACCCAAACCACATCTACGAGCATAGCATGGCAACCTAAGCATAACGTAGAAGTAACTCCCAAGGGTTTGAAAATAATGCAGGTAATAGGTTCTACCTCAATCTACTTCCCAGACCCCACAAGTTAATAGATCCTACTCATGCAATGTGTGAGGGTTTGATCTAATGCATAAAAACTGGGTAATAAAGGGTATGATCAAAGTGTTACTTGCCTTGCCGATGATTCGCAAAACTTAGAGACTCGTAGTAGCACGCTTCGCACTCCGGGAATTCTATCGCAAGCAAACAATAGCATACATAAGCAAACAAGCAAAGATGCACAGACAGAACTCCAAACAAGAAGATTTAACCAGAAAGTTCAACTTAAGAACTTCGGTTTGCAAAAAGAATCAAATCAAACGGAGCAACGAAACTCAAACTGGGAGAGAAACAAGATCCGTTTGCTAGATTGATCTAAAGTCAAATTTTACAGTAGCAAAACCTTGTTCAAGTTGGTTAAACGGAAAGAGGGCTTCGATACGAAGATCTGGGCTTTTGAATCGCCTAATTCAGACTCTCGAGCGAAAAGAAAAACTAAAAACAAGATCTGGGCAGAAATCACGATCGAAAATAATCGCGGAACAAGCCCCGAAAAAGAAAACTGACGAATAGGCTAACGAACGAACGTTTGTTGTCTGTGACTAACGGGCGAACAACGTTCGTTAAAATGAACGTACGGACGAACGTCCGCTATTTAACTAAACCGATCTATTTAGAAAAATAGATCTAGGGTTCCGAAAAAACCGATCGGTTTTAAAAAAAACCGACGGCGATGGCGATGAGAACTGCGGCGACGGCGACGAGAACGGCGGCGACGGCTACCTCGACGGCGGTGGCTTCTCCGGCAGATGGCGGGGCAAGGTGGCGGCGGCGGCGGTGGCGTGCGGCGGCGGCGAAGTGCGGCGGCGGCGGCGCGGCGGCGGCGACTCGGCGGCGGCGGCGCGAGGCGGGCGACACTAGGGTTAGGGGCGGCGGGGGTGGGCCGCGGGGCGGCGGCCTGGGCTTTTAAAGGCCCCGGGCTGGGGAGTCCTAGCCGGACACGGCTCGTAGGTCGGTTGCCTCTCTTTTTTTAAACAATCCTGACGCACTAAAACAGGTGAAAAAAATACTAAACGGACTCTAACAATATTTAGGACAAAGTGAACATTTGTCCCGGACCTAAATGCAATTTTGAAAAACGCGCATTTTTCCTATGCAAATAAAATCGCAAATAAATCCGAAAATAATCCAAAAGTGATCTTAATATTTTTCCTCCAATATTTCTTTTATTTTGGAGAAGTCATATTATCTCCGCTCGTATATTTTATTTAGAAATAATTTTAGGAGAGAAAAATAATTAAAACCACAGTGATCCCCGTACCGGTATTCGAGAAAACTCAAATACGAAAACGGTAGAATTCCCAACTCTCTCCATATGTCCTTGAGTTGCTTAGAATTTTCGACGATCGCCACGCACAAATGCAATAAAAATATGCAATGCAGTATGATCTATGTATATCATTCCAAATTGAAAATTTGGGATGTTACACAGTGTTAATGAGCCCATGCAGCGAGCCTCTATGCCGGGTATCACTCCTTTAAAGGTAGTGATGCTAGGCTTGTTTCTTGACGGGTCTATCCCCATCTTGCGGGCAGTGTCTTGATATATCAAGTTGAGACTACTATCTCCGTCCATAAGGACTCGAGTAAGATGATATCCATCGATTATGGGATCGAGTACTAGGGCCGCTGAACCTCTCCATGACGGATACTGGTTGGAAGATCCCTACGATCAAAGGTGATCGGACAAGCCAACCATGGGTTGAACTTGGGGCGATGGGCTCTACGACATAAACGTCCCTGAGTGCGCACTTGCGCTCCCTCTTGGGGATATGGGTGGCGTAGATCATATTCAAAGTCTTTACCTCAGGGGGAAATTTCTTCTGCCCCCCAGTGTTTGTTTGGCGAGGCTCATCTTCGTCCTCACTTTTAGTTCCTTTCCCCTTGTTCGGCATTTAACTTGCCGGCCTGCTTGAAGATCCAACAATTTATGTTGGTGTGGTTTGCAGGTTTGCCAAGGGTGCCATGAATCTGGCAAGGTCTCTCTAATATCTTGTCCAAGCTGGATGGACTATCTCTGTTGCCTTTGAACGGCTTCTTCCGTTGATCGGGCCTGGAACCGCTGAATCCGGCGTTTACTGCCGTGCCATCTATTTCTTCGGCATTGTTCCGACGCTTGTTCTTATTGTGTCGTGGCTTGTCATTGCCGTCCCTGACTTCAGAAGTGCCAGTGTCGCTAGTACTGTTGCTTCTACGAACTAGCCAGTTGTCTTCACCTACGCAAAAGGGGGTCATAAGTGTAGTTTGGGTTGCTATTGTCTCTGGCTTCTCCTGGCCCACGTGTCTTGCAAGACATTCGTCTCGGACGTTGTGTTTGAATTCCGCAAAGGCTTCGGCGTCCGGACAGTCGACAATTTGGTTCTTTTTAGTTAGGAACCGATTCCAAAGCTTGCGGGCTGACTCCCCAAGGTTGCTGGACTATGTGACTTAAATCATCAGCATCTGGTGGCCGAACATAAGTCCCCGAAAAGTTAGCCTGGAAAGCATCCTCTAAATCTTCCCAGCTTCCAATGGAGTTTTCTGGGAGGCTGTTCAACCAATGCTGAGCTGTACCTTTTAACATTAAAGGTAAGTATTTGATAGCGTGGAGGTCATCTCCACGGGCCATGCGGATGTGAAGAATAAAGTCTTCAATCCATACCGCAGGATTCGTCATTCCATCATATGCCTCAATGTTCATGGGTTTAAACCCTTCCGGAAATTGGTGATCCATCACGTCATCGGTAAAGCATAGAGGGTGCGCAGCGCCCTTGTATCGTGCGACATCGTGATGTAGTTCGGACGGCATATGTGTTCGGGGTTGACTCCGAACTTGATTGTATCCGGCGTGCTTGGCTTGATAGCCGCCGTCCTGCATGGGAGCACATTCTCTTGATCCGTAGATCGATCTGGCCTGGCCGGCTTTTTTATTCAGGTCCTGACGTAGATCGTACTTATGGCCATGAGCCGCTATATCCTTTCCTTTACGGTGTGGTGGTGCGGGCTGGTGTACGGCATTGTTAGCTGATACATCTCCAACGTATCTATAATTTTTTATTGTTCCATGCTATTATATTATCTGTTTTGGATGTTTAATGGGCTTTATTATACACTTTTATATTATTTTTGGGACTAACCTATTAACCCAAGGCCCAGTGCAAATTGCTTTTTTTTGCCTATTTCAGTGTTTCCCGGTAAAGGAATATCAAACGGAGTCCAAACGGAATAAGACCTTCGAGAGAGTCGTTTTTGGAACAAATGCAACACAGAAGACTTGGAGTACACGTCAGGGAAGAAACGAGGCGGTCACGAGGGGGAGAGCGCGCCCAGGGGGGTAGGCACGCCCCCACCCTCGTGGGCCACCTGTTGCTCCACCGACATCCCTCTTCCTCCTATATATACCCATATACCCTGAAAGCATCTGAGAGCACGACGAAACCCTAATTCTGTGGCATTCCGGCTCAGAGAAAACCGGAACGCGCCGTATTCCAGCCCAGAGATCGAGATGAAGTCTTCTGGAATACGACACTGCTTAGTATAGAACAACCCAGCTCTTTATTACCACAAGAATATGAATACAAGGGTTCTGATATTACAATGAATAACATCGGCACGGCGACACTACGCCAACACGGTTGCTCTATACAAGCAGGATAACAACTTAAAGCAGCGGAACAACTACTGGCAGCGGAACAACGAACGGCGATGATGGACTCCAATCCGCAGGGACTCTGGATGGAACGTTTATCCTAGCTCGCGAACACGGGAACAACACCAAACAAGCAAGCAATCTAGGCACGACCTGCAAGCTGACATGACACACCAGTTCAGTACATTGAATGTACTTGCAAGCTCACAATAAACCAGAAGCATTCAAGACAAACAACAGCATGGCAATTACAGGTTAATCAGAAATTGTCATGAGATCATCAGGATAACATAGCATGAACAACATGAACATGATACAGCTAGACAAAATGAGCATGGCATGAACATATAAATCTGATGATAGCATGCAACATGATGACACTACATACACCATTTATTTTATTCGGGTTACCTCGTAACCATCACATCCATCACTTACCAACCTCGGACATTATACGATCATTTCAGGATCAAATCAAGCTTGGTATAAACAATACCGTAGTAATCATCAAATGACCACAGGGAGCTTGATCTTTACCCACAATTCTCGCACAACATCACAAATATCCAACAACTCGGTATCCTCGATACCACTGTGATCATTCCCCCTTTATGTACTACAACAACATGCTTCTTTAGTCTGAAAATCGATGCATTTGTCAAATTGTAATATCTAATTCGGGATAGACGGCAGTCATGCACCGGAGACCATCACCATCATCAACATGTAATACTAGCAAGCATAAACATATGAAAGGAATACAAGCAACTAGCATGGCACGATAATCAGGTGCATAACAACATAGCAAGAAAGGAAACATTAACTCCGAAGCATTACAGAAACAACGATAACCATATTTTAAACAAGCAAACATTTAATAAATATTCAATTTGAAAACCATGGCTACTGTATGACTATCATGCAAGTGGGTATTGTGGCTTGCCCGGGGTGACGGAGACTCAAGGAAGAAGTGCGGAACGATCACGTAAGGAATCGCAGGAAACAATTCTCTCTTGAAGGGGGCTGTTTACGGCAAGGGCAAAATGGTCATTTTCATAGTGTCAAACCATAGTGAAAATGATACCAACAGAAAGGTCTCATCGAGACGAAGACGTGGGCTTTGGAATCACCTGATTCGGAGTTACGGTTGAAAAGATATGAGGTGTAGAAGATCAGGGACTTGTCTGTGAATATTTTTATCACCAACGGATCCCTGAGTGGATAAGAAAGAGGCGCGGAATTAGAAATACGCTTTCTGTGAAAGAAAGCGCACTTTGGGCTGAAGAAAAGATGTCCACCAAGTTTGGGGGCAATTCAGCAAAGATAAATAGCACTTGCTTCACAAAGTACCATTTTGGGCAGAACAGGAAAATGATTTTTGGAGGATTATTTTTGAACATGGCAATGAATTTTTTTGCCGTATTTGATCAATATATGACCCAAACAATTTACTAAAATTTATTTGGGAATTTTTAGAATGACAGAGATATAGGTTGCTTCACAACCTAGGGCAAAAAGAATTATTCCTTTAATAGAAAAGGAATATTCTTTGGAAAAAGAATATTGAGTTAGGTCAAGGATGGAAATGACAGGGTCTTGGAATGATTATGAGGTTGACAAGCCACTCTGGAAAGAAAGAAGTGGTCATCTTCTTCAGTTTCCAGACCACATAGCCACGGAAAAAGAAAACTCAGGCAAAAATCTCAGAAAATCCAAAGAAAAAGAAAAGGCCAAAAATAAGGCTGTAACAATTGCTTGGCTGAAACCGGGGTTGTGCATGATTTGAGTATTTTGTGTGACGTAGATGGAGCATACCCAAACTATATGATTTTGTAGGGATGAACTTTCTTTGGCCATGTTATTTTAAGAAGACATAATTGCTTTGATAGTATGCTTGAAGTATTATTATTCTTATGTCAATATTAAACTTTTGTCTTGAATCTTTCATATCTGAACATTCATGCCGCAATAAATGAAATTACATTGAGAATTATGTTACGTAGCATTCCACAGCAAACATTCTGTTTTTATCATTTACCTACTCGAGGACGAGCAGGAATTAAGCTTGGGGATGCTTGATACGTCTCCAACGTATCTATAATTTTTTATTGTTCCATGCTATTATATTATCTGTTTTGGATGTTTAATGGGCTTTATTATACACTTTTATATTAATTTTTGGGACTAACCTATTAACCCAAGGCCCAGTGCAAATTTCTGTTTTTTTTTCCTATTTCAGTGTTTCACAGAAAAGGAATATCAAACGGAGTCCAAACGGAATGAAACCTTCGGGAGAGTCGTTTTTGGAACAAATGCAACACATAAGACTTGGAGTACACGTCAGGGAAGAAACAAGGCGGCCACGAGGGGGGGGCGCCCAGGGGGGTAGGCGCGCCCCCCACCCTCGTGGGCCACATGTTGCTCCACCGACATCCCTCTTCTTCCTGTATATACCCATATACCCTCAAAACATCCGAGAGCACGACGAAACCCTAATTCCACCGCCGCAACCTTATGTACCCGTGAGATCCCATCTTGGGGCATGTTCCTGAGCTCCATTGGAGGGGGAATCGATCACGAAGGGCTTGTACATCAACACCATAGCCTCTCCGATGAGTTGTGAGTAGTTTACCACAGACCTTCGGGTCCATAGTTATTAGCTAGATGGCTTCTTCTCTCTCTTTGGATCTCAATACAAAGTTCTCCACGATCTTTGTGGAGATCTATTCGATGTAATCTTTTTGCGGTGTGTTTGTCGAGATCCAATGAATTGTGGGTTTATGATCAAGATTATCTATGAACAATATTTGGTTCTTTTCTGAAATATTTTATGCATGATTAAAATATCTTTACAAGTATCTTCGAATTATCAGTTTGGTTTGGCCTACTAGATTGGTATTTCTTGCAATGGGAGAAGTGCTTAGCTTTGGGTTCAATCTTGCGGTGTCCATTCCCAATGACAGCAGGGGCAGCAAGGCACGTATTGTATTGTTGCCATCGAGGATAAAAAGATGGGGTTTATATCATATTGCATGAGTTTATCCCTCTACATCATGTCATCTTGCTTAAGGCGTTACTCTGTTCTTATGAACTTAATACTCTAGATGCATGCTTGATTGCGGTCGATGTGTGGAGTAATAGTAATAGATGCAGAATCGTTTCGGCCTACTTGTCAAGGACGTGATTCCTATATACAATGATCATGCCTAGATATTCTCATAACTATGCGCTTTTCTATCGATTGCTCGACAGTAATTTGTTCACCCACCGTAAGAATCTGCTATCATGAGAGAAGCCACTAGTGAAACCTATGGCCCTCGGGTCTATCTTCCATCATATTAATCTTCCATCAACTATCTATCTTTTATTTTGCGTTCTTTACTTTCAATCTATACAACAAAAATACCAAAAATATTATCTTATCATATCTATCATATCTCACTTTTGCAAGTGGCCGAGAAGGGATTGACAACCCCCTTATCGCGTTGGTTGCAAGGTTCTTATTTGTTTGTGCAGGTACGAGGAACTTGAGAGTAGTCTCCTAATGGATTGATACCTTGGTTCTCAGAAACTGAGGGAAATACTTACGCTACTGTGATGCATCACCCTTTCCTCTTCAAGGGAAAACCAATGCATGCTCAAGAGGTAGCACTAGCTGCTTTGTCCCGTCCACGAGGTGGTCGGTCCGGTTGATCGTCTTGATCGTGCCTCGACAGAATTGGCACAAGTGCCTCATCGTCGAATTATGGCAGCAACTTGCACTTGGGATAGCTCTTTGTTTGGAGCTCACGGCCGGATCTCTCTTCAACGTCTAGCACTTCATTACATCTGTTGTTGAGCGTATCCTGCTTGGCTTTAAGCCGTTGCTACTATTTTTTCAGGCTTCTTGCTGTGGCAATAAGCTGTTGCTAAAAGCATTTTGTTCGAGGGGTTCCTCTGGGACGATGAATTCCTCATCTCCCAGGCTGACATCCTCTTCGGAGACAGGTAGATAGTTACTGTCTTCGGAATCATTGTGATCGGTGAGTTGTTCGTTACTATATTGACCATCCTCTCGCTCGTCCTGCTCCAACGCCGGCTGTACGGGGTCTTCAGCTTCCTCCGGGTCCTCATTGTCTCCAGTGTCGGTATTACTTTCCTTTCCTCGATGTGATCATGAGCGGCGCCGCTGGCGTCGGTGCTTAGGAGGTTCATCGACGGGCTTATCCTGCTCTGGATCTTTATCGTCGTCGTCGTCCTTCTCCTTGTGTGTGTCCACCATGTACACATCATAGGTAGAAGTGGTCGTCCATCGCCCGGTGACAGGCGGGTTTTGACCTAGATCGGCTGTCGTGGTCCATCCCATCGAAGTCTTCGGAAGCGTGGTCTAGTATGTCGGTTAAGTCTTCGACCATGTCTACTAAGTGGGTAGTGGGTGGGAAGCAAAATTCCCTGATCTCAGCCGCCAGTTTTCACCGGGCATAGTTCGGCAGAGAATCCTCTGTTATGGCGAGAGATTGCAGCAAGTCGAGCGCCTTGTTTAAGAGCGACAGCTGGATAGGAGCTTGGGGGTCTACGGAACCAGGCTCAGAGATGACCGCTCGGTTGAGCCCGGAGAGTGCGGATCCCAAAAATTCGGATCTCATAATTTGAGACAAGTCCGGTTTTCCAGCGGCAGGAAGGATCTCGCTCGATTCTGGGTCTGTGAGTGGCACAATGATGTCTACTACGCAACCTTCTAATTGTAGACATTGTTGGGCCTCCAAGTGCAGATGTTTGTAGGACAGTAGCAAATTTCCCTCAAGTGGATGACCTAAGGTTTATCAATCCGTGGGAGGCGTAGGATGAAGATGATCTCTCTCAAGCAACCCTGCAACCAAATAACAAAGAGTCTCTCATGTCCCCAACACACCCAATACAATGGTAAATTGTATAGGTGCACCAGTTCGGTGAAGAGATGGTGATACAAGTGCAATATGGATGGTAGATATAGGTTTTTGTAATATGAAGATATAAAAACAACAAGGTAACTAATGATAAAAGTGAGCACAAACGGTATTGTAATGCTTTGAAACCAGGCCTAGGGTTCATACTTTCACTAGTGCAAGTTCTCTCAACAATAATATCATAACTGGATCATATAACTATCCCTCAACATGCAATAAAAAGTCACTCCAAAGTCACTAATAGCGGAGAACAAACGAATAGATTATTGTAGGGTACGAAACCACCTCAAAGTTATTCTTTCTGATCGATCTATTCAAGAGTTCGTACTAGAATAACACCTTAAGACACATATCAACCAAAACCCTAATGTCACCTAGATACTCCATTGTGACCTCAAGTATCCATGGGCATGATTATACGATATGCATCACACAATCTCACAATCATCTATTCAACCAACACAAAGAACTTCAAAGAGTACCCCAAAGTTTCTAAGGGAGAGTCAAGAGGAAAACGTGTGCCAACCCCTATGCATAAGTTCACAAGGTCACTGAACCCGCAAATTTATCGCCAAAACATACATCAAGTGGATCACGTGATATCCCATTGTCACCACAGATAAGCACATGCAAGACATACATCAAGTGTTCTCAAATCCTTAAAGACTCAATCTGATAAGATAACTTCAAAGGGAAAACTCAATCCATTACAATAAGTTAGAGGGGGAGAAGCATCATAAGATCCAACTATAATAGCAAAGCTTGCGATACATCAAGATCGTGCCATCTCAAGAATACGAGAGAGAGAGAGAGAGAGAGAGAGAGAGAGAGAGAGAGAGAGATATCAAACACATAGCTACTGGTACATACCCTCAGCCCCGAGGGTGACTACTCCCTCCTCGTCATGGAGAGCGCCGGGATGATCAAGATGGCCACCAGAGAGGGATTCCCCCTCCAGCAGGGTGCCGGAACGGGTCTAGATTGGTTTTCGGTGGGTACAGAGGCTTGCGGCGGCGGAACTCCCGATCTAGGTTATTTTCTAGAGGTTTCTGTATATATAGGGGGTGTTGGAGTCGGGAACAAGTAAGGGGGGGGTCTCCGGGCTGTCCACGACATAGGGGGCGTGCCCAGGGGGGTGGGCGCGCCCCCCACCCTCGTGGGTAGCCCAGGACTCTTCTGGTCCATCTCCGGTACTCCTTGGGATTCTTCTGGTCCAAAAACAACCTCCGTTGAGTTTCAGGTCAATTGGACTCCGTTTGGTATTCCTTTTCTGCGATACTCAAAAGCAAGGAAAAAACAAAAACTGGCACTGGGCTCTGGGTTAATAGGTTAGTCCTAAAAATCATATAAAAGTGTATATAAAATCCCATAAAACATCCTAGAAGGATAATATAATAGCATGGAACAATCAAAAATTATATATACGTTGGAGACGTATCAAGCATCCCCAAGCTTAATTAATGCTCGTCCTCGAGTAGGTAAATGATAAAAACAGATTTTTTTTTGACGTGGAATGCTACCTAACATGATTTTCAATGTAATTCTCTTTATTGTGGCATGAATGTTCAGATCCGAAAGATTCAAGACAAAAGTTTAATATTGACATAAAAATAATAATACTTCAAGCATACTAGCAAAGCAATTATGTCTTCTCAAAATAACATGGCCAAAGAAAGCTATCCCTACAAAATCATATAGTCTGGCTATGCTCTATCTTCATCACACAAAATATTTAAATCATGCACAACCCCGGTTTCAACCAAGCAATTGTTTCATACTTAAATTATTTTCAAAAAAAATTCAATTTTCACGCAATACATGAGCGTGAGCCATGGACATAGCACTATAGGTGGAATAGAGTGGTGGTTGTGGAGAAGACAAAAAGCGGAAGATAGTCTCACATCAACTAGGCGTATCAATGGGCTATGGAGATGATCATCAATAGATATCAATGTGAGTGAGTAGGGATTGACATGCAATGGATGCACTAGAGCTATAAGTATATGAAGGCTCAACAAAAGAAACTAAGTGGGTGTGCATCCAACTTGCTTGCTCACGAAGACCTAGGGCATTTTGAGGAAGCCCATCATTGGAATATACAAGTCAAGTTCTGTAATGAAAATTTCCACTAGTATATGAAAGTGACAAAACAAGAGACTATCTATCATGAAGATCATGGTGCTACTTTGAAGCACAAGTTTGGTAAAAGGATAGTAGCATTGTCCCTTCTCTCTTTTTCACTCATCTCTTTTTTTGGGCCTTTTTTACGGCCTATTTTTTGTCCTTTTTTTTCTTTTTCGTCCGGAGTCTCATCCCTACTTGTGGGGGAATTATAGTTTCCATCATCCTTTCCTCACTAGGATAATGCTCTAATAATGAAGATCATCACACTTTTATTTACTTACAACTCAAGAATTACAACTCAATGCCAGAATAAAATATGACTCTATGTGAATGTCTCCGGTGGTGTACCGGGATGTGCAATGAATCAAGAGTGATATGTATGAAAAATTATGCATGGTGGCCTTGCCACAAATATGATGCCAACTACATGATCATGCTAGGCAATATGACAATGATGAAGCGTGTCATAACAAACGGAACGGTGGAAAGTTGCATGAAAATATATCTCGGAATGGCTATGGAATGCCATGATAGGTAGGTATGGTGGATGTTTTGAGGAAGGTATATGGTGGGTGTATGGTACCGGCGAAAGTTGCGCGGCACAAGAGAGGCTAGCAATTGTGAGGTGAGAGTGCGTATAATCCATGGACTCAACATTAGTCATGAAGAACTCACATACTTATTACAAAAATCTACAAGTCATCAAAACAAAGTACTTAACGCATGCTCCTAGGGTAAGGGTTGGTAGGAGTTAACCATCGCGCGATCCCGACCTCCACACAAAGGATGACAATCAATAAATAAATCATGCTCCAACTTCATCACATAACGGTTCACCATACGTGCATGCTACGGGAATCGCAAACTTTAACACAAGTATTCCTCAGATTCAAAATTACTCCACTAGCATGACTATAATATCACCATCCTCATATCTCAAAACAATCATCAAGTATCAAACTTCTCATAGTATTCAGTGCACTTTATATGAAAGTTTTTTTTTTTTCCTATCTTGGATGCCCATCATATTTAGGACTAAATTCTTAACCAAAGCAAATTACCATGTTGTTCTAAAATACTCTCAAAATAATATAAGTGAAGCATGATATTTCATCTATTTCTTCAAAACAAAACCACCGCCATGCTCTAAAAGATATAAGTGAAGCACTAGAGCAAATGACAAACTACTCCAAAAGATATAAGTGAAGATCAATGAGTAGTCAGATAATTATTTAGCTATGTGAAGACTCTCTAACATTTAAGAATTTAAGATCTTCGGGTAATATTCAAACAACAAGCAAAACAAAATAAAACAAAATTGATGCTCCAAGCAAAAAACACATATCATGTGGTGAATAAAAATATAGCCTCAAGTGAAGTTATCGATGAACGAAGACGAAAGAGGGGATGCCTTCCCGGGGCATCCCCGAGCTTAGGCTCTTGGTTTTCCTTCAATATTACCTTGGGGTTCCTTGGGCATACCCAAGCTTAGTCTCTTGCCACTCCTTATTCCATAGTCCATCGAATCTTTACCCAAAACTTGAAAACTTCACAACACAAAACTCAACAGAAAACTCGTAAGCTCCGTTAGTATAAGAAAATAAAACCACCACTTAGGTACTATTGTGAACTTCATTCTAAATTCATATTGGTGTAATATCTACTGTATTCCAACTTCCCTATGGTTCATACCCTCCGTTACTATTCGTAGATTCATCAAAATAAGCAAACAACACATAGAAAACAGAATCTGTCAAAAAACAGAACAGTCTGTAGCAATATGTAACTTTGGAATACTTCTGTAACTCAAACAATTATTAAATAAATTGGTGGATGTGAGGAATTTTTCTATTAATATTATGCAAAAATAATCAACTCAAAAGCACTCTTCTGTAAAAAAAATGGCAGCTAATCTCGTGAGCGCAAAGTTTCTATTTTTTACAGCAAGATCACATTAACTTTCACCCAAGTCTTCTGAAAGGTTCTACTTGGCACTTTATTGAAACAAAAGCTATAAAACATGATTACTACGGTATATTAATCATGTGAACACACAAAAACATTAAGGGTAAACGTCAGGTTGTCTCCCAACAAGCGCTTTTCTTTAATGCCTTTCTAGCTAGGCATGATGATGACAATAATGATCACATAAAAGATAAGAATTGAAACGTAACGAGAGCATCATGAAGCATATGACTAGCACATTTAAGCCTAACCCACTTCCTATGCATAGGGTTTTGTGAGCAAACAACTTATGGGAGCAAGAATCAACTAGCATAGGAAAGCAAACCAACCATAGCTTCAAGATTTTCAACACATAGAGAGGAAACTGGATATTATTGCAATTCCTACAAGCATATATTCCTCCCTCATAATAATTTTCAGTAACATCATAAATGAATTCAACAATATAACAATCACATAAAGCATTCTTTTCATGATCCCCAAGCATATAAATTTTATTACTATCCACATAAGCGGAATTCTTCTCATTCGGAATAGTGGGAGTATCATAAGAAACTCGAATACTATAAATTGTTTCCACATTAGAAGAGTAATGTTCAGAAAAAGGGTAATCGTAAACATGACAAATTTTATAAATATAATCATCACTACTTTTTATAGCATAAGTGTCATCACAATAATCATCATAAATAGGAGGCATGCTATCATCATAATAAATTTGCATATCAAAACTTGGGAGACTAAAAATATCATCTTCATCAAATGTAGCATCCCCAAGCTTGGTACAAACATTAATTGCAGCAAATATGTCATTCTCATCAAACATAGCATCCCCAAGCTTGGGCCTTTTCATATCATAAGCATAATCACTCTCATCATTAATAGTATGGATAGCACCGATAGTATATCAATTATCATCTTCACAATGAGTAATAGGAGCAACATCATTTGGAAGGGATACCTTTTTATCTTTGCTTCTTCGTCATTTATTTTTCTTCTTCACATTAAGTATGGGTTTAATCCTCTTTTTGGAGCTCCTTATTAATGATATTGGTTGAATAGAAGGCTCCTCCTCGTTACCTGATTCATCATAAGAAAGAATAGGAGGATATCAGGAAATCTCTCCCCTTTCATTAGTATTCTCTTCATCTTCTATTTGTTTTCTTGTCTTTATGTAACTGGCAATATAAGGATTTTCAATGCAATTCACTGCACAATACATATATATTTCCTCTAGATCAAAATCAAGGACTTTATCAAGGACAAATTCTGAAAGATCCTTAGTTATACGTTTCATTTCTTCATAACCCAGAAGCAAACTAAGTTCATTATGATGTGCAAGGGAAATCAAGTCATCACAATTTTTGGACACGGTTCGATCATGAAACAATTTGCATTGGATATTTAAATGATCACGTTCATTGCAAAGTTCACAAGGATGGCTAAGAAAATTTAAATTTTCAGCACAAACATCTAGCCTTTCTTGCAACCATTTAGTTTCTAAATACTTATGCCTCTTGCAAAATCTATCTTCCCTATTTGGTGTGTACTTGCAAACTCTATGCACTCCACAAAAATTGACATGCTTATATGAGATATTTTCATCATGACTAGTGCAATCATCATTAGTACTATGGATATTCAAGGAGTTCGTACTAACAACATTGCAATCATGCTCATCATTCAAAGATTTAGTGCCAAACATTTTAATGCATTCTTCTTCTAACACTTGAGCACAACTTTCCTTTCCATCATTTTCACGAAAGATATTAAAATGATGAAGCATATGAGGTAACCTTAATTCCATTTTTTTTGTAGTTTTCTTCTATAAACTAAACTAGTGATAAAACAAGAAACTAAAAGATTCAATTGCAAGATCTAAATATATACCTTCAAGCACTCACCTCCCCATCAACGGTGCCAGAAAAGAGCTTGATGTCTACTACGCAACCTTCTTCTTGTAGACGTTGTTGGGCCTCCAAGTGCAGAGGTTTGTAGGACAGTAGCAAATTTCCCTCAAGTGGATGACCTAAGGTTTATCAATCCGTGGGAGGCGTAGGATGAAGATGATCTCTCTCAAGCAACCCTGCAACCAAATAACAAATAGTATCCCGTGTCCCCAACACACCCAATACAATGGTAAATTGTATAGGTGCACTAGTTCGGCGAAGAGATGGTGATACAAGTGCAATATGGATGGTAGATATAGGTTTTTGTAATATGAAAATATAAAAACAACAAGGTAACTAATGATAAAAGTGAGCACAAACGGTATTGTAATGCTTTGAAACCAGGCCTAGGGTTCATACTTTCACTAGTGCAAGTTCTCTCAACAATAATATCATAACTGGATCATATAACTATCCCTCAACATGCAATAAAAAGTCACTCCAAAGTCACTAATAGCGGAGAACAAACGAAGAGATTATTGTAGGGTACGAAACCACCTCAAAGTTATTCTTTCTGATCGATCTATTCAAGAGTTCGCACTAGAATAACACCTTAAGACACATATCAACCAAAACCCTAATGTCACCTAGATACTCCATTGTGACCTCAAGTATCCATGGGCATGATTATACGATATGCATCACACAATCTCACAATCATCTATTCAACCAACACAAAGAACTTCAAAGAGTACCCCAAAGTTTCTAAGGGAGAGTCAAGAGGAAAACGTGTGCCAACCCCTATGCATAAGTTCACAAGGTCACTGAACCCGCAAATTTATCGCCAAAACATACATCAAGTGGATCACGTGATATCCCATTGTCACCACAGATAAGCACATGCAAGACATACATCAAGTGTTCTCAAATCCTTAAAGACTCAATCCGATAAGATAACTTCAAAGGGAAAACTCAATCCATTACAAGAAGATAGAGGGGGAGAAGCATCATAATATCCAACTATAATAACAAATCTCTCGATACATCAAGATCGTGCCATCTCCAGAACACGAGAGAGAGAGAGAGAGAGAGAGAGAGAGAGAGAGATCAAACACATAGCTACTGGTACATACCCTCGGCCCCAAGGGTGAACTACTCCCTCCTCGTCATGGAGAGCGTCAGGATGATGAAGATGGCCACCGGAGAGGGATTCCCCCTCCGACAGGGTGCCGGAACGGGTCTAGATTGGTTTTCGGTGGGTACACAGGCTTGCAGCGGCGGAACTCCCGATCTAGGTTATTTTCTGGAGGTTTCTGTATATATAGGGGGTGTTGGAGTCAGGAACAAGTAAGGGGGGTCTCCGGGCTGTCCACGAGATAGGGGGGC
>LR738713.1:575899786-575910894 GCA_902687465.1 Secale cereale | reverse complement strand
GGTGGTGTGCCGTCTTGGATCTGGATCAAAGAGGATTGCTTTTATCTACGTAGCTAGGATGTCGAGTCCAAGCATAATTGTTTCCAGAGAATAAAGCTGTGTTGCCTGTATTCATATTATACAGTGTAGCACCAAACAGAGCCACTGGATCTGTCCGACTGTCTGTCTAAGACCATATACCAATACAATAAGAAGACGTGAATATTTCACAAGGTCTTCGTCTGTTTCCGTGTAGTGCCATGTGCACTGATTAGTTTTCCGAGCTAATGGTGAGTATAATAATCACAATACGGAGGCGCCCTAGCATTAGGATAGCACAGTTACTATTAATAGCGCTTTGATCGAGAGCGAGGTAAGCCTAAATATTTCCCCACTTGGTAGTGCCCTCAAATTTGCCTAATACGACACTTTTACAGTCACATTTGGTAGGCCCTCAATGTTGTGTGCATTGATATTATATGGTCTAGTAGTGGAGTAGTGGTTGCCTCTTCAGCGCCAAATAGGGTCTGTCCGAATAATAAGACCCGAAAATTTCGTAAGGTCTTCCATTTGTTTCTAGAGAACTACTCCCACTTCCATGTAAACAAAAGCCATGTCCATACTGATTTGTTTTTCAGTCTAATAGTTCTTCCATGTAAAGAATGACATACACACCCAGCAAGGCTTTTATATTCCACAAGGTCTTCCAATCCATCTGCTTCCATTTAACGGTGTTCTTTCATCTTCTGAAAAAAAAAAACTGTAAATAGCAGACTGCAGACACAATGAAAAGAAGTTCTTCCCCTCTCAACATCACTACATGCACAGCTGAAACCGCCGAGTTCTGTTCACAAGACTGTCGAACAGGTTACAGATTCATCGGGGGGGAAAAAAAAAGAGGAACGGGTTGTAGAGTGATGGCGAAAGGAACAGGTTGTGGTAGATGTCAGGACATTCACACACACGCCATAGCAGAGCTGAATAGACATGAGCCGATTGAGTGCCGACAGCCCCATGGTGCGACGACCACTCCATAGTAATAGTACCATTCAGTCCCAAG
Organism: Secale cereale; assembly: GCA_902687465.1. Lineage (NCBI taxonomy): Eukaryota > Viridiplantae > Streptophyta > Magnoliopsida > Poales > Poaceae > Secale > Secale cereale. Next base: position 575,909,855 of record LR738713.1, on the reverse strand, counting down.
AAGAATTTCATAAAATCTTCGACCTTTACATTAGCATGAGCATCCTTGGCTAGCTGCATGACAGTATCTTGACACAAGGCTAGCTAGCATAATAATACAAATTCCACACAAACAAATAAAACATCACTATGTTTGCACATGACAATTCTGAAATGATACAACAATAATAGTGCAGATGACGCGCACCATCCAGCAGAATAACACAGATTCCACACGGACAATTACATGACGGTTTTTGCATATGACAATTTTGAAATGATACAACAACAATAGTGCGGATGACGATGGAGCACCACTGGGATAGAGTATTACACTTGATACAGTGCAGCAGAAACAATAAAGCTTTTCAAGAGTAGAACATGCAGGAGGCAAGCACGATTGAGGTACATGAAAGCGAGCAGCTAGAACTGAAATTACTAGACATCTCCGTGGGGTGGTTGGTGCCTGGGCGTGGTGTTGTTGTCTTCCTCCCTGTTAATCTTGAGGATGCCAGCATGAGTAAGGAGAACCCAGATGTGGGTGAGAAACTCTCCTCCCTTTGCAAGAAGTTCCATGTGCCCTTTAACATTATCAGATGGTGCGATGTAGAGGATCTTCTCAGCCCAGAAATCCGCAAGTATCTTCCAACGAGCAGCACTGCTCTGTATGCTCTCTATCTGCTTGCCAAGCTTCACACCTCTCATGAAGATGCTCCTGTCTTCCTCTTGGTCTTGTAAATCTTTCATAACCTGGTAAATATTCTGGGATGCATCAATCGATCCAGAGCCCAGGGGTACAAAGTTGTTTTCCAGAAAGTATAAAATATTCCGGCATTTCAAACCCAGTCCAACATTCAGGGAACATAGAAATTTGTATGCTTTGCATTCTACATCAACCATGGCCGACTTTGTATCTCCGAAGTATCCTGGAAGCAATTCTGGTGCAGACTTCATCAAGTATGCACAATATCTTGATAGGCTGACTGAAACATTCTTGTTGAACTTTGTGTCTTGTTCATTTTCAGATGTCCCATTCAGTTGCCCCCTGTCCCCGGTAGGGGGGATCATATTGCAGTAATCAGTGGCGATGTTCCAAATTAACATGATCTCTGCTTGAGAATGACCCTGCAATGCCCAAGAAAACTCTTCAGCCCCGTTCCTCTGTAATGACCCTTCTCCATTAGTTGGTGGACCGTTGCATGATATTAGGGACCTAGCAATAGCCCACTTTACTGTTTGCAACATGTTCACTGGGTAACAGTCCCCAGACGAATCAGCGGCGGCATTGTGCGGAATAATGGAGTACTGTCCAATCTTATTCTTCCAGTACCCGAATATTTTAAATCTGCTAATATAGCAGATAAACTTCTCAATGAAAGCATTGTGTTGATTACGCGATCGTAAAACATACCTACAAGTAACTGACACCTTACACCAATCCGAGGCCAGATAGAATGCTGCTTGAAGAATTTCTATGAGCAGGTATGTGGCCAAAACAAGGAGAGTGATGATCTCGTCAGCGTTTTTGGTGCTCACTTCAATGACAGCGTCGGGTGTCTTGACAGATAGTGTACTCTGCACGACAAAGTATACACATGTGGCAACGAGGACAATCCTCGCGAGAAAGGAAAAGAAGAATTTTGCCTCCATTTCAAAGATAATGGCATGTTTAGTAAAGAAGTAATCATGGCAGAATCCCAACTCCATTTCAACAATCCGGAAAGCTCTCTCATAGTCATCTTGTTTCTGTAGCAACCCCTTGAAGACAAAATCACGTGTTTCATCAAGGTGTTCCTCGGGGAATGACAACCCATAGTAGCGCTGCTTCAATAGCTCATACATGGCTTTAGCCAGGCACAAGTCCTTGAGCTCCTTGCAGTGAACAGTACCTGAGCTGAGGAGCCTGCCTTCACAGTGCCAGATCTGGTCGATGGTGACACGAGTCACACGACCATCAAGTCCATTAAATTGAACAGGGTACTTATAGCCTTTCATGGTGGCAGGATCGAACCCATTACCATCATTAGCAGGCAGGTTCTTCATGAACTTTGCAATTCGTCTGGCCCTGAAATACCCGAGCTCAACAAACACGCATGCAACCTCTCTACCCACGAGTCCTGTAAGCATGACAATGGCATCCAGAAAAGCGATAACAATTGCAGGAGACTTGAGAGCTGCAAAGTTGTTGGAGAGTCGGTGGAAATATTCTTCTTGGCCGGAAAAATCCATTGTGGTGCTAGAGGAAAAAAGTAGCCCCGAGATTAATGAAACATAGAAGGTATACTGGAGAAAATTGAAAAGACTCCGCTTCCATTGCCGGTTGTCGTTGAGCTCATAGACCTTGACGGCATTGGTGCACCCAGCGGCCATCAGCAATGCGGTGGCCCAAATGGGGTACATGACATTCTTCACCGGAGAGGACTGCATCAAGCCCAGGGTGTAGGCAATAGCTGGTAACGACAGAGTGTAGGTCACCCACGTACCAGCTTGAACCAAGAAGTTGGTCGACTGCCGTCTGAAGGAACCGAGGAGGAGCTGCAGGAGCATCAGCAATACGATCCCTGACGTGAAAGTCTCCACCTGGATGATGATCTTCCGTGGGTTATTCAGCAAGGGGGACAGAGCCTCCATCGCAGCCGTCATGTTGATGGATCCATGTGGCTCCATCACACTACGCTCTGTGCTGCTTAATTTGCTCTGGATCTCTGCTAGCTAGCTAGGATGTCTAGCCCAAGCTTAGTTGTTTCCAGGGAGAAGAGAGCTCTGCTGTGCTGCGTGCCTGCGTGTATAGAAATTATACAGTATGGTGGTTGCCTTTTCAGCGCCAAAAGAGCCACTGGTTCTGAGACGATACCAATACAATAAGACACGACTACGGAGTCAAGGTCTTCCATTTGTTTCGAGGTAACTGCTCCCACTTCCATGTGGATTGATTAGTTTTCCAAGCTAATGATGATGAGTATAATAATCCTACCATAGAGATTCGCAATACAGTGGCGCTTGCATAGCATCAGCGTGACATAGGTACTATATAAACAGGGAAAGCTTTGATCGAAGGCGAGGCAAGCCAAAACATTTCCCCACTTGGGTCTACTTTCAAATTTGCCAAATACCTATGCTTTTGCACTCACATTTGAAATGCCACCAATTTGCCCACAATCACTGGATATTGATCACAATCACACGGGGATAGCTACAGGAAAGTAGGAAGCCTAGTCTTTAATCAAGAGATATTTTTATTTTAGCTAGTATTGATCCACCAATTTGTGCAGCTAGAACAGTCACAGAGATATTTTGACTTGCAATACAAGCTGCTAATTATCAGCATTAATTTAAGACGAACCTCTGGAAGGCTCGGTCCTGAATATCTCAATTTCTTGTCACTCCGAGAATTCCCGTTATCAGCATTACCTCTGGAAGGCTAATTATCAGCCGAGTGAGTCCTTCCTTTCAGCCACTGAAGTCACCAATCCACCTGCAGTGTAGTACATGATGCATTGGTTAGAATACCAGAGATACTGAATGGGAGAACAAGTACACTGTTCTTTCATCCTCCGAAAAAAGAAACTGTAAACAGCAGACTGCAGACACAACGAAAAGTAGTTCTTCCCCTCTCAACATCACTACATGCACAGATCAAACCGCCGAGTTCTGTTCACAAGACTGTCGAACAGGTTAGAGATCCATCGCAGGAAAAAAAGGAGGAATGAGTTATGGACTGATGGCGAAAGGAGGGAGATTCGATGATTTGCCCCACTTTACTTGGGCATTAGATAATTTGCCCCACTTTACATAGAATTAGATCATTTGCCCCACTTTTCATTTTTCTTTTGATGATTTGCCCTTTTCAATTACTGTAATCATTTTCGAATTTCTATCCCTTTTTTCATCATGTGAAAAGACAAAGTTACCCCTATGGCTAATTTACAATTCTTCTGTATTCTTCTCTGCTTTTGGGTGGGTCCTAATTCCATCGACGAGCTCACCGTTCTCCAGTTCAACGCCTTTCCTCTGTTCTTCATTCCCCAATACTCATACCAGAGGAAACTACTGGAGGAGGCCAACCAGGGCACCTTGGCCCCATGTTGGCAGCAGCGGCCCGGCGCGGTAGCTCCTCAGCCCGGGGAGGCGGCTCCCGCTGCAGCTCGGCCGCCGGCGCGGCGGGGCGCGGCGGCTCCCGCTGCAGATCGTCGGTCCGGCGCGGCGGCTCCCTCTGCGGCTCCTCGGCCCAGGGAGGCGGCTCCCGTTGCAGCTCGGCCGCCCACCGCAGCGACTCCCGCTGCAGCTCGGCGGATCGGCGGGTCCCGGAGCTCCGGCTGCAACTTGGAGCTGCAGATGGTGCGCTAGTTGTTGGTAAAAACTAAGTTCTTTCAGTGATTCATGGATTTTAAAAAAATTGTGTGTGAGCTCGTTGCGTTGCCGGTAATAGCCATGGCTGGGCGCGACATTGTTGATAGTACTAATTACCCTAGCAGCTCGTACTGCTTCAATTATGGAGCTGGGTACAGTGTATAAAACACTTCGTTCAGTTATCTCCCCCAGATGCTTCAGAGTTTAATTGTATCATACTGAATATATATATGCTTCATCTCTTGCTGAATCTCCTTTAGTCACAGGTGAGAGATCTATATATATGCGGTGGATTTGCCTATCCACTAGCCATGAACATGACGACGCAAGCAACAGAATCAATCTATGATTTGTGAGTATAAAGAAAGTAGATATGATTTGTTCCCTGCTAATTAGTTGCTTCGGTTGGACATGGCCTTGTAAAGAGAAAAGATTTGTACGGTATCAAATTGTAAATCAGCCACAGGGGCAACTATGTCTTTTCGCATGGAGAAAAAAGCGATATAAATTCAAAAATGATTACAGTAATTGAAAAGGGCAAATCATCTAAAGAAAAATGAAAAGTGGGGCAAATGATCTAATCCTATGTAATGTGGGGCAAATCATCTAATGCCCAAGTAAAATGGGGCAAATCATCCAATCTCAGGAACAGGTCGTTGTAGATGGCAGGACAGGCACACACACGCCATAGCAGAGATGAATAAACAGAGGGGCCGAGGGATGTAAGAGGCGGTGTAGTACTACGGCCTTGGCCGGCGACGGCGACGCCGCTGCATAGACATGAGCCGGTTCAGTGCCGGCGGCCCCATGGTTCGACGACGCCAGGCTCGAGGAACCAGGCGAAGCGATTCCCTTGGTCTCTCTCCCGGTCGGCAACTATTTTTTGTGGGGCAGCAAGGCGAGCCGAGAAGGCGAGGTGGGAGAGGGATTCCGCCGGCGCCGCCGGGAGTAGCCAAACACGGGACGGGAGGAAGCCGGACTGACAGGACTGCCGCACCGCACACACCTTTTTTTTTTTCTCTTTAAAAAGAAAGTCCCGCACGCACATCTTGATACACTTTTTTCTTTCAACGCACATCTTCCTTTTTCATCTGTGTTTCGCATTAAGCGAGACTGAAGCTACTCTCGCATCCTGGGTAATTCGAAGAGCAGCTAACCAGTGTGCTAGTGTCAAATTACAGGATGAACTGTTCTTTATCATTTTTTTCATCGTTTTTCTCAGTTTTCAAATACAAGTTTTACTGGTTTTCGAAAAAATGGGGTTTCTTTGTTTCTTTGCTTGTGTTTACTGTATTATTTTTCTTTTCTTTCTTCTTTCTTCGTTATTATTCAGTTTTCTTCGTTATCTTTTCTTTTTTCCTCTTCTTTTGTTTTTTTGTTTGGTTTTGTTATTCTTTCATTGTTGTTATTCTTTTTTATTCTTTTAGCATTTGTTTCTGCGATTTTATTGTCCGTTGGTTTATTTTCTTTATTTTTCTGTTTTCATTATTTTGGTTTTCATTTTACATTTTTTGTATATGTCAACAAATTTTTTTGATACACGTTTAACATTTTTTCAATACAAATTTAACATATTTTATGATCAACATTGATTCTGTACACATTTTTAACATTTTTCAAATGCTTGACTAAATAAATTCAAATACAAGATTAACATTTTTATAACGAAATATGTATTTGGCAACCCAAATGTTTTTTGCAAAACTGCCACACGACCTGGATGTCGTTCGTTTGAGATCGCACACACCTCCCTCGAAACAGCAACTGCGTGACCTCCTGCTCTCCTCTCCTCTCGTCTCCTCTCCTCTGCTCCTCCTCCTCCACCATCACCATCCCCTCCCCCGGAGCTCACCAGAGACCACTAGCTCCGCCGGCAAAAGCGCGGCGCGAGGGCGCGCGCGCGATGGGCAACTGCCAGGCGGCAGCGGAGGTCATCGTCCAGCACCCCGACGGCAAGGTGCAGCGGCTCTACTGTCCCACCCCGGTCGCCGAGGTCATGAAGAACCAACCCGGGCCACTACGTCGCGCTCGTCATCCTCCGCCTCTCCCCCGACCACAAGGCGGACGCGGGGGACGAGGCCGCGGCGGCGGCCGCAGCCGCCAAGATCACCGGGTGAAGCTCCTCAAGCCCAAGGACACGCTCCACCTCGGCTAGGTCTACCGCCTCATCACTGCGCAAGGTTCGTGCACAGTCCTCCAATCCTCCCTGCGTCCATCGAGATCGGCTCTTCCTCCTTGTCGTCCATGGCGCGGAGCTCGTTCCGGTCATCCTGTGCCTGGATTCCGTCGTTCGTTGCAGCAATCTGTTTCTAATCGATCCTCGTTGGTGTTGCGCTGCGCAGAGGTGACCAAGGCGCTGCGGGCGAGGAAGAACGACAAGATGCGGCGGTGCGAGGCCATCAAGCAGCAGCACGACCAGCTCCGGCGCGGCGAGGGGGCGGAGCAGGGCGCCCCTGACAAGTTCAGTGCCTCTCCATTCTCTTGAGATGATGGTCTCTTCCTACCTATAACCAGGCGGTTCCCTTCGTCGGCGGCAGGTAATCGATCCAGCAGAGTCGTATTCCTGCTTCGTCGGGTGTGATAGGGGAGGGGTTCCCTTCTAATTTGGCCTAGCAGTAACTAGGGCCGATCGAATCAATTGGTTAATGGATGAAATCCCTGATGTTGTGCTCGCTCAACTGGGCTGCGATCCTAGGCCCGTCTGCGTCACTCACCGGAGTTGTTTGCTTGATCATGGTTGCTTTCGTGATGCTGGAGTTCAGTTAGTCAGTAGAATTGGACACAAATTGATAGGCAGAAGCAGCGGTGGTGCCGGAGTTTATTACTTCATTTAGTCGGTAGAACTAGCGCTAGTTTTTTCGTGATCCTGCGGAGACGTCTCTCGTGAAGCTGGAACTGCAACAGCTATGGCCTGAGTTAGCATGAATGTATTTGTTCATAGTGTTTGTTCTCTGAACCTATGTAGTAGTGCTTGTACATACAGTCTGGTTCATTTCTCATTGAAATTGAAGAGAGGGTCAGTACTAGTACTTAGTACTTTGTATGCAGACTTTGTTAGAAGAAAATGGAGCAAAAATATCTCCATGTTTGTGTACAAATTCACTTCATCTTGCTTTAGTTTAACTCATCGTCAATCTTGTGTGCTTCCATAACACTCTTACAAATGGCTGCACAACCAATCTGAGCGACGAACATGTTATATTTCTGCAAAAATTTCCACCTAGAAGTGTTACTACTAGTTATCAACATCTTTTGTTTCACTGTACAACACATGAACTTAGCCTTTTACTGCATCAAAAATTCCAGGGATCGTCATAATTTATGGTTTATTGATGGAATCAGTTAGTGGAGTGGCTCCAACTCAGTTGATAATTGTTCTCCATATGCATAGTACTACCAACTGCTTATCAGCTTATGGATGGAGAGCTGCAAGAATATTACTTTGCAAGTTCATTGATTGGAAATTATGTAGTTATGAATGTACTATTCTACCAACACACAGAGAAGGATACTAGTTAAAGAAACGATTATATGCATTATGCAGATAGATTTTCTTTGAAGCTAATCGGTGCACTAGGTAATTGTGAATCTGCCTTAGGTTGTTCGTAGTTGTGTTATACAAATATAAAAAAATCATTATTGAAGGTAGGAACCTTGAAACTTCTGTGTGAATAGCATGGTAATGTACACACCATGGGTCTGATAATTTGCGTACAAATATTATAATAACTTTGACCAGGGGAAAAATTGTGCAAAACAGTCCGCATGGTTATATACGCACCACAAACCTGATAACTTATGCCCAAATACCGCGGTAACTTTGACCCGAAATAAAAGATTATTGGAAACAAACCCATGATAACTTCTGCGTAAATAACATGGTAATGTAAGCACCGCAAACCTGTTAACTCAGGTACAAACACTACGGTAAATTTGACCAAGGTGAAAAAAGTTCAAAAACATAACCTGATAACTTATATGTAAAAATAGCACGGTAATATATGAACCGCATACTCAATAATTTCGGTACTAACACCACGATAACTTTGACAAAGGGAAAAATAATGTTGAACAAAGTACCCGAGGTACAAACAAAGCATAACTTTACCGGGAGAAAATAATTGGTTCAAAAATATAACCCCGGTAACTTCTGTGTAAATAGGATGGTAACATACGCATCGTAGATCCGATAACCTAGGTACACACACCGCGATAACTTTGCCCAAGGGAAAGAAGTTCCTGAAAAACTTACCCCCAGTAACTTCTGTGAAAATAACACGGCAATACACACACCACATACCCGATAACTTACATAGAAACATCACGGTAAATTTGACCAAGGAGAAAAGAGTTATTGAAAAATATACCCCGATAATTTATGTGAAAAAAGATGGTAATAACGGACCACAGACCTGATAAGTTATGTACAAACACCGCGGTAACTTTCATGAAAAAATAACACGACAATATACAAACCGTAGATCTGATAACTTTCATATAAACACCACGATAACTTTGACCAAAGCAAAAAGTTATTGAAAAACATACCCTCGGTAACTTTTCTGAAAATAACATGGTAATATAAGAACCACATACTCGATAACTTACGTACAAACATCGCGGTATGACCAAGGGAAGAAAAATTGTTGAAAAATATACCCCCGATAATTTATGTGAAAATAGCAAAGTGATATATGAACTGCACACCCGATAACTTCCGTACAAACACCGCGGTAACTATGACCGAGGGAATTTTTTTGTTGGAAAACATACCCCATGTAACTTTTTATGAAAATAGCACGGTAATATACTAACCGCATACCTGATAGCTTACATACAAACACCACGGTAACTTTGACCAACGGCGGAAAAAATTGTTGAAAAACATACCCCCGAGAACTTATATGAAAATATCACGACAAGAGCACGTACCCGATAGCTTACGTATAAACACTGCGGTAACTTTGACCAAGAAGAGAAAAAAGATGTTGAAAAACATACCTCGATAACTTATGTGAAAATAGCATGGTAAGTTGCATACCACATGCGTGGTAACTTATGTAGTCGAGGCACGAGTCGTCGAAACATACCAACATGAGATCTAATTTCGAAGATCTCGTTGTGATGAATCCTTTTTATGAAAACGGTTTTTGTATTAGACCGACGGTTTGAGCTACAAAACATTTTGAATTTTCAGAAAAAAAAGAGTCTTGGATGACATCAGCTTTGTTGTCCTCTAATGCATGCATGTAATTAGAGAAAAGAATGCACGTGAAATGAGTGTGATTCATCCTAATGCAATCATGCGTGTAATTAAAAGGAAGGAAGAAGTTGTGTGGTAGTTTTAGCTATATGGCACACGTGTGCCAAGTATTGCGGTCCTTTTTATAATACATGGTCAACATTTTTCCTACACATTTATAACATTTTTTAATACATGGTCAATTTTCTTATATATTTTTCAAAATAATAGCTTTTATATAAAAAGATTTACATTTTTTGAATACATGATCAACATTATTCCTAAACACTTGTTCAACATTTTCTTAAACACTTGTTCTAAACACAAATTTAACATTTTCCAAATGTATGATTATATTTTTAAAACACTTGTTCAACATTTTTTCAAATGCTTTATTAACATTTTATATACATGATCAATTTTTTTCATCATTTATCTAATAAATGGTCAACATTTTTTCTATACACATTCTAACATTTCTCTCTCTCTCTCTCTCTCT
>LR738713.1:575888114-575899355 GCA_902687465.1 Secale cereale | reverse complement strand
CCCCCCCCCCCCCCTTCCTTTGTAATTCTTTATGGTAGGATTATTAATTTATTATTGCCGGAATGTAATTTTGACACAATTCATTTTGTCTTTCGTCCATTTTTCTACTTTTAGAGTTTGTAAATATATGAAACAATTGTGGATGTAGCATGCAATATAATGTGCATATTGAATTTATATCATGTACATTTTTTTACAAGCACACCACCACCACCACCATCACCACCACCACCACCACGACTACTACTACTATTACATTATAACAACATTATGCACAACATATATTTCTTCTGGCGCCAAGCAATTAAGTTTGGAACTAATTAAGAGCTAACTTCCTAGCAAGCTAATAGCGACCCTCTTTGTTATTCCTTATGGTAGGATTATTATAGCCTGAATGTAATTTAGGGGCATCTCATATTCTGTCTCATCCATCTTCTATTCACAGAGTTTGTAAAGATAATGAATTAATTATGGATGTAACTCCATGTTGTATATATAATGTGTGCCTTGAAGACTTGTTGTGATATCTAAAGAGATGAATTTATATCATGTGCATGGTATTTATAAACACTATTCATTTGAATTTGGTCTCTTTTGTATATGTCACATGCCCATTTTTCAGTGTTTTGCAAGTTCACATGACATAGCATTACTTACTTCTATGAATTCCTCTAGAAAAATCTACTCCCTCCATCCTGGTTTGTAAGGCTCGCACGCATTTTCAAAAAGTTGACCATTATTTAGTTAATAAGATAATAAGCTAGAGAAATTATTCCACTGAAAAATTCTCTTGAATGCGAATCTAATGATTTTTTTTGTGACATGTAACTTTTTTTGACCAAATTAATTGGCAGTTCTCTTTTTAAATGTTGTGATCTTATAAATCGGGATAGAAAGACTATCAATTACTTCACATTTTTGGGAATTTTATTTAGAAAAAGGCAAAAATGAAATGGAGAAAAGGGGATATGGATTGCACAGGCAACTAGTTGCACAAAATCCACTATCATTACATGATATGGAAGGAGGGACAGGTAGTTACCTGGAAATAGATGGAAGACCTTGTGAAATATCCTTGTCTTGTTGTATTTGTATCGTCTCAAAATGACAGTCGAACAGATCCAATGGGTCTCTGTTTGGCGCTCAAGAGACAACCACTACTTGCTTATGGAGTAGTACAGAACAACAGTAGATGCAACATAAGTTTCTTCTGTCCCAGAACGATTAAGTTCAGATCCAAAGCAATTAGTGAGAGCCAACTTCCTAGCGAGCTAAGAGCGATCCCCTTTGATCCAAAGCCAAGAGCGACGCACCACCGTAGCAAATTAAGCTGCAGAAAGAGTTCTTATCGAGGATGGAGGAGTTGTGTGGGACGGAGCAGCAAGAATCCATCAACATAACAGCTGCGATGGAGGCTCTCTGCCCCTTGCTGAATAACCCGCGGAGGACCATCCAGCAGGCGGAGGCTTTCACGTCAGGGATCATTCTGCTGCTGCTCCTGCAGCTCATCCTCGGTTCCTTCAGACGACAGTCGACCAGCTTCTTGGTCCAAGCTGGTACGTGGGTGACCTACACTCTGTCGTTCCCAGCCATCGCCTACACCCTGGGCTTGATGCAGACCTCTCCGGTGAAGAATGTCATGTATCCCATCTGGGCCGTCTCGTTGCTGATGGCAGCTGGTTGCACCAACGCCGTCAAGGTCTACGAGCTCAACGACAACATGCAATGGAAGCGGGGTTTGTTCAACAGCCTCCAGTACGGCACGTATGCTTCTTTAATCTGTTGGCTACTCTTCCCCTATAGCATGAGCATAAAGGGGCTTCTCGGCCCAGCCCTTCTATCACAGGCCTACTTTGCACATATCTTGTCTCCTGCATATGTCGTCAATCTACTGGGCTCCTTTGTTCTGTCTACGGGACTTATGGGCAAAGAACTTGCATGCGTGTTGGTTGAGCTCGGGTATTTCAGGGCCAGGAGAGTTGCCAAGTTCATGAAGAACCTACCTGCTGATGTTGGTGATGGGTACGATCCTGCCAGGATGAAAGGCTACAAGTACCCTGTTCAAATTTTTGGTGTTGGTGGTGACGTCACCATCGACCAGATCTGGCTCTGTGAAGGCAGGCTCCTCAGCTCAGGTACTGTTCACAGCAAGGAGCTCAAGGACCTGTGCCTGGCTAAATCCATGTATCAGTTATTGAAGCGGCGCTACTACGGGATGTCATTCGCTGAGGAGCACCTTGATGAAACCCGTGATTTTGTCTTCAGGGGGTTGCTACGGACAGAAGATGACTATGAGCGAGCTTTCCGGATTGTTGAAATGGAGTTGGGGTTCTGCCATGACTACTTCTTTACTAAACATGCCATCATCTTTGAGCTGGAGACACTATTCTTCTTTCACTTCCTTGTGAGGATTGTTCTCATTGCCACATGTGTATCCTTTGTCGTGAAGGGTACTCTATCTGTCAAGACACTCAGCCCTATCATTGAAGTGCACAGCAAAAAGACTGACGGCATCATTTTTTTTCGAAACGGAGGCAAAAGATTTGCCTCATCGATTAATTAAGAAGAAGAGAATTGCCCGGTTAATTTAAGGAAAACCAGGCGAAAACCTATACAAATGAAGCACATACTAACTACTCACATGACAAGAAACCTCACAGCCACATAGTCGGTCTCTGCCAAACTCTCCTAATGCACAGCATCCACAAACCCCGACACTGCTACAACATGACAAGAACATCTCGATACAAGACATCATGCACCTCTCAAACCAAGAGGACGGGCCAAGAGACCCAAGATCATCCATCAAGCAATCAGAGACGCCTTGCCTATGACGCCACTCTTGACTTTGCCCACCTTCTTGTGTTTGCCCCTTACTGGTGTCCCCGTCAGGAGGCAAGCAATCGACCTACCCAAACCAGGTCTAGCAACCTCCACGCTAGCGAGCAAGTCACAAAGATCCTTCGCGAAGAGAGCATCTGGATTTGGAGTAGGTGACAACACACTTGCCTCAATGGCCATGCCATTAACAGACATCACCTGCTCGACGGTCGTCGATGAGGGAAGGGCAGCAACATGAGAAACTCCATGCTCCATGGCTAGCGCCTGACGCCCAAAGGACTTAGGCGAGCAAAAGATCGCATCGTCCAAATCAGCACTCTCCTCGGCATCAAGTATCTGGCTCGACTCCAGGGGTGATGCAGGAGGCACAGCCACACTTGAGATCTCAGGAGTGTCTACCTGTTGTTGCTCGACGCACAAAGGTAGAACCGAGCCACCACACAACTCCTGAAGCTCAGGCATGATCTGCAGTACAGGAGTCAGAACCACATCATTATCAAGTCCCTCAGAGGCTAACGGCGGCGAGCTGGCCCTAGCACGAGGGGAGAAACGACCATGAAGCTCGTCTCCCCTCTCGACCTCAAAGCTGTTATCGGGCACAACCAAAGGGTGCAACACATGAGTAGTCTGCAACACAGGCGGCGCCAGGGAGAGCCCGCCTAGTGCAGTCTCAGCTCGCTCCATGAAGCTCTCCATCCGCAACATCCAACCTTTCATGGAGTCAACAACATCACGCAGAGGCTGGACCGTTTTCTCAAGCTGAAAGGAAGCCATACCAAGGAGCTCAGAGCGCAGCAGCTCGGCCTGCCTCTCCAAAGCGGGCCGCATCAAGATATCCTCGGAGGCCATAGAGCCAACAGGAGCAGAAACGATCGATGCCCAAGAATCACGACAAGATGTCTTCGAGAGGGGTGGGGCTTCTTTCTGGACCTTGTAAGGAGATGGAGTTTGTTGGAGCCTGACGGGGATGCGGGGCAACAGCGACACAGTAGGGCTTCCCAAGAAGCTGAGGGGACGCCAGGCATTGCGGCACCCACGCGCTTGATGACCGTTCTCAAGGCACCGATAACACCTAAAAGGATCTCGACAATCTGCTGCACGGTGACCGGGAAAAAGACATCTGCAACATCTACCATGAAGCCAAGCGGGGACGGGGCGGGAAGCCAATGCAGGGGCTAGAGATGCCTGGTGATGCACATTGCGCCGCGGCAGCACCTTCTGCCAACCTCCACATGAATTTTCATCACCCGCCATGCCCTGTGGAGTAACCAAAACTGAGGATTTGGCAGCCGGCGACGGCGTCAGTGGGGCCAGCTCATCATCATCATCCTTGTCTTCTTCGTTGTCGGCAAGGGAGCTCCACGAAACGGGTCGCTGGGAGACAAGACCCGGTACAGTGACGGCATGAGCTGAGGCCAGTGCCGCTTCCATAGGAGTCATACACAACGCTTCAGCAGCAGGAGTCATGTGTGGCGCTTCATCAGCAACAGCCGGGGGTGAGGACGGGGCTTCCACAGGAGTTCTACTGGCAGGAGTGGCGGACGGCACGCCCACAACAACAGTCGAGGTTGACGGCGCGACACTGACGGCAGTAGCTTCAGCAGGGGCCGAGGACGAGAGACACCCAATCAGCAGCGATGGCGAGGACCCTGCCCGGGGAACCCGCGAGCTCGACAGGGAGCGCATCCCCGTATGCGCCATCGAAGATGCAGCCACAACCGGACTCGGCGGCAGCCCAGCACAGGACAAACGACCACCAGTGGTCGGGGCGGCCTTGCGGGAGGCCAGGGCAGCCGCGGCCAGCACTGCGGCGGAGTTGGCCGAACCTGACGAAGCAGCTGGCGTCGTGGATGCAGGCGCAGACAGCTTGCAAGGTGGTGGCGGGACGACACTCGACCTGAAGCCTGCGGGCAACAGCGTGCCGGCCGGGACGCATGGTGGCGGTGAGGAGGCCGACGCAGTCGAGGGCCTCGGGGAGCGCTCAAGCTCGGCGGACTGAGCTCCGGCCGTGGCCGTCGCCGCGGACGCAGGCCTCGAGCACGGTCGAGGAGGCATGGCGTCGGATGGAGCGAAGCTTCGCAGGGAAGGGAGATCAGGCGGAGGGGATCCCGGATCCGGTCTCAGCTGGAGCAGGGGAGGCCGGAGGCGGTAGATCGGGCGGCGCCGCCGCGAGCGCTCACCCGCCTCGAGCGCGAGAGTTTCTTTTCCACATGCCCCCTCATCTCTAAACTGATTGTCACCATGTGTTGAGGGCTTTTACTGACGGCATCATCACTCTCCTTGTTTTGGCCATATTCCTGCTCATAGAAATCCTTCAAGCTGTATTTTATTTGGCCTCGGATTGGTGCAAGGTGTCAATTACTTGTAGGTATGTCAAAACATCTTGTTATCAACGCAGTGCTTTTATTGACAAGCTTATCAGCTATATTAGCAGATTTACAATCTTCGGGTACTGGAAGAATAAGATTGGCCAGTACTCCATAATTCCGCACATCACCGCTGATGATTCATCTGGGGACAGTCACCCAGTAAACAGGTTGCAAACAGTCAAGCTGGCTATTGCAAGATCACTAATAGCATGTGACGGTCCACCAACAAATGGAGAAGGGTCATTACGGAGGAGTGGTGTGCTTGGAGAGTTTTCTTGGGCTTTGCAGGGTCATTCTCAAGCAGAGATCATGTTAGTTTGGAACATCGCCACTGATTACTGCAGTATGACTCCCCCTACTGGAGACGGGGAGCACGTGAATGGGACATCTGAAAATGAACAGGACACAAATTTCAACAAGAATGTTTCACTCAGCCTATCAAGATATTGCGCATACTTGATGAACTCTGCTCCAGAATTGCTTCCAGGATACTTCGGAGATACAAAGCTGGCCATGGCTGATGTAAATCGCGAAGCCAAAGAAGTTCTAAGATACCGGGGTGGTTCTTCCCCCATAAATATTTACCAGGCTATGAATGGTTTACAAGACCAAGAGGAAGAAGACATGAGCATCTTCATGAGAGGTGTGAAGCTTGGAAAGCAGCTAGAGGGCATGGCGAGCAGTGCTGTTCGTTGGAAGATGCTCGCGGATTTCTGGGCGGAGAAGATCCTCTACGTCGCACCATCAGACAATGTTAAAGGGCACATGGAACTTCTCGCAAAGGGAGGAGAGCTTCTCACCCACATCTGGGTCCTCCTTACTCATGCCGGCATCCTCAAGATTAGCAGGGAGGAAGATAACAACACCATGCCCAGGCGCCAACCATCCCAAGGAGATGTGTAGTAATTCAGTTCTAGCTGCTTGCTTTCATGTACCACTATCGTGCGTGTGTCCTGCCTGCTCTACGCTTGAAAAGCTTTATTTCTGCTGCACTGTATCATGGCTAATACTCTATCCCAGCGGTGCGCGTCATCTGCACTATTATTGTTGTATCATTTCAAAATTGGCATACGCAAAAATCGTCATGTAATTGTTGTGTGGAACTTTTGTTATTCTGCTAGATGGCACGGGTCATCTGCACTAATATTGCTGTTTTTTTTTACTAAAAGGAGGGTATCCCCGGCCTCTGCATCGGAAAGATGCATACGGCCCATTTATTAATAAGCAAATAGTTTAAAACTTTGAACAAAGTCTTCAAGTCTCGGCAAATAAAAGGGCTCACAGAGAGCTAAACAAAAATAAAGAAAACAGATAGCCACTAATATTGTTGTGTCATTTCAGAATCGTCATATGCAAAATAGTGTATGTGGGATTTGTGTTGCTCTGCCAGCCTTGTTAGGGGGGGAGGGATAGCACCATGCGTCAATATATTAGTGTCATGGTCAAACAAGCTGCCCTGGCAGCGTACCAGGCGGCGTTTGGGTGGGCTGGCCTGCTCCCATCTTCATCGACCTCACCGGTGATGACGACGTCGAAATTAAGGGCAAGGGCTAGGCCAACGACTTCTAGGACAGCGCGCGGGGCGGTAGCGTGCAGGCGCATATTTTAATTAATGTTTGATTAGGTTTAAGTGGACTTTAGCTGGCGGTTAACCGGCCATTTATGTTTAATTATGTTTATTCTGCGAGCTGTTTTTTTTTCCCACGACGGCACATTTAGATCCGCCTTCCGTTGAACAATCAAGCTGACTCATTTGAAAATGCGGACGCGCACATCCACCTTACCGACCAAACGGACGAAAAGCGAACAAAGCGCTCCTCCGTTTGGGTCGCCCAAATGAAATTACTCTTAGTACAACAAATGATCACATGTTCGATAAAAAAAGAAGTCGTCAAATGACCAGTGCCGGCAGGTGGTTCCCTCAGACCGCGGCGCGTGGACGGGAGCGATTCGTACCGTTTGATGACGCTGGTTGGAGGGCCACGATGCTTCGAACTATCTCTAAACCATTCCTTCCATAAAACCCTAGCCACCTACGTACCATAAAGCCAGCCGCTCGCCGCCGCTCCCGCTCTCCCCCTCCCTCGGCTCTGCCCATTCGTACCCTCCCCCCATCTCCCCAACCAGCAACCATGGCTTCTCCTCCCATCGAGCGCTCGTCTGCTGACTTCGACGTGATCGTCGTGGGCGCGGGCCTCATGGGCAGCTGCGCGGCGCACGCGGCGGCGTCCCGTGGCGCGCGCGTGCTCCTGCTCGTGCGCTTCGACCTCCTCCACCACCGCGGCTCGTCGCACGGCGAGTCCCGCGTCATCCGGGACACCTACCCGCAGCCGCACTACCCGCCCATGGTCCGCCTCGCGCGCCGCCTTTGGGACGACGCCCAGCGGGACGCCGGGTACGCTGTGCTCACGCCCACCCCGCACCTCGACCTGGGCCCCCAGGACGATCCCAACTTCCGAGCCGTCGTCGCCAGCGGCGCCACCGAGCTCGCACCGACGGGGGCCGCGCCGCGGCCAGCGTGGGCGGGGGCGTTTAGGGTGCCGGAGGGGTGGGCGGCGGCGAGCAGCGAGGTGGGCGGGGTGATCAAGGCGACCAAGGCGGTGGCCATGTTCCAGGCGCTCGCCGCCAAGCTGGGCGCCGTCGTGAGGGACAGGGTAGAAGTGGTCGGCGTCGCCAGGCAAGGCGAGCTAGTGAGTGTCAGACGGAGCACTGAATCTTTGATGATACACCAAATTAAGATGTGAAATACACAAAACCTTAAGCAGTTACGTACCCATACCATACAGGCATGCATCATACACATATACACAAAGTGAAACGAAACCAGTCAAAGTAACCAAACTTCAAATATTTTGACCAGGAGAAGGAACGACGATCGTGGTGAAGACATCAAGCGGCGAGGAGTTCCATGGCGCCAAGTGCATCATCACGGTGGGTGCGTGGACGAGCAAGCTGGTCAAGTCCGTCACCGGCGTTGACTTGCCCGTGCAGCCGCTCCACACCCTCCTCTGCTACTGGAAGGTGAAGCCCGGGCACGAGCGCGAGCTCACGACGGAGGCCGGTTTCCCGACGTTCTCGAGCTACGGTGACCCGTGCATCTACAGCACGCCGTCGATGGAGTACCCGGGCCTGATCAAGATCGCCATGCACGGCGGACCGCCGTGTGACCCGGACAGCAGGGACTGGACCATCGGCACCACCGAGGGCGAGGGTGGGCTGGCGGATCCCGTGGCACGGTGGATCGACGAGGTGATGCCCGGCAGGCTTGTATGTACTCCATGACACCCGACGAGGACTTCGTGATCGACTTCCTTGGCGGGGAGGAGTTTGGGAGGGACGTGGTGATCGGCGCTGGTTTCTCTGGTCACGGGTTCAAGATGGGCCCCGCCATCGGGAGGATCCTCGCCGAGATGGCGTTGGACGGTGAGTCGAGGACGGCGGCAGAGGCCGGCGTGGAGCTCGCGCACTTCAGGATCGGACGGTTCGACGGCAACCCGATGGGGAACGCAACAAGTTCATAAGATGAAAATGATTTGGTGGTGATGTCCAAAGTGGTGACCACCGCAATTGCCATGCCAACAATCTGTGCAGCGGTACTGCTGAACTATGTGCAACTTTCATGTGTTTTCTGTTTCTCGCCAAGTGAAATACAGTAGTAGGAGTGGTACTGTAGTACAATATTTGTGTGAACTTTCGATCAGTGGAGTGGCACGTACTTTGCTGATGCAGACTTTTCGTGTCTCGCATAATTAAAATCGCCAGCTGGGCGGTGTACTGCTGTGTGTCCGAGATGGACAAAACTTGCCTGCTCCCTCCCCATGCTCCCATCCGTGCTCCCACTTCATCCTACGGCTGTTATTTTCTCTTTTTCCTTTCTAATCTAATCATCACCCCCCCTGATTTTAAGGGGGTGGGGCCGGGCCTAATTTTGTTCCAATCAAATCAAGCCACGTATGCGGGAGCACGGATGGGCACACACGAAGGGAGCAGGCAAGTCTCGTCCGTCCGAGATACGTGATGAAGGACTATGCATGTGCATATCAATGCAGGACCAGATGCAACGATGATTGTACGTGCGGATGTGCTAGCTACGATCGATGGCTGTACATTCTAGTGTGAGTAAAAGCTGTGCATTCAGGCTAGGTCACTCCGAGAAGAGACGTGCTTCATGGTGATGTGTTATGCTGATCAACAGGCGTATGTACATATGCAAATTAGTGTGAGGTCTTTCTTACTCCTATTTGAGAACAAAAAACTACTAGTAGTGTGGATGATTTTTTTTTTTTGCCCTATTACGCGCCGCGCGCCGCGCAGCAAAGCCGTGGTTGGAACTTTGGATCCCCTACGTACGCCCTGGACTTGTCACATCATCTAGCTTAGCTAAGGTGCACGGCATTGTCATTTCTCACAGCTGGTCGATCTGCGTCTGTTTCCACCGTCCATTTCTCCAACCAGCGGTCCCTCGTTGTCCTTTTACTGTAGCTGCTGGTACCGGCCTATCACATGAGAGCCATCGACCGATGTGGATCGTGTGTCACTCCTATTCATGCATGTTGATGGTCATGTCGTTCTCTAGCAGATTGCTCTAGCTTCTTTTTCTTTTTCTTTTTGAGAAAAGGAGATTGCTCTAGCTGGACTTGCCCAGGAATCTGGCCAATCCCAAGCCCGTCCAAATCGGCTTGTCACATCTTTTCTATAGGCCAACAAAATTTACATGATCTAAAAGAGTTTTTCAAGATGAAGAAAGAGTTGGTCTCCTTAGGCCTGAACCATTTGATTTTATTTTTTACAAAAGCAGGAAATAACCCCTGGAGGTCCTGTAATCACAGAATCAACATCCAAACCGTCATTGGTTGCATTCAGATACCATAAGCTCACGTACTTTCGCTTCGCGTAGTAACTAATAAGGACCACGTCTGAATCCATACTGTAGCTCCGAAGATAACCTGCAAAAATTATAAATCTTTGTTCTATTAAAAAACATAATAGTTCGTATGGTCTGATAGAGACCAAAGAAAATCACAAACTCTCATACGGACATGTGCATTAGTTTTAGACTCAACACCATCCAATCGGTTATCTAACATACTCATACGGGGTATTTGATATACTAGTAGGTGGAGGTAGCTTATATGCCACATTAATCGTACATCTTTCAAATTTATTCCGAATGTGCTAATGCCACCAAAACTTAGTGAATTGGGATTCACATGCAGTCTAGATCAGGCCTTTAGTTACCGTTTCATGTTGTTTAAAGCAAATTAATGTTTATCCTCGTGTAAGAAGTGTGTACCTATACTGTAAATGGGCTAGCGTTTATAATATGCTCACTATGGACAAAACTTGAAGGGGTTTCTATTGTATAAATTACTCCGCTTGTTTCATACCAAATGTCATGGTTTTAGTTCAAATCTAAATTAGAACCACGACAAGTATTATGGATCGAAGGGAGTACAAACCCTAGATACCAACTTTACCTAGCTACTGTAAAAAAATCCCAATTAATCGAAAGCTCTCTATATCGGAAGTTCTTTTGATTTGTTTGTTCGGTCTCTTCCGACATTTGGAAGTTGTGCCCTACATTATATCATGAAGTATTTGCACATATCCCAATCTACATGAGCATGTTTTCAGTGGGTAACAATAGATGTGCAAATCGAGCAGAGATTGCGCATCTTTTCCTACGCACTGAAAATGCATGAGTATCCAACCGATCGACATGATATTTTTATCTCATGGAAGGAACACCCAACTAAAACTTGCAAACTTGAACTGATTGGCCTGGAACAAGAGGTGTGATCATAACAAACCACTTAAATGCAGTTTTTCAGATACCTTGCCTCTTCTCTTTAGTATTGTTGAACAATGACTTTGCTTCACCAAAGCTCTTAGAGGAAAACTTCGCCTCACCCTAAACCCAATTCCTATCACCTACGCCGCCACAATTGGTAAATGATGACTGGGGTCATGTCAGAAATGTGCCCAAGGGGCAATCATAGAGATGATTATATTTCATTGTATCCATGATTTA